>OY986436.1:105720738-106048238 GCA_963920525.1 Dichetophora obliterata | reverse complement strand
ACTAGTGTGATATCTGGAGTTGTAGCATTGCATCCCGGTCTTCGGAAAGTGGTGTTTTTTTTATTGCCTCTCGGAATTCATCCTTGTTTCCGCCTTTTCCCAATTCTAAAAGAATGGCTCCAGTTTTCGTTTTCCGGATCGAGCGGATGGCAATGTCTGAGATTTCTGGTTTTACCCTCTGTCGCAGGTTCTTTAAAGTGTCGGCGTAGCTGTGGCCGTTTGCTGGTTGAACCAGAACTGCATCTGGTTTTTCTCGGGGGCGTGCTTTAATCTGCTTCCTTCCTCCTCTCTTGTTTCCATCCTTCTTCTCCTTATCGTTTTGTTGACAAGGTACCTCTGGTTTTTCTCGCAGGCGTACTTGTTTTTGTTTACCTTCTCCTTTCATTTTTTCTTTCTTGTTCTCTTTTTCGGCTTGTTGCTGTAATACTTTTGATTTTTTTTTCTTGTGTGTTACAGTCTTCCATTGTGCATCTTCTTCTGGATCTCTACTTGTTTCGTTTGTTACAGCTTCCGTTTCTTTAGGCCTCTTTTGAGTCCCTTGCGCTAACGGACTTGAAGCAGCTCGTTTTGCGTTTGTCGTCATAGGTGTTGATACTTGTGCTGACGGCTGACATTTAGCAGCTTCAGCAAGCTTTCCCTCTTTCTCTGCTCCTGTCCAGTTTCTTCTGTAGCTAGCAATCACATCAAGCAATTCGTCAAGCTCTGAAACCCCGTTCTTAATGTCCATGTTGACATTTTTCTGCCTTATCATGGCCGCTTTCATCTTCCTGAGCACTTTTCTGCACTCTTGAAGCGATTCTTCCTCTGATGCTCTCATTTTTAAAATGAACTCCTGACGTGGTGAGCTATGAATTGCCGGAGCTGGTGAAGAGATTGGCGTGCTGTATCTAGTCGGGAGGGGCGCCACATCACAGCTGCTTGGAGTTATGATAGTATTATCTGGTTTCGATGGCATCGCTTCTTTTTGCATCAGCAGCGCTTCTGCAGTGCAACCTTTTGGCGGCGATCGCTGAGTTTTTTTGCTCCCTACAAATATACTTGCAGGTTCTTCATCAAATTGTTGTTGTTGTTTTGTTTGTTGTTGTGAAGTCATTTCTATTGGGTCCCCGCTTCGAGCCGCTATCTTCCCATGATTTGTCCAGTCGCTTCAAGCAATCCCCGTGGTTGTCTTTGCAAGCAGTGAGGTCACGCAAGGGTTGACATAGGTCTTTATGGGAGCCTATGTTCAGAGCCGGAATCTAAGCGTAAAAACAGGAGTCACTCTCAACTGTACCTGGACCACCAACTTAACGGTGACTTGTTCAGAACGTACTCGAAGCCTAGCCACAGTTTTAACGGGACGGAGGCGGCTGCAGCATTTGCCTGAAAGCCATTTCAACAAAATGTCACTTTTGCTTACTAAGGTAACAGAATACTGCAGCCTCCAGCCCATAGCAAATAGTCAATATCGTGTCCAAATCATAATCAATGTTCTTTCCGGGTTGTCATCAGGCTGAAGGGAAAGGGGTTCGTCCATGGGCTTAGTCCCTAGGCGGCGACGCATTTGATCTGTCGACTGCGACCACTAATTTTCCCGACAGGAAAAGGTTCGCTTCGGGAAATGATCCCTAGAAGGCGACGCATTCGGTCTACCGACTGCGATCACTTTAAACCTCGGAAGAAAAGGGTCCGCTTCGGGAATTGGTCCCTAGACGACGACGCATTTGGTCTGCCGGCCGCAATAACTTCTCCTTCCGGAAAGAAAAGGCTCACTTCGGGAATTGATCCTAGACGGCGACGCGTTTGGTCTGTCGACTGCGATGACTTATCTTCCCGGAGGACAAGGTTCGCTTCAGAAATGAGTCCTTAGGCGACACCGTTTTCCAAATCAGCGCATAGGTTTTGATACTGCCGACCGCTACGGTACAGACGCAGACCAGAAAGCCGCCCAATATGGGTCAGACGCTTCTGGATTTTTTTTGTAACTAGGGTCCGCGGGTTCGTAAGGCCCGAAGGATTGTATGAATATAATCCTCCCTTGCGGATATAATAATAATAATAATAATAATAATAATAATAATAATAATAATAATAATAATAATAATAATAATAATAATAATAATAATAATAATAATAATAATAATAATAATAATAATAATAATAATAATAATAATAATAATAATAATAATAATAATAATAATAATAATAATAATAATAATAATAATAATAATAATAATAATAATAATAATAATAATAATAATAATAATAATAATAATAATAATAATAATAATAATAATAATAATAATAATAATAATAATAATAATAATAATAATAATAATAATAATAATAATAATAATAATAATAATAATAATAATAATAATAATAATAATAATAATAATAATAATAATAATAATAATAATAATAATAATAATAATAATAATAATAATAATAATAATAATAATAATAATAATAATAATAATAATAATAATAATAATAATAATAATAATAATAATAATAATAATAATAATAATAATAATAATAATAATAATAATAATAATAATAATAATAATAATAATAATAATAATAATAATAATAATAATAATAATAATAATAATAATAATAATAATAATAATAATAATAATAATAATAATAATAATAATAATAATAATAATAATAATAATAATAATAATAATAATAATAATAATAATAATAATAATAATAATAATAATAATAATAATAATAATAATAATAATAATAATAATAATAATAATAATAATAATAATAATAATAATAATAATAATAATAATAATAATAATAATAATAATAATAATAATAATAATAATAATAATAATAATAATAATAATAATAATAATAATAATAATAATAATAATAATAATAATAATAATAATAATAATAATAATAATAATAATAATAATAATAATAATAATAATAATAATAATAATAATAATAATAATAATAATAATAATAATAATAAATAATAATAATAATAATAATAATAATAATAATAATAATAATAATAATAATAATAATAATAATAATAATAATAATAATAATAATAATAATAATAATAATAATAATAATAATAATAATAATAATAATAATAATAATAATAATAATAATAATAATAATAATAATAATAATAATAATAATAATAATAATAATAATAATAATAATAATAATAATAATAATAATAATAATAATAATATAATAATAATAATAATAATAATAATAATAATAATAATAATAATAATAATAATAATAATAATAATAATAATAATAATAATAATAATAATAATAATAATAATAATAATAATAATAATAATAATAATAATAATAATAATAATAATAATAATAATAATAATAATAATAATAATAATAATAATAATAATAATAATAATAATAATAATAATAATATAATAATAATAATAATAATAATAATAATAATAATAATAATAATAATAATAATAATAATAATAATAATAATAATAATAATAATAATAATAATAATAATAATAATAATAATAATAATAATAATAATAATAATAATAATAATAATAATAATAATAATAATAATAATAATAATAATAATAATAATAATAATAATAATAATAATAATAATAATAATAATAATAATAATAATAATAATAATAATAATAATAATAATAATAATAATAATAATAATAATAATAATAATAATAATAATAATAATAATAATAATAATAATAATAATAATAATAATATAATAATAATAATAATAATAATAATAATAATAATAATAATAATAATAATAATAATAATAATAATATAATAATAATAATAATAATAATAATAATAATAATAATAATAATAATAATAATAATAATAATAATAATAATAATAATAATAATAATAATAATAATAATAATAATAATAATAATAATAATAATAATAATAATAATAATAATAATAATAATATAATAATAATAATAATAATAATAATAATAATAATAATAATAATAATAATAATAATAATAATAATAATAATAATAATAATAATAATAATAATAATAATAATAATAATAATAATAATAATAATAATAATAATAATAATAATAATAATAATAATAATAATAATAATAATAATAATAATAATAATAATAATAATAATAATAATAATAATAATAATAATAATAATAATAATAATAATAATAATAATAATAATAATAATAATAATAATAATAATAATAATAATAATAATAATAATAATAATAATAATAATAATAATAATAATAATAATAATAATAATAATAATAATAATAATAATAATAATAATAATAATAATAATAATAATAATAATAATAATAATAATAATAATAATAATAATAATAATAATAATAATAATAATAATAATAATAATAATAATAATAATAATAATAATAATAATATAATAATAATAATAATAATAATAATAATATAATAATAATAATAATATAATAATAATAATAATAATAATAATAATAATAATAATAATAATAATAATAATAATAATAATAATAATAATAATAATAATAATAATAATAATAATAATAATAATAATAATAATAATAATAATAATAATAATAATAATAATAATAATAATAATAATAATAATAATAATAATAATAATAATAATAATAATAATAATAATAATAATAATAATAATAATAATAATAATAATAATAATAATAATAATAATAATAATAATAATAATAATAATAATAATAATAATAATAATAATAATAATAATAATAATAATAATAATAATAATAATAATAATAATAATAATAATAATAATAATAATAATAATAATAATAATATAATAATAATAATAATAATAATAATAATAATAATAATAATAATAATAATAATAATAATAATAATAATAATAATAATAATAATAATAATAATAATAATAATAATAATAATAATAATAATAATAATAATAATAATAATAATAATAATAATAATAATAATAATAATAATAATAATAATAATAATAATAATAATAATAATAATAATAATAATAATAATAATAATAATAATAATAATAATAATAATAATAATAATAATAATAATAATAATAATAATAATAATAATAATAATAATAATAATAATAATAATAATAATAATAATAATAATAATAATAATAATAATAATAATAATAATAATAATAATAATAATAATAATAATAATAATAATAATAATAATAATAATAATAATAATAATAATAATAATAATAATAATAATAATAATAATAATAATAATAATAATAATAATAATAATAATAATAATAATAATAATAATAATAATAATAATAATAATAATAATAATAATAATAATAATAATAATAATAATAATAATAATAATAATAATAATAATAATAATAATAATAATAATAATAATAATAATAATAATAATAATAATAATAATAATAATAATAATAATAATAATAATAATAATAATAATAATAATAATAATAATAATAATAATAATAATAATAATAATAATAATAATAATAATAATAATAATAATAATAATAATAATAATAATAATAATAATAATAATAATAATAATAATAATAATAATAATAATAATAATAATAATAATAATAATAATAATAATAATAATAATAATAATAATAATAATAATAATAATAATAATAATAATAATAATAATAATAATAATAATAATAATAATATAATAATAATAATAATAATAATAATAATAATAATAATAATAATAATAATAATAATAATAATAATAATAATAATAATAATAATAATAATAATAATAATAATAATAATAATAATAATAATAATAATAATAATAATAATAATAATAATAATAATAATAATAATAATAATAATAATAATAATAATAATAATAATAATAATAATAATAATAATAATAATAATAATAATAATAATAATAATAATAATAATAATAATAATAATAATAATAATAATAATAATAATAATAATAATAATAATAATAATAATAATAATAATAATAATAATAATAATAATAATAATAATAATAATATAATAATAATAATAATAATAATAATAATAATAATAATAATAATAATAATAATAATAATAATAATAATAATAATAATAATAATAATAATAATAATAATAATAATAATAATAATAATAATAATAATAATAATAATAATAATAATAATAATAATAATAATAATAATAATAATAATAATAATAATAATAATAATAATAATAATAATAATAATAATAATAATAATAATAATAATAATAATAATAATAATAATAATAATAATAATAATAATAATAATAATAATAATAATAATAATAATAATAATAATAATAATAATAATAATAATAATAATAATAATAATAATAATAATAATAATAATATAATAATAATAATAATAATAATAATAATAATAATAATAATAATAATAATAATAATAATAATAATAATAATAATAATAATAATAATAATAATAATAATAATAATAATAATAATAATAATAATAATAATAATAATAATAATAATAATAATAATAATAATAATAATAATAATAATAATAATAATAATAATAATAATAATAATAATAATAATAATAATAATAATAATAATAATAATAATAATAATAATATAATAATAATAATAATAATAATAATAATAATAATAATAATAATAATAATAATAATAATAATAATAATAATAATAATAATAATAATAATAATAATAATAATAATAATAATAATTATAATAATAATAATAATAATAATAATAATAATAATAATAATATAATAATAATAATAATAATAATAATAATAATAATAATAATAATAATAATAATAATAATAATAATAATAATAATAATAATAATAATAATAATAATAATAATAATAATAATAATAATAATAATAATAATAATAATAATAATAATAATAATAATAATAATAATAATAATAATAATAATAATAATAATAATAATAATAATAATAATAATAATAATAATAATAATAATAATAATAATAATAATAATAATAATAATAATAATAATAATAATGATAATAATAATAATAATAATAATAATAATAATAATAATAATAATAATAATAATAATAATAATAATAATAATAATAATGATAATAGTAATAATAATAATAATAATAATAATAATAATAATAATAATAATAATAATAATAATAATAATAATAATAATAATAATAATAATAATAATAATAATTTTTTTTTTTTTTTTTGCGGAAAAGGTCAGGTGGAATGCCTGTTACGCACCGTCAGCCAAGTTCGTCCCTTGACCGTTGTGTCGGGATCCGCTGTCGCCTATTGCTAGCGCCTACCGACTAAACCACCTCCTTCTTATACGGGAGTTTTTCCCACCCCGGAACCGCTTTCGCATTACTTCGGGGTGGTCCCTGTATTTGGCTGTGTGAGCCAGCATCTGTAAAAACCCACGTCCGGGCCTCCGCTTCTGCCTTTCTTGCCTTCGAGGTTCACATTTCCTCATTCAAGTTATAGGTCAAGATCAGCTGCCTGCAGCGCTTTATTTCGCCACAGCTAGCCAAGCTACCACTATCTACTTTCCACCGGTAGCTCGGCAGCTTCCAGATCGCGTTTCTTTTTTCGTAGAATATTTTCAACGCATCTGGCTACGCATTTCCAGTTTTCTTCGCTGCTGACCATAATATCAAGCACGCGATCTACGTTGAAAACGCCTACTATTAATATAAGGGCGTTACGCTCCGCTTGCCACCGTGCACATTGGAAGAAGGTGTGCTCTGCGTCATCTAGCTGTCCGTCGCCATAGATACAATCGGGACTTTCTACTTTTCCCATTTTGTGAAGGTACTTTCGAAAGTACCCGTGGCCTGACAGGAACTGCGTGATGTAAAAGTTTACCTCACCGAATTCTCGATTATACCATCTATCTAGGTGGGGGGACTAATTTTGCTGTCCACCTGCCTTTGGTGTCAGTGTCCCATCGGTCTTGCCACCGTCGCAGGGTCTGTAGCTGAACCGACTGCTTGGTCATTCTGTCGTTATTGTTTTCCTTCTTCAGTTCCCATAACGTTTTGCGCTCTTGTGCTAGAAGATCGATTGGTATGGTTCCACTGATCACTAATACTGCAGCTTCAGAAACCGTGCGGTACGCTGAAGCTACCCGTAGGGCTGCCGTTCTCTGTACTGCCGATAGGGGCTTTCTTTTGCGTGTCGTTTTCAGAACATCAGCCCACAGCTCACTTCCATACAGGAGTATGGAGTGTGTTGTCGACATTAACAACTTTCTCTTACTCTGCATAGGACCGCCTATGTTTGCCATTAAATGGCTAAGCCATGCTGTTATTTGGGCTGCTTTCGTCGCTGCATATTGTATCTGCGCCCAGTAGGATAGCTTGTTATCAAGCCTTATCCCTAGGTAGTTTACCACCTTCTGGGTAGTGATAGTGTTCGCGCATACCCTCAGCTCTACTTCTAGTGGGATATGCTTTCTTGTGAGAAGAAGGAGCTCAGTTTTTTCTGTAGCCAGTTGGTGGCCGTGAGAGTCCAGCCACGCTTTTGTTCTAAGCATGACCTGATTGAGCTTTCGTTGTGCGTCTGTGGTGTTTCGTGCGGTGATAATAGCTGCGATATCATCTGCGTACCCGACAAGATATGTATCATCGGGCATATCCATACGAAGGATTTCGTCGTAACTTACGTTCCAAAGATCTGGGCCGAGAATTGACCCTTGTGCAGCCCCTGACGTTATCTGTTTTTGTCTGGGACCGCTTGTGGTTTCGTAAGTAAGTTTGCGATCCTTAAGATAGTTTCGCATCATTCTCATAAGATACGACGGGATTTGGAAGCGATTTTCCAGAGCGTAAATTATATTTTTCCAGCTGACGCTATTAAAGGCGTTTCTTACATCTAGGGTCGCCAGTAAGACGATTCCCCTTGAGTAGTGGTTCCTAGTTTGTGCATCTTCGAAGCTTGTCAGGGCTTCTGTGATAGCTCCAATTGTAGACCTACCGGGTCTAAAGCCATGCTGTCTTGGGGACAGTCCCCCACTAGTGTTAATTGCTGTCGCAAGGCGAGGCTTAAGCAGTCTTTCTAGTAGCTTTCCAGATGTGTCAAGCATGCAGAGGGGTCTGTAGGCCGAAGGAGACTCTGGGTTTCCTTTTCCCTTGCTGATGAGTACTAGACTTTGTCTCTTCCATATTTCTGGAAAAATGCCTTCTTTTAAGCAAGCGTTGTACATGCTTAGCAGTACGTTGGGTCTCGAGATTGCAAGTGTTTTCAAAATCTCTGATGGGACGCCGTCAAGGCGGGCGCTTTTTTATTTTTAAGCGTTCTCGCGGCTAGCTTGAGCTCGTCTTCTGTAAAAAGTGGAGGCGAATCATCCTGAGGGATCTCCAAGACTTCTTCTGTTACGTCATGCGTGGGAAAAAGGACATTTACGATGTTGTCCATTTTATCTGCTTCTAACTCAAGCATCGGTGGTTTTGATACGAGCTTTCGCATAACAATCTTGTATCCGAGCCCCCAGGGGTCGTTGTTAATGTCATTTCGGAGGTCCTCCCACTTTCTTTTTTTGCTCGATATGATAGCTTGTTTGAGGTTGTTCTTGGCTATCTTAAACTCATCATTTTCGGATAAAGCTGCACCTAAGCGTCTTGCTCTGGTATACCTTCTCCGACTTTGCAAGCATGCTTGTCTCAGTTGCGCTATTTCTTCCGTCCACCAGTAGACGGAGTTTTTGTGCCTACATGTTTTTATTTTCGGCATTGACTTTGCGCAAGCTCTCTCGATTGTTCTCATAGTTTGGTTTACTATGGACCTTTTGTTATTTGAAGCAAAACTTATTTGGGGGTTTGCATCTATTTCGGCAAGAAAAGCGTCTGGGTTCAATTTAGAGGCATTCCACTTGCGTGTGCTCTTTTTGGCATTGTTTCGAGCAGGGCGACTTGACATTTTTACACAGTATGATATGTATTGGTGGTCACTGCCTGTAAAGTCTTCAAGGACTTTCCACGATTTTAGCCTGTGAGCCATTTTCTCAGATACTAGTGTGATATCTGGAGTTTAGTATTTAGTATTTATTGAGTCTTTGGAAGAATTCCTTACAGACTAAAACAAAAAATATTTCTTAAAGTTAAAGGAACTTAAATAACTTATATCGAAATAAATTAACATAAAATTAATTACAAAAGTCTTTGCAAAGCAAACTTAAAATCAACTTTAGTCATACAAAAATCGATGGAGCTATCTTTGTATATATTATTAAGCAATGAAAGAGACCTATTAATGGGCTCATTGATGGCATAGTTAGTTCTGTGACATTTAATATGAAAATATTCTGATGCACGTAACGATCTAGAAGGTATATTAAAAGATATAAGCTCAAGAAGCAAAGGACAGTCAATATTACTATTAATAATGTCATAAATAAACATTATACCTTGAATCAACCGCCTCATTTCAAGACTTTCAAGACTTATAAGCAAGGACCGAGAAGTATACGAGGGAATAGGCTCAGTAAAAACAATTGAGCGTAATGCATACTTAAGAAATTTCTTTTGTATACGCTCCAAACGATTAACGTGAACACCGTAATACGGGTTCCAAATGAGTGATGCATAATCCAAATTAGATCGTACAAATGAAGTATAGAGCTGCTTTAAAGTATAAGGGTCAAGAAAAGCGGAACTATTTCTTTTAATGAAAGCAAGAAGGGAATACGCCTTCGGAATTATGCGATTAATATGGCAAACAAAACTAAAACGAAAGTCAAAGAAAACACCAAGATCACGTATTTCATTAACTTTTTTCAAAACATCACTATTAATGTAGTACGAAAAACTTATGGGTGTATTAATCTTGGAGACAGTCATACTGCAACATTTATTCAGATTCAAAGTAAGACCATTATTTTTAAACCAGGTTAAGCAATTATTCAATTCAGTTTGAAGAACTTGACAATCTGAATAATGATTTATTTTGTAATAGATTTTCAAATCGTCAGCGTACAATAAAAAGGAAGCTGAAGAAAAACATTTTGAGATATCATTAATGAATAAAATGAATAGTAACGGTCCAAGGATACTGCCTTGCGGGACTCCAGATGTTACCAAAAAAGGTTCAGAATTCACGTTCTCTATGGAAACATAAGATACCCTATTAGACAAGTAGGAACTAAGCCACGAGAGAACCGATGAATGAAAACCATACATGGACAATTTCGAAATCAAGAGATTATGTGGAACTTTGTCAAAAGCTTTCGATATATCTGAATAAATAATGTCAACTTGGGTACCTTCTTCAAATGATTTAATGCAATATTTTGTGAAGATGCTTAAGTTAGTTGTAGCTGACCTTCCCGTAACAAAACCATGCTGGTAAGGACAGATAGTATTCTTTACCGCGAAGTAAACTTTCTCCTTTACAATTTTTTCAAAAACTTTGGATATATTAGTAAGTTTTGAAATTGCCCTATAATTTTCAATATTGTTCTTATTTCCAGATTTAAAAATAGGAGAAATAACAGATATTTTCCATTTATTAATAAATATGCCAGAAGCAAGAGATTTGTTGAAAATCAATAAGAGCGGAAAAGAGATAGCTTTAATACATTTTAATAAAATGTGAGAACAAAGTCCATCAAGGTCACTTTTAAAAGAATTTTTTAAGCTAAGAATACCATTTTCAACATCAGTTAAGGATAGACAGAGGTTGCCGAAATCCAGGAAAGAATCAACATTTTCTAGTTGAATATTATTAGAATTCAGTTTACTAAATTCGAAACGAAAAATTTTGCAAATAAATTGGCAGTATCAAACAAAGTATTCGATACCTTATCATTGTAAAACATAGACGAGGGAATGTAAGACGTACCTTTTTTGGTTTGAACATATCTCCAAAAAGATTTCGGATCAGATTTCATACGACTCTCAAGATTCAAGATATATTGCTTATAAAGAAACTTATTTAAAAAATCAAACTCTCGTTTATAATATATAAATTTTTCATTAAATTCTATAAAACCTGTAGATTTAAATTTCGAACAGAATTTATTCCGAAGGTTCTTTAACTTTTTTAGACCATTTGTATACCATGGTAGTTTATAAAACTTCTTTTTTAGAGGAATATTAATCAGTACATGATCTAATAAGTACTTTTGGAAAACCTCAAAACAATCTTGAGTGTCAAGCCCATTAAAGAGCTGATTCCAGTTTATGCCATCAATAAGACCATTTAATAGATCATAATTACAATTATTATAATCATAAAAATATAAATGAGAGTTATTTACTTTCAAGAAAGAATAAAATTCAAGTTCAAAACATAGGGCTGAGTGATGTAATGTTGCCGCAGAGATGGGGCAAGCGCATTCAAATAGTTTAACTTTTAAAAGTTTACTTACAAAGATTAAATCTATTATCTTAGATAATTTATTTAGAACAAAATTGATCTGAACAAGATCACAACTTAGAAAACTATCAACCAGGTGAATTTCCAGCGGTTTGTTGACATTTAATGGAATAAATACCGAAATATCATCTGGAGCAGGGGTCCAGATTAAACTACTAAGGTTGAAGTCTCCAACAACACAAAAATAGTTATCACAGCTAACAGCAGTAGACAACGAAATAATATTATCCACGTGTTTGCAGTAGAGTTCAGAGGAACTATTTGGTGGAACATAAGATGCGCACAAGACAATACTACCAAGGGGGTGGTATATCATAATGCAAAGTTGATCCAAGAGTCCATCAAAGGTGTCAATATTACATGCAGATGAACATAACTCTCTTCTGATAGCTACCAGCACACCACCTCCTCTAGAGAAACCAGTTTGTAGAGAGCTCCGATCTTTGCGATATATTTGAAACTTAGATGAATCAGCAATTTCACAATCATAAAAATCATCATTAAGCCATGTTTCAATTAGCACATAAACATCATAATCAGCATCCGAGATAAAATTACGTACAGTAAGTAATTTTGTTCGCATCCCAGAAAGATTTTGGTAATAAAATCTTAAGGGACTTGTACTAGCCAATGGGTGGCTCGAATCAGTTACTTTCTGATCTGCGTAAACCCTTTCACTCCGAAAAAAGAAGATGAAAACGGTCTGACCAAAACATCTGTGGGCCAGATAGCTGCATTAAAAACCTTATCATAACACCACGCAGGAATGACTAACTTAAAGGAAATTCTTTTTAAGATAGACAAATCAGCATCTTTTTTCACCAAACTATAGCAAGCAATAAGTTGTTTATCAATTTGAGCGTGAGATGAAACATATTCAACAATATTTTCCACTGTGACTGTTGGTTTGAAAGAAGAGATATGTAGAGACTTTTTAAGAGAAGCTACATCAAGCTCAGAACTTGCATAATTTCCAATAACAAATGCATTATTTTTACTTTTTGTTTTGTTATTATTCTTCTTATTACGAACTTGTTTCCACGGTTCATTTGACGAGGCTTCAGTATGACCATAAGTAGGCTCATCATCATCATGCGCATTCACAGACCCAACAACAGATGCAACAACAGAGTCAGCAGGTGACATATTGAGCGTAGCAGCATAAGAGAGGCTTTGTTGTACGACCGATGAGACAGCAGACAGTGTTTGATGCGCTGAGGAGCCAGATGAAGAGGCAGTATCAATAATCGGCAGAGCACCGGGCAAACAATTTTCAACAGCAACAGTAGCAGCATGCATATTTACATTAGCATTCTCAGAACCGGTTTTGGCAGAAGACGAAACAGCAATAACCGGCAAAGCAGAAGGCAGACAATTTTCGACAGCGACAGCAGTAGCAGCATCTGTATTAGCAACCACACTCTCAAAGCCAGTTGTTGGCGAAGAGGGAACACTAATGAGCGGCAAAGCAGAAGAATGGGCAGCAACAGTGGCGATTACAGCAGCATTGTTGCTTTTATCAGTTTTCTTACTTTTTCCATTGTTATTTTTAGGCAACAAAGCAACTTTTAATTCACGAACTTCAGAAATTAAATTTGTAATTGTTGCAATTAAATTACTTGAGTATCCCGCACAATTATCGCATAGGTAATTGATATTAGGATGAGTATTTATTAAATTGAGTTCATCAGCATCCAAATTAGCACAAAAACTATGGCAAGTCACTTTACAAAAACTACAGACGGTTATGCTTGCACCAGCAGTCGACTTAGTGCAGAAACAACAACGCGATCTAAGCTGTTTAGACATCTTATTAGATTGGCGAACAGATTGCGACTCAAATTGCGACCCGGGATGCAATGCGACGAGTTGTAGCATTGCATCCCGGTCTTCGGAAAGTGGTGGCAGTTCCAGTATTTGCGACTACTAGGCCTTGCCTGGCAATCATATCTTGAACTCGTCTTCCTCTATGATTGGTTGAAGGCATACCCCATTCAATCGCCTGCGAATTAAAGTCTCCTGCGACAATAAACTCTCCTCCGATCTGCAGAATTTTGTCTTCTATGCAGTCGAGTTTGGCCTGAAAGTCTTCTATATTATCGCTGGGGGTCAAGTAGCAACTCATTAGGGTAAAGTTGTGGCCAAGAATCCAAACGAAGCCGTTTCCTGCACCGCTTCCCTTTATTCGGAGCTTGCTCTCAGCCGGGAGCCAAATGGCTGCTGTCAGTCTTCCACCCAGATTCCGCTTATTTTTTCTTTGTATTGTTCGCTGATAATAACAACATCTGCATCTCTATCTAGAACCAGCTGCGAGAGAAGAGCGTCTGCCGTCCTACTTCTATGCATATTCGCCTGAAGTATTCTCATTTATTCTTATTGGCTTCACACTTGCGGGAGCCCGGTAGGTGGTCTACTGAAGCCCGGCCCTCATGATGGCATAAGCAGCATTTTGGAGGGTTGCTGCATTCTTTTAGCTTGTGTCCTGCTTCTCCACAGCGTATACATAAGCCTTGGCCTTTCCGATCAGGGCCAGTGCAGCTTGACTGGACATGTCCAGTGCCGAAGCATCTGTAGCAGCGCTTAGTATCTTCGAGATATTTTACTCTGCAACTTGTCCAGCCGATAAGTACACGCCGTTCTTTTAGGATGACATTTGCACTTTCCGTTGGCAGCGTAACGTATGCACGTCGTTGTTCTCTGCTGTCAGTGCGCGATATAGCTACTCCCACCTCTGCTCCTGGGTTTTTGAGCGCTTTTCTAATGGCGACTACTACCTCGTCTTTGTCGGTAAAGCTATCCAGGTCGCGTACTTCGATTGTCACCGTTGGCTTAAGATCAGTAACGGTTGCATCATCTCCCAGTGTTTTTTTTATTGCCTCTCGGAATTCATCCTTGTTTCCGCCTTTTCCCAATTCTAAAAGAATGGCTCCAGTTTTCGTTTTCCGGATCGAGCGGATGGCAATGTCTGAGATTTCTGGTTTTACCCTCTGTCGCAGATTCTTTAAAGTGTCGGCGTAGCTGTGGCCGTCTGCTGGTTGAACCAGAACTGCAACTGGTTTTTCTCGGGGGCGTGCTTTAATCTGCTTCCTTCCTCCTCTCTTGTTTCCATCCTTCTTCTCTTTATTGTTTTGTTGACAAGGTACCTCTGGTTTTTCTCGCAGGCGTACTTGTTTTTGTTTACCTTCTCCTTTCATTTTTTCTTTCCTGTTCTCTTTTTCGGCTTGTTGCTGTAATACTTTTGATTTTTTCTTCTTGTGTGTTACAGTCTTCCATTGTGCATCTTCTTCTGGATCTCTACTTGTTTCGTTTGTTACAGCTTCCGTTTCTTTAGGCCTCTTTTTAGCTTTCCCTCTTTCTCTGCTCCTGTCCAGTTTCTTCTGTAGCTAGCAATCACATCAAGCAATTCGTCAAGCTCTGAAACCCCGTTCTTAATGTCCATGTTGACATTTTTCTGCCTTATCATGGCCGCTTTCATCTTCCTGAGCACTTTTCTGCACTCTTGAAGCGATTCTTCCTCTGATGCTCTCATTTTTAAAATGAACTCCTGACGTGGTGAGCTATGAATTGCCGGAGCTGGTGAAGAGATTGGCGTGCTGTATCTAGTCGGGAGGGGCGCCACATCACAGTTGCTTGGAGTTATAATAGTATTCTCTGGTTTCGATGGCATCGCTTCTTTTTGCATCAGCAGCGCTTCTGCAGTGCAACCTTTTGGCGGCGATCGCTGAGTCTTTTTGCTCCCTACAAATATACCTGCAGGTTCTTCATCAAATTGTTGTTGTTTTGTTTGTTGTTGTGAAGTCATTTCTATTGGGTCCCCGCTTCGAGCCGCTATCTTCCCATGATTTGTCCAGTCGCTTCAAGCAATCCCCGTGGTTGTCTTTGCAAGCAGTGAGGTCACGCAAGGGTTGACATAGGTCTTTATGGGAGCCTATGTTCAGAGCCGGAATCTAAGCGTAAAAACAGGAGTCACTCGCAACTGTACCTGGACCACCAACTTAACGGCGACTTGTTCAGAACGTACTCGAAGCCTAGCCATAGTTTTAACGGGACGGAGGCGGCTGCAGCATTTGCCTGAAAGCCATTTCAACAAAATGTCACTTTTGCTTACTAAGGTAACAGAATACTGCAGCCTCCAGCCCATAGCAAATAGTATATATCGTGTCCAAATCATAATCAATGTTCTTTCCGGGTTGTCATCAGGCTGAAAGGAAAGGGGTTCGTCCCTGGGCTTAGTCCCTAGGCGGCGACGCATTTGATCTGTCGACTGCGACCACTAATTTTCCTGAAAGGAAAAGGTCCGCTTCGGGAAATGATCCCTAGAAGGCGACGCATTCGGTCTACCGACTGCGATCACTTTAAACCTCGGAAGAAAAGGGTCCGCTTCGGAAATTGGTCCCTAGACGACGACGCATTTGGTCTGCCGGCCGCAATAACTTCTCCTTCCGGAAAGAAAAGGCTCACTTCGGGAATTGATCCCTAGACGGCGACGCGTTTGGTCTGTCGACTGCGATGACTTTTCTTCCCGGAGGGACAAGGTTCGCTTCAGAAATGAGTCCTTAGGCGACACCGTTTTCCAAATCAGCGCCTAGGTTTTGATACTGCCGATCGCTACGGTACAGACGCAGACCAGAAAGCCGCCCAATATGGGTCAGACGCTTCTGGATTTTTTTGCAACTAGGGTCCGCGGGTTCGTAAGGCCCGAAGGATTGTATGAATATAATCCTCCCTTGCGGGAATAATAATAATAATAATAATAATAATAATAATAATAATAATAATAATAATAATAATAATAATAATAATAATAATAATAATAATAATAATAATAATAATAATAATAATAATAATAATAAAAATAATAATAATAATAATAATAATAATAATAATAATAATAATAATAATAATAATAATAATAATAATAATAATAATAATAATAATAATAATAATAATAATAATAATAATAATAATAATAATAATAATAATAATAATAATAATAATAATAATAATAATAATAATAATAATAATAATAATAATAATAATAATAATAATAATAATAATAATAATAATAATAATAATAATAATAATAATAATAATAATAATAATAATAATAATAATAATAATAATAATAATAATAATAATAATAATCATAATAATAATAATAATAATAATAATAATAATAATAATAATAATAATAATAATAATAATAATAATAATAATAATAATAATAATAATAATAATAATAATAATAATAATAATAATAATAATAATAATAATAATAATAATAATAATAATAATAATAATAATAATAATAATAATAATAATAATAATAATAATAATAATAATAATAATAATAATAATAATAATAATAATAATAATAATAATAATAATAATAATAATAATAATAATAATAATAATAATAATAATAATAATAATAATAATAATAATAATAATAATAATAATAATAATAATAATAATAATAATAATAATAATAATAATAATAATAATAATAATAATAATAATAATAATAATAATAATAATAATAATAATAATAATAATAATAATAATAATAATAATAATAATAATAATAATAATAATAATAATAATAATAATAATAATAATAATAATAATAATAATAATAATAATAATAATAATAATAATAATAATAATAATAATAATAATAATAATAATAATAATAATAATAATAATAATAATAATAATAATAATAATAATAATAATAATAATAATAATAATAATAATAATAATAATAATAATAATAATAATAATAATAATAATAATAATAATAATAATAATAATAATAATAATAATAATAATAATAATAATAATAATAATAATAATAATAATAATAATAATAATAATAATAATAATAATAATAATAATAATAATAATAATAATAATAATAATAATAATAATAATAATAATAATAATAATAATAATAATAATAATAATAATAATAATAATAATAATAATAATAATAATAATAATAATAATAATAATAATAATAATAATAATAATAATAATAATAATAATAATAATAATAATAATAATAATAATAATAATAATAATAATAATAATAATAATAATAATAATAATAATAATAATAATAATAATAATAATAATAATAATAATAATAATAATAATAATAATAATAATAATAATAATAATAATAATAATAATAATAATAATAATAATAATAATAATAATAATAATAATAATAATAATAATAATAATAATAATAATAATAATAATAATAATAATAATAATAATAATAATAATAATAATAATAATAATAATAATAATAATAATAATAATAATAATAATAATAATAATAATAATAATAATAATAATAATAATAATAATAATAATAATAATAATAATAATAATAATAATAATAATAATAATAATAATAATAATAATAATAATAATAATAATAATAATAATAATAATAATAATAATAATAATAATAATAATAATAATAATAATAATAATAATAATAATAATAATAATAATAATAATAATAATAATAATAATAATAATAATAATAATAATAATAATAATAATAATAATAATAATAATAATAATAATAATAATAATAATAATAATAATAATAATAATAATAATAATAATAATAATAATAATAATAATAATAATAATAATAATAATAATAATAATAATAATAATAATAATAATAATAATAATAATAATAATAATAATAATAATAATAATAATAATAATAATAATAATAATAATAATAATAATAATAATAATAATAATAATAATAATAATAATAATAATAATAATAATAATAATAATAATAATAATAATAATAATAATAATAATAATAATAATAATAATAATAATAATAATAATAATAATAATAATAATAATAATAATAATAATAATAATAATAATAATAATAATAATAATAATAATAATAATAATAATAATAATAATAATAATAATAATAATAATAATAATAATAATAATAATAATAATAATAATAATAATAATAATAATAATAATAATAATAATAATAATAATAATAATAATAATAATAATAATAATAATAATAATAATAATAATAATAATAATAATAATAATAATAATAATAATAATAATAATAATAATAATAATAATAATACCAAGGGCAATACCACGGTAGGAATAGATAAGTTTGAGTATGACAAGAAAATGAACGAAATTTTATATGACATGTAAACATACAAATAATTAAAAACTGACGCCGCTACCAGATTACAAGCACGGAACAACGCACTAGTAGAAAAACTGTTCAAATTAAATATAATAACAATAAAGGAAAAATATAAATTACAGACGAGTACGACTATCGCCCCAAGAATCTACGGTCTACCCAAAATCCACAAAGTAGGAACACTTCTTAGACCAATATGCTCTTCAATAAACTCGCCATCATACGGACTATGCAAATTTATCATAAGCATTCTTAAAAATTTAACAAAGGACTCAGAATATAATGTGATGGACGCTGTCGAGTTCAAAACAAAGATTAACAACTCATACATTTTCGATGACGAAACACTTATCTCTTTCGGCGTGGTATCATTGTTCCCCAGCATTCCAGTAAATACAGCTATAGACATAATAAAGCAGAAGTGGGACAAAATAACAAATTACACTGACTTACCAAAGGAATTATTTTCCGACATATTGGCTTTTTGCATTAAGGAAAATAGATATTTTAAGCACAAAGACAAAGTTTACGAACAATTAAAAGGAACGCCAATGGGATCACCACCTTCACCTGTTATAGCAGACATAGTAATGGAGGTCCTATTAGACACATCGCTAACAAATTTGGAGGTTAAACCAAGATTGGTAACAAAATATGTTGATGATTTATTTTGTATAATTAGAAAAAATGCAGTTGATGACACGCTACAAGCATTAAACCGGTTCAATAGACAAATAAAATTCACACAAGAATTAGAAGAAGAAGACAAATTACCATTTTGAGACACCATGATAACGAAGACGCAAAATATAATAAAAATTGACTGGTATCAGAAACCTACAGCCTCAGGACGAATCATTAACTTCTACTCGAATCATCCAAAAGATATAATAATGAACACAACGCAGAACTTTGTTAAAATAGTGTTCAAAATAAGTGACAAACAATATCATGAAAACAACATTAAAAAGACGCATAAAATATTACAAAATAACAGTTTTCCTTACAAAATAGCGACAAATGTAATAAAAAAACGTAATAAATAAACTCGACGAAGGAAATATTGAAAAAACTGCTAAGATATGCAAAACAATGACACACGTTCCCGGTTTCTCTAATAGAGTTATTCACTCAGACATATACGACAAAGAAAAATTTAATATCGCACTAAAAAAAATACTAACACATTAAAACATATATTTTCCAACACAAAAACCAAATTAGATCAACTAGAAAAATCAAATGTCGTGTATAAAATACCCTGCAATGGAGACGGATCCAACATATGTAAGAAAATATATGTTGGAACAACAAAATCAAAACTACGGACAAGATTAGCCGCTCATAAATCGGATTACAAAACAAGAAAAGAAACAATTGACAACAAAACAGCTTTAGCGGCCCACTGTGTTACCACTGGACACTCGCCGAACATAGAAAATGCACGAATATTCCAACAACAAGAAACAAATTATAAAAAACGGTACACAATCGAAATGCTGCATATAATAAAAACACCCGCTACAAAAAGAATGAACTACAAAACAAACACAGAAAAATGTGCACATATTTACAGACACATAATAACAAAACATAAACAAAACTAACATTTAGTAATAACTTGATATTCACAACAAGTGGACGGACAATATTATTATTCGAAAGAACTTTTTAATTGTTTTTAATTTGTTTAGTTTTAAGTGCTTATTGTTAAATGTTGTAAAAAAGTGTTAATGTTTTCGTGTTAATTTTTCAGATTTTTCCTGAAGACGGACACCAAAGGTGTCTGAAGTATTGACAAAATATAAAAAAACAATTTATAAAAACAAAACAAAAAGTGTTTTATAAATTTTGAGACCTAGAGCCTGAATAACAACAAACAAAAATTTTTATAAAAAAAAATTAAGGTCGAATAACAAAAAAATACTTACAAATAATAATAATAATAATAATAATAATAATAATAATAATAATAATAATAATAATAATAATAATAATAATAATGTTATTAATTTTTTTACTTTTCCAGCTCCTTGCTTGGTTCCAGCGGTTGTTAATGGTAGATACTACAAGGTGGAACCGCAAACTAAATTAATAACACATAGGATATCGCAAACTTTACTTGCTCCATATGAGGAAATTCCGACTGAAGATTTTATTATATTAAAGTGCTCAGAAGGCCACAATATCCAAGTAAGTAAATAAGATTAAATCAACGATGCAGCAATACCGACCAAAGCTAAAGACTCTACAAACATTTTAATTTGATATTCCTTATATCGCCGGAATCATCAAATAGTTATGTGTCATTAGGCTTCAAATAACGTAGTTATCATATATTTAACTCTCTTATCGAAAAGGTTGGCCTGAAGTTGCCATCGTGCTTACATGTACTTAAATATGTGTTAATACTTATATTATTATTTATAGGTATGTGGGAATTTACCTTACCTTTAAAATACTTTGATTTAAAAAAAAATAAATTTTTGAAAAATGGTTTAAGTGTCGAGTAAAAAATAAAATATTTTTTAGCCTTAAAAAAGTATCGATTCTTAAAACTTATTCTTAAAACTTTATTCTTAATACAAAATTATTCTTAAAACTTTAAATAACACTTATAGCTAAATTGGTGACCTCTTCCGAAAAAGTAAACTCGACTGCGACTTCGATAAAGTTTACATTAAAAAATTCAGCTGTGCCTAACAATCATGACGTAGCAATCCGAATCCACATCAATGGTAACTGCCCCTGCAGTAGCCGCTGCTTCTTTCTATATCTGCTGTTTCAATGAATAGTTCCACAACATCAATTTCGATGAAAGTTCCTCGATTTTGGAAGGAAAATCTGGCCCTTTGGCTTGCGCAACTTGAGGCTCAACTCCAATTACATCGCATCGAAGCCAACCGCACAAAGTTTTTCAACGTCGTCGCAGAATTGGAGGCTAAAATGTTATCCACGGTAAGCGACATCATTTTGAATCCACCAGTCGATGCCTACGAAAAACTCAAGCAAATCGAGCAATTTTCGGTATCTGAAGAAAATCGCATTAAGAAACTTCCAAGCAACCTTCTACTACGCGAAATGCGGATGCTAGCAAACGGTGGCGTCACAGAAGATTTCTTAAATACGATGTGTATCCAACGACTTACACAACAAACTCAAACCATTTTATCAACTTCTTCAGACTCACTTGACAACGTTGCCAAAAAGCTGATAAAATTAGCGATATTTCTATTGCTACATTTTTAGCATCAGCCTCAAACATCAAATAAATCAATCCTTCATTTGATTTATTAGAAATCAAGCGCGAGATTGCTGCACTAACCGTTGCAGTAACTCAGATGAAAAAATATCGTTCCAGAAGCCGCTCCAAAAGCCGTTCGCAGTACAATAATATTTCAAACACACCAGATCGAATTTGCTATTATCATCGTTGGTTTGGACACAATACCCGAAACTGCAGGCCACCTTGTTCATTCGTCAATGCTCAAGAGCCGGGAAACTGCCCTACCAAACATTTGTTGGTGGATACAGGTGCCGATATCTCTGTCTTACTTGTCATCCAGCTTAAAAATAAAAACTGCATTTCTCCAGATAAATATAAGCTATTCGCCGCAAATAGCACGCCAATAAATACCTACGGTTATTCAAAAATTTCCCCGTCGCTAGGACTAAGATGTTCATTCCAATTTTTCGCAATAGGTTTTTGTAAGCAGGTACATTTAGATACAGTAGCAGCGCGAGCTATTATGACAGTCTCATTTTTTCAAGTCTTTTTTGGTTTCTTTTTTGGCAGTTTATGCCTGTTCTCCAGTGTTACGCCCATGACTTCGTAATTTTGTAACTCACAAACGCAGCACTTTCGGAATGAGTTTGAAACAATTTGATTGATTTGGTGTGAACGACTTTGATTTTTCTAGTCCAGAGCTAAGTAACTTGTCTATTTAAGTCGGGTTTCAAGTGAACTCTTAGGAAATACGCCAAAAGTTTCTTTTAGTTTTACTTTAGCGCGCAAAATCTAAAGCAAGACCGATTTTTTTCTATTAAGTACAATTAAAAAGTTATAACCTGCTAACTTTTTTGTTTTAGCTGTAACTCTTTTGTTTACTTCATAGTAAACTTAATGTAATTTTAGAATATTTAAATGGTAATAATCTTGAAGATTCAATTAATTTCTTTTATGTGGAAATCTTTACTATGTTTTCTGAGTCCGTGCCGTATAGCCTCAAATTTGCGAAAAATTGTGCTTACCCTTGGTACACAAGGGAATTAAAGACTCATCGCAACAACAGAAATAGGGCATGGAAGAAATATGTCTGTAGCTTAGATTTAAATGACCTAGAAACCTACAAGCGTTTGTTTCTGGATTTTGAAAGTTGCTCAGCTACCTCATATCAAAATTATTTAGACAATATTAAGCTGAGAATATTGTCTGATCCAAAGAAATTCTGGGGTTTCATAAACACCAAAAAAATCTGATGGATTCCCTTCATCATTTAAGACTTCTGATGGATTTATTGACGATCCCGTTATACTTTGTGGCCTATTTGCCACTCCCTTTAAAGAGTCATTCTGTTCAGACTCTTTTAATCCTGATGAAGATTATTTTGAATATATGAACTCTACACCCAGGGTTTCGTTGGACCCTATATCTTTTAATTGAGAGGATATTTTAAGTATATTGGATCGATCGAAGAAGATTTTAATGTTGGACCTGACGGAATTCCTGCCGCAGTGTTAACGCAATGTGGTTCCGTTCTAAGCCAACCACTCTCCATATTATTCAATAAATCAATTAGGGAATGTAATTTTTCCACTTTTTTGGAAAAAATATTTTATAAGTCCTATTTATAAAAAAGGTTGTAGGAATGATGGTAACAACTATAGGCCTACCGCTAAACTCTCATCGATTCCAAAACTTATCGAGCGGCTCGTGTATGATCGTGTGAAGATTCATTGTGGGAGGGTCATAACAACTCGTCAGCATGGATTTGTTACTGGCAGACCCACTGTGTCTAATCTCCTCGATTTTACAACATTCTGCTTAAATTCAGTTTATTCAGGTAACCAGGTCAATTGTATTTACACTGATTTTAGTAAAGCATTTGATAAACTACCACACAAATTAATTATATTTAAACTAAAGTTAATGGGTTTTCCACAATTTTTTGTAAGCTGGATTCAATCGTATCTGACAGAGCGATCTTATCAAATACGATTTCGAGGTGTATTGTCTGCTGAATTTGTTGCTGCATCAGGTGTTCCTCAAGGTAACCACCTTGGTTCACTTCTGCTTATTTTAGCCAATAATGATGTAACCCACATCATCAAATACTCTCATTTGCTCATTTATGCAGATGATATGAAAATATACAGAACAGTAGATTCTAGAGACAATTCAGTTCTACTCCAGTCTGATTAAAAATCCTTTGACGTTTGGTGTTCTAAAAATAATATGTTTCTTAATCCAGATAAATGCCAAACTATGACCTTTTCGCGAAAAAAGGAATAATTTAATTTTTGATTATGAGATAAAAGATACGGCCTTAAATCGTGTAGATTCTGTCAAAGATTTTGGTATATGCATGTATTCTAAGCTATCGTTTAGCGTTCATATTGATAGCATTTGTAAAAAAGCGTCTTCTATGCTCGGTCTATAAAACGCTGGGCCAAAGAATTTAATAGTACGATTACAACTACAACGCTGTATTATTCAATTGTCCGTCCTCACTTGGAGTATGCAAGTCAAGTTTGGTCGCCAAGTTACAATGTACATGTTGAACGAATAGAAAGAATTCAAAAACGTTTTGTTCGGTTTGATCTAAGGGGCTTAAGTGGAACTGACACTTTAAATCTTCCTCGTTTCGTTTAAAACTGTTAAAAATGCAATCCTTAAATGAGAGAAGGAAGTCTGCTGATATCGTCTACTTACACCAACTCATAACTGGTGGGTTCGATTCACCGGGACTCCTAACTCTTATAAATTTTAACACTAACCGTAGAAGCAGTAGATACGCTAACAATTTAATTTACTTACCTTTTAGTAGCACAAATTATATGGCTACTGCTCCTTTAAATCGCATGAGTACCTTTGTTAACAACTGTAGCTTTTTTGATGTTAACTTATCGAAAGGTCAACTCAAAAGTAGATTGAAAACTAATATATGATTAGATCTATGTAAACGCATGGTTAGTTGTTATGTCTTGTGTTGTCACTGAGCCCAACCCATATTATGGTGGGTAAATTTTTCTCACTTTGGATTGTTTTGGACCACTTTTATCTATGTATATCGTTAAGATATTTCAATGATATTAAGTTGGTTCTTAAGATAGTCTAATGTGGAGAAAGTGGGAAAAAGCTGTAGTAGCTGAACTCTTTTGTTATTGCATGTTAAACTCCTTAACCTGACTTGATAGAGGGAAAACTAATCCGTATATTAATATATCCAAATTTTCACCTCAGAATCGTGATCTACGACCCCAAAACCACTGTATACGAAATTTGGTTCCCAAAAAGCCAATAATATAGAAATCACTATGATCATGCCCACATTTCCAAAGCTGCCATTTTGAATTTCAAAATATTGACCCCGTATTTATGAACAGCGACCCTGAAAACCCCCGAAGTACTATTTTTGTGGCGATCCGTAGCCCCTGTAAATTGATGCGAATTTTTGAGCAATTCTGTACAATGAAAAAAATTTTCTTTGATATGGGAATCTATAAACGATTTTTCGCTGGGAAAATTTTTATCGGAGCAGTATGGTCCCAAGAAGTTTTTACTCAGATTTTCATGTAGAATCTGAAACTGAAAGTTACCATCATAGAAAAAATTACTCCTCCCCAATGCACAATCTCAAGAGTTGCGAGGCTGACAGGATTTCTCTGTCAGGAAATGTTAATATGAATGTAGAATTGCAATTTTAATATTTGATTGTTCGGTTAATAAATTAATAATTTGAATAATGTAATTCTGGTCGATATTTTGGCTATAATGATTTTTATATAATTAAGATAATTAACCACAATTATTATCTATGTAAAGCATCACACCAAAATAAACCTGATGAAAATATTAATATGCTGATTTATTATTTCACCTAGTAGAAGAAAACATCCCAGATTACCGGAATATCTCAAAAATGAATTGCTTAGTTTATGAATGTTTCAGAATGGTAAAAATAATGGATAGGCCGATTTAGGGTTCATTTATACCAATAGCGACTAAAAGTAAGACATAATTTTGCTTCACGTTTTTAATTGGCTTATTCAGTATTAAAACGAATTAGTCAATTCCTTATTAAGACCTACATTTGGGGTCATTCCCGAGCCTTTTCCACAATCATCACAATAGAAAACGCTCGGCATAATTAGTCCAACAACATAAAGTAGCTGCGAATAGCTGAAATAAATCATGCCACAGCTATAATAATATGACTGTAGCATATGGCACAAAAAATTTAGTTTATTACACACAGGTCGCTTCAGGGTTGAAATAACATAAAGAAACTTGTTTCCATATACCTATAGTTAGCAAACATTTATATACACTCTGAAAATATGTTCTTATTTTCATATAGACAAGAAACATTAGGCGATATTCCTAACGACACCAATATGTGCAGCTGCTCATATTAAGCATGGCAACTCCAAAAAACGAAAATTCTGGAAAAAAATCTATAAGGCGAGAAACATTTTCTTAAAGCAACACACTGAGAGCGAAAAATGACGCAGTAGAGTGGAAATGACGCAGTAGAGCACAAACTATGGAGATAACATCAGGAGCGAAAATGTTGCTAACCAGCAATTCATACTTCGACATCATGACGCTCACGACCAACTCTCCTCTTGTTGGCAGCATTAACAGAAATGTTACAACACAGCATCAACATTTTAAGAGACCACAACATGTATGCCAACACGTTCGATCATCATGAATGCCTCACAGCGGGGGCATCATATCAATACTGACAGCGTTAGCAGTGAAATCGTCGCGTGCAGGGGAAAGACAACGTGTAGTAACCAACATCATACGTAATTCCCCACAAAAGTCTGAACATGTTGCCAGCAAGCATGACATGGTCAGCATAAAGCAACATAAGCATTTGGCATGAGTAAACTTATGCCAAATACATAGCCATGATAGAATTACCAGGTATTATTATTCGCTAAAAATCAGCTGGGGATAAACTGTCATTTTGGGCATATAGTGTCAAAATGTAGCGAGTAGGTGGAAACAGTGTTGCTTCTTGTGTTATTTCAAACCAGAAATCTGCAAACGATAGGGGTATTCACAATGTGGTATATTTGTGATTAGTTTTTGTAATCCAATATTTATTGTGAACGAACCTTTAATAAATTTTTGTATTTGTAAAATCACCTCATTTTTTGTGTAATTTTGTTTGGAAATATAAATGGAAATCATAATTTTACTGTAGGAAATCAGGAAAAAATTTAAGCAAAACACTAATTATAACAATTTTTATTAGATAAACCTACAATGCAGCCAGTAGCTTCTTCCGTGTTGAATAAAAATGCTTTTCGGAATAAACATTGTGCATTTTGTTTTGTAAATTTACAAAACTTAATACAAATATTAAATTTAAATATTCATCTTGCCCTTGCACTTGATATTAGTCGCGTGATGAACAACAATTTTATTAATTCATTACATCAAAAATTAAGTAAGCATAAGAGAAACAATATGATTTAAAGTTCTAATGTCTGACTTTAAAAATCCAAATATTGCATTTACTTATATACTCCATAATAAAATAAATAAGTTAATTAAAAAGTAACACACAAAATAACGACACTTATATTTTTAACTTATCAAAAATTAAATGTAAGAGATGGCATAAAATTCAACAGAAGTAACTTACAGCAGAAAAATCCCCGACTTCAAGTTCATATGTACATAGACTTCTGGGCAAAAGTAAAATTCCCCTTTTACTTCTTGGTGTGTTTGCAGTAATTTTATTTGACACCAATTTGACACTATATGCCCAAAGTAACGAGTAAAAGTAGCTATTAAAAGTACCTGGTAATTCTATCATGTACATAGCCAGCAACATCAGGAAAAATATTATAAAACGCAAAACTCAGACTCAAACTGTATGAGTCTAGTGTGAGAGATTACACAGTGAAGAACTTAATCAGTGAATTCCAACAGAAGTATCGTTCAATAAAGTGCAAAAGACATAAACAAAGTTAAAAATTAAATGTACAGCTGCAACTGTGAGTCATTGCAAAGGACATTATTACTTACTTACTTAGTTGGCGCTACAACCGTATGTCGATCTTGGCCTCATCTAAGAATTTGCGCCAGCCATTTCTGTCTTTCGCTTGCTGGCGCCAGTTGGAAATTCCAAGCTTCGTCAGGCTGTCCTTTACTTGGTCTTGTCAACGAAGATGCGGTCGTCCTCGAATCTGGGAATCTGGGGGCGAACCTTTACAATGTCACATGTCTGACTGTCTCAACCTGGCTAGGCCAGCATAATCTTTGTAAAATTGCCTCAAGTCGACTCAAACCTCCACGTGGTGTTTCCTGGGCAACGTCAAAACTGACATCTGTTAGTTTGGAGGCTAATCTGAGCGGCGGGCCCCCCTAGGCTTAAAAAAGGTTGTGCGTCGGGTTTGAAGCCCACCCGTAACAACCTATTTCAATGAAAACACAAAAGAAGAGAAGAAAAAAAAGGACATTATATTTTAACCAAAAAAGCTGTCAACTGCCGCCGAGGGAACCCCACCTTAACGACAGAACATCCTGCCACTTAAGAACAGTCCGAGCCTTTAACAACAATTTTTTTTTTTTTTACAATTTATTATTTGCCTTTATTTATTTATTAGTGTACAATAAGAACTATGTTCTTTTATAGTACAAAGGTTGAAGACGAGTTACAATTAGAACATTGAAAATATCTAATATTAAGTTAACATTGAAAATTATCATAGGTATAATTATTAACGTATGTGAAAATTATTAATTGAATAAAAGAAAATAAATATAGAAAAAGAAGAGAAAAGGATAGTAAAAGGAGGGAAAGAAAGGAGGTCTGTTTATTTATTTATTTATGAAGTGCTCTGTGATGAAAAATGTTCCAAAATGGCTAGTTTGAATTTTCCCTTTGCCTTTATAGATTTTAAATGACTCGGTAATGAGTTCCATAGTCTTACAGCGTTAATAAAAAAGAGTCTTGTGGAGTTTAGAAAATTATAACCTGGTATAATAAGAATTTGACTTCTTGACGACTGACCAAATTGCAATTTTTCAAACAGATAGTTTGGTTTTTTTAATAGAATAAGTTTGTGCAAAAAAATGCAATTTCTGGCATTGAGGTAGCTTATTATACTACAGCTAAGTATACCATTTCTAAATGTACTTAAGTTATCATATTTACGGAGCCCATATACATAGCGTGTAGCATGATTAAAAGCAACTTGTAATTTGTGTTGTGACTGCGAATCTAACTTACTGTAGACAAGCTCAGCATACGTCATTATGGGAACGACCAGTTGAACAACAAGCTTGCGTCTTGTATTAATTGGTGTATACTCGGCTGACAGCCTTAGATTGCGTAGTATGAAATATATTTTACGGACCACATCATTGACATGATCTGTGCACGTGAGAGAGGAATTAATATTGAATCCAAGACTTCGAACACTGCTGACAAGTTTTAGGCTTTTTTCACCAATTGCAAGAATGGGAATATCACTAAAACTTATTTTTTCTTTAGAAAGGGGCAATACAAATGATTTAAGGGCATTTAGCTGAAGACAATTTTGAATGGCCCACTGATTTATACAGAACAGATCTTCATTTAGCTTGCATACCAAATCTTCCAAAAGGTTTGTTTTGCCAGATAGGTATAATTGGACATCATCAGCGTAAGCATGCAACGACGCGTATGTGCAACTATTGAAAATGTCGTTGATAAAAACTGAAAAAAGAAGCGGGCCAAGAACCGACCCTTGGGGGACTCCACTGCAGACCAACTTTTGCTGCGAAAAGCAGGAGTCAACTTTTACTTTTTGTACTCTCCCCATTAAATAACTCTTCAACAGATCGACGGCATCGTTACAAAATCCATATAAGTTTTTGAGTTTGTGACAAAGAAGTGCATGATTAACGGTGTCGAATGCTTTCGAAAAATCAAGCAGACAAAGTAGAGTTACTCGGCCATCATCATAAAAAGTCCTAATGTCATCCAAAACTTTAAGTGTAGCTGTTGAGCAACTATGACCTGCACGAAACCCTGATTGAAGTGGAGACAAAAGATTATTTTGGGATAAAAATGACGATATTTGCTCAGCCATGATTGCTTCAATAACTTTCGATAAGGACGACAGGATACTTATTGGTCTGAAATCTTTAGGTTCACAAGCTGCAGATTTTTTCGCTACAGGCGTTATTTCAGCGGCTTTCCAAGAATCAGGAAAGGAAGATGTGGTAAAGCAATGGTTGATTATGTGGGTAAGAGGACTCAAAATATAAGGTAAGATAATTCTAACAAATTTTATATTGATGCCATCAGCGCCAACCGCATTCGATTTAATTTTCATTACAGACCTTGCTACGTCATCTTCTGTCACCATGGAAAACTGAAAGCGTTGTAGGGTTGAATGGTCAGTAAATTCAGGTGTTGCGTTTTTTAGAGAATGTGTGTTGGAAAGAAAATAATCATTTAGAACTTCAGGATCAACCTGACAGTCAAAAGTTTTATTTTTACCAATGCCAAAATTTTATAAGTTTCTCCATAGAACCTTTGATGGTAGAGATGCCTTCAGTTTAGTGGAACAATAACGTATTTTGGACTGTTTTATAATTGACACTGAGTCATTTCTTGCACACTTGTAGTTTTCCCAATTCTCTGGAGAGGGTGTTTTTTTCCATGCACTTCGCAACTTGTTTCGCTTCTTTATAGCATGTTGAACTTTACTTGTGAACCAAGGGCATGCTGCATTTTTCATAGTGACCGACTTGACAGGTACATGTTTAGCAAAAATATCATTAACTGTATTAGTAAAAAACCGCAGTTTTTCATTAATAGACGGATAAAACCAAACCTCATTCCATTCGGTCAAAAGTACATCACGATATAAAGACGGATAGTCAATAGACTTAAAATCAGGGTAAGAAAACGTGTTTGACACGGCTCCATGCAACAGGTTAATATCAGAACGTTAAGCAGAATTCATTGAATCAAGTCAAGGATCCAGCCACAGGTAGTATAGTGAGTGAGAGTGTAGAAAGTGATAAAAGTACCATCCTAAAATCCTTTGTAAATTCTCCGAACTCCAATAAACGTAACCTTCTAAATTTTTATTAAAATGAATCCAGTTCTTACTTCGACGCTAAAACTCCGACGACGTCAGGTTTCATCTCCGTTTCGTCCTCTGTTTGCACATTTTTGACTACGCCAGGTATTATCCCCGTTCGTCCTCGGTGCGGCTACAATTTAAATCAATGTCGGGCAAACCGACACATAAAAATGCATACTTGTGAGTGTGCCTGAGAGATCAGCGCTATTGCTTTTTGTGTACGTAAATAGTTGCGCAGAGAGGTTTTGCTTGCATGAATGCTTAACGTCAACTGACATGATTGGCGTTGACAAAATTGATCTCACAGTATGGCGGAACGCCATTGTTCATACATATCACGAAAAAGCTTATAGTGTACGTGTGAAATAATTGCGCTGGCAGCAAATTGTAGCCTATTCATATGTGAATAGGAAATTCGAAAATGTCCGACACTGATTTTAATCTTCGACAACGCCAGGTAGCATCCCCGTTTGTCATTTATTTCAACACCACGTCAACGACGTTAGCCTAACTCCGTCAACCTTTTCCAACTTAACTGTTAATTCAACGCCCTTATTCCTAATATCCCTATTTTCTTGGTCACGCTCCGTTTACGCAAATATCACGGCCTCCAGGCCATTTCAACTCTTCTCACTATTTCTGTGCAGGTCATCACACAGAACAATATGAACACACGTACACACACTCAACTACACTAAGCGAAAAACAACAGCTCCCGCCCAAAATAAAGGATTTGGAAAAACTTTTCAAATTACTATATTATTATTTTATTATTCTATATTATTATATTATTTTCCAAACTTACCGTGATTGATATACTTATTTAATCTTTAATAATCTGAAAAATGATTTATGATATAACATATATCGGAGTCAGTAATCAGAAGTCAAACCGATCGGAAGTGTTAAGAAATAGATCAGCTCCGCTAGCTCGCTTACCGTTGTTAATATAAACAAAAAATAAAAAAAATACAAAAGAAAATAAAAACCTTAACTCATTTTTCTGTGTAAGTTTTGTGACCTAGTAACGATTAATTAAAGCAAAAAATACCAAACTGCAATTCTGCAACTCTGTCCAAAAACAATCTTTATACAAAAATCCTAAAAATAAAATAAAAAAACAACATACCGCATTACTCAAGCAATTAACCAAGTTCGAATACATTTTTTTGCTCTAGATTCAATAAAATAAAAAACAATAAAACAAAAAATACTCTTTTTAAAATGTCTTGTGGTAAAAATAATTGCACGTCTGAGGACAAAAATATGGCCAAAATCAGTTGCAATGGGCTTTGTGCTAAATCTTTTCACTTCAATTGTATTGGTTTATCGAAAAGAAGCCTTAACTACACACAAGAATATGCAGCAAACTTTTTGTTTTTCTGTACCGAGTGCAGAGAAATCTCCCCTCTCCTTAAAGTGCTTAATGACTCTTTTGCTAGTTTGTTATATGAAAACAAACAATTTTTTAATAAGGCATCAAAACAATTGGCCAAATTTGATAACGTGACTCAGATATCTGAAGACATTAGTTCCACTTTGGAGGCTTCGATTAACACCATTGAAAAACATATAAAAAATATATTGAGAAACATAAAACTATTAACGGAACTTGCAAGCGACAATAACAAAAATTATTACATCGAAACCGCGATAAGTGGTATAAAAAATGAGATATTGAAAAATTCCAAATCAATGCAAGATATATGTGACAGTATTAAAATAATTCGCAATGATGTGGACATTGCAATTCAATCAGCTTCTAGAAAACCTCTACCTACACCTTATCAGCAAGATCCACTCATTCAAATTTTATATAATAAAGTCAATGATATAAATGACGATATGTACGCTTTTCGTGCACTGCTTGCCGGAATATCAGATGCAGTCAGGCCTCTACCCAATAAAATGGACATTATTCCAGAGTTGGCTTCGCATCAATATACATCTGTCATCAGTACCGCACCCAACTATACTCAAAATTTGCCAGATTTCCCCCACCATGATGCATCTTCTATTTTTCAAGAAATCCTGGAAGCAGATACACATTCTTCATCAGCTCTTTCTTTTTCTCCACCTTCGGCCTCTCTCTCCATTAAACCAAATGAGTTACCAGCTGCTAATCCTGTCGCTGCACCCCGTGAACATCATACGAATGGGATAGCAGGATCAAAAAATTAGGTACCAGCTGCTTATCCTGTCGCTGCAACCCGTGAACATCATCCGAATGGGATAGCAGGATCAAAAAATTAGGGAGCGTGAACGAAAGTTTTAAAACTACATTGTTTATTAAGGGCGTAGCAGTTAAGACAAGCGTATCTTGGATGCGAAATTACTTTGGAAATAACTTCGGTATCGCAATTTCTAACTGCCGGAAGATATCTACCAAGGCCAGGAAATTTTGCAGTTTTAAACTTAATATCCTAACTGAATATGCGTGGATGTTCCTGAACTCCTTTGGAGACAGTGTGTTGCATGGCCAGTGGATAATTTCCGAATGTATGGATAAGCCTGGAAAGAAGCCAATGACACGTACATCTAGCAGCGAGAATAACAGATTTTCTAATTCTAATAATAAGTTTAATAATTACACAAGAAAAACAACCAGTAAGCCTAGGAATAATGCTAACTCTAATTTTATTTCCAATTTTAATTCTAATTACAACTCTCCTTTCAACTCTAACTTTAAATCTAATTCAGACTCAAACACTAACTCTACGTTAAATGTTAAGCCTTGTACCGTCCCTAATTCCATTTCTAACTCTTATAATAATTCTAATAATAATAATCACATTAGCAATAATTCAAATTATAATAATTCTCATAACAATAACTCTAGTTCAATAGCTAGTACAAATAATTATAACCCTTATAATGCACCTTATAAACTTTTGCCAGATTGTGACTGTTCGTATAAAACAAATTTCTGTCCCAAATTCTCTCCTTTTCTGAAACATACTTCAATTCCTTCGTCCTCTTCCATTCAAAAATCATCAAAATCTATACGCGTTTCGTTTAACCTTAACCCTGAATCTGACCCCCCCTACATTAAAAACACACCTAAAATCCCCAGTACATCCTATCCTAATTTCATGCACTCTCCATCTCCATCTCCATCGGATCCAATTATAATTGAGCCCTCGCACCAACTTTGCAGTCCCAAGACATTCCTAGACCCTCTACTACCACCAAGAGTCAAATTAACGTTGAATTCTTGCGCCAGTGTCTGCCAAGAGTAGATATGCCCTTTCCCACCTTAGAGAGAGCAGTATATTTAATAACGTTCGTCTGTATCTCGCCTACATGCACAAAGCCCCTAATTCAACATGCATTGAAGGTAAGACCAAAATTAATCTTAAAGTTTTAATTCAGCAAGAAGGTCTGCCACCGAGGTTGATGACTTGCTTAACTTATTTAATCGTTTTCACGACCAACTCGGCGTGACGATCGATCAAGTCAAGGTGGATCTTGATACCTATGGTGCTCATATCAGGACTAAACATGTCTCCCTGCTTCAAAAATCACGTAAAGACCAACAACAATATTATCGTCCCTAACTCCCATTTCTTAAATATATTTTACCATAACTGCGGCGGCATGAGAAGCAAATTAAATAAACTTTATGTTGACGCCAAATCATGTTACTTCAATGTTCTAGTATTCCCTAAGATATGGTTAAATGATATCTTTAATAATGAGGAAATTCTTGACAGTAATTGGACTGTCTTCAGAAACGATCGGGATTACTCCTCAACTGGTTATTCTAGAGGAGGTGGCGTTCTCATAGCAACTCACAATTCTCTTTCAAGTGAGCTAATAGATACGCATACCCATAAACTTTTTTATCACCACATAATTAATGTTTGTTCAGTAAATAGTCTTTTTATGTACATAGGTGTCGTTTACATTTTTCCCGGCTCAAGTGAAGCAACATACAACGAGCTATGTAAAACACAGTTCTCCTTTACATCCACTCTTAAAGAGGAAGATAAGGTTGTTATTCTTGGTGACTTCAACCGTCCAAATATCTCATTGGTCATTGATGAAAATGACAACTATCTTCTTCCTGTCGATCTTTCTAATGCTATAGATTTATCATTATTTAGTACTTTTAATGGGAACGATCTGCAGCAAGTTTCTTCTGAACAAAATAAAAATGGCAGATGGTTGGACCTTATCTTTACAAAATCGTACGATGAAGTGAAGGTTAGTCCATGCACTGACGCAGAAAATTTATTTACTAACACTGTTCACCACACAGCCTTAACAGTTATTTTCTCTGCTAACGACATAATTTTTACCCAGTCTTATCATAACTTCATTGCGTACGATTACCTCGACCCCAATTACGAAAGTATAAAATGTTTTTATTTATTTATTTATTATATCAAAAGCAATAATAAATTATTATTTTACGAAAGTTATATCATTGCAAAGCTTTGATATCATTGCAGCTGCCAGAAGGTGGATAAAGTGGTTTCTGACCATCTATGTTGCAAGCTGAATAGTGGTGTTGTACATTTGACCAATTACTTAGTCTCAAATTACTGTGGTGTCGTTCAATGAGACGGCAAATATCTTTTTCCACAATCCAGTTGGAAATAAGGAGAGGTTCTTTTGATGCTAATTTTGCTCTTTTATCAGCCAGCTCATTTCCAGTGATTCCGGCATGTCCTGGGATCCACATTATCTTTATGTTTGTTTTTCAACAATTTTACTGCGCATGCACGAGATAACGTATGATTTGTTTGACGGATTGAGCATGGAAGAAATCGTCAGTGCAAATTATTGTTTGTTTATTGGAGTTTTGAGCAAATTCGATGGCATTAAGTAGACCTGTAGCTTCAGCTGTATACACTGAACTATAAAAAGGCAAAAGACCAACCTTTATCGTAACACCATTACTGTCCACAACAGCAAAAGAGGTATGGTCAACAGATTTAGAACTGTCTGTAAAAAGAAGATCGTAATTAGAATAAAGAGGAGCTGTGAATTCTGCAAAAATTCTGTGTTGCTTTTTTGATGATTTTGAAGGCGCAGAAAAAACGATGAGTTTTTCAAATGCCATGGTGGTGAGCTTTCTGGTGGTCGAAGTATGGGCACAGATGTAAATCCGAGCTCCAGGGCCTGTTCGATACATCTGATGATAGCTGAATTATGTTTTTGGGTTTTTATCCTGGAAAATTCGTTTTTTATTGCATCATGGAGAACGCTGTTGCTGCAGAGAAACAGCTTAGGTATAAGCTTTTGCGTTGCGTGTTGAGCTCTTGATTCAATTGACGGAAGGCCAGCTTCGGTTAAGATGAAATTGGTTGGAGATTTAGGAAAGGCACGGATATACCTACGCACAGCGGTATGATACGGTGCCTTTATTAGGTTGATGTTGGTTTTCGCACAGTTGCCATAAATCGACAAGCCATAATCAATTTTTGATAGAATAAAAGCTCTAGCTACATTTATAAGAGTTGAAGTATAGATAAGACAATGTTTGGATGATAAATATTTGATAACATTTAACCTGGCAGCTAGATTTTGCCTAAGTTGAATACAATGTTCCTTAAACGTAAGTCGTTTATTAAAAATAATACCTAAGAACTTAAGACGATTTGTATTTACAATATTTATATTGTTGTAAATAAAATTAAAGTTGTTACATTTGTGTTTTCTAAAAATATGGAAAGATTTACATTTACTGAAAGAAATATTTGCACCCGAATATTCAGACCATTTAGAGATATCAGAAAATGATATCTTCAAAATCTTTTTTAACCAAATCCAAATTTCTACGTTTGAAAAAAGTATTACATCATCCGCGTAAATTACATGTGAGATATGTTTTATCTTGAAATAATGAAGCTTATTTCATTAAAAGCAGTTATGAACAAAATTACAGAAAGTGGTGACCCTTGGGGTATGCCGTTGTATAGATCATAGGTATTTGAAAACAGACTCATTAATGTTAGCTGAAGAGTGGCAGCCGCTGTACCTACTCCCAAGAATTTCACTTTTGCGAGAAACGAAAGAGCTATGAAAGTTGGAGTTATGAGAATTGGAGCTATGCAGTCCAAAGATGTTGTTTTTGATTTCTTAACTTAGAAAGCTCAGGTGTCCAATATGGGATAACATTTTTATGAGAATTCTTACAAGTTTTCGGAATTGAGTGATGAGAAGAGGTACGTATAATTTTCGTAATAAGAGTCGTATCTTTATTTATATTTTAAGTTATAGCAAATTTTTCAGAGAGATTGTCCGCTTATATCTGAAATTTACTCCAACCAGCTTTCGAAATTTTGGTTTCGGAACGCCTCTGTTCGATAAAGGGGTTGACAGATCAGTAACGATGGGAAAGTGATCGCTACTAAATAGATTATCCAAAGTATGGCAGCTGAACTTAGGAGATATAGCAAAAGAGCAGAGAGACAAATCAATGTGTGTTAAAGTCTGATGAGTAGAAAAATGAGGGGTGCGCAATCATTTAAAACTGTGAGGCTCTCGGAGAGAATGAGATCTTCCAAAATTTTGCCCCTCTGGTTTGAGCAGGTAGAGCCCCAGAGCGGACTCCACGCATTAAAATCACCCACTATAATGAGCGGTGTAGAAACTGAGCGTATGATTTGTATCAACTCTCTTAATGTAAACATTTGATGCGGAGGTAAATAAATTGTAATTATGATCAGCTTAAAACCAATAGATATTTCTATTGCGAGTGTTGCAATATTTGATTGAATAGATATAAGCTTATAAGGAATGTCTTTTTTTATTAAGGCAGCAATACCTTGCTTATTTGTGATATTTTCAGGTAAGTTGAGAAAATAAATTTTATATTGTTTTGGGATAGCTGCGGATTTATTTACAGCTAGATGGGTCTCTTAAAGAGAAATAAAGCACGGTGATTGCTCTTTTATAAGAAGTTCTAATTCTGTATAATTATTATAAAATCCCTTCATATTCCATTGCAAGATCTTAAACATTACAAAGAATAATGGAACAAAAGAAATGTAAGAAGTGATTAGGAATAATCTTCGTCAGAAATTATAATTTCGAGATTATTTACCTAAGTGTTTTGTATTGAAGTATTGAAGTTATCAGCATTTGACGAAAAAGTGTTGAGTTGAGTAGGAGAGAGATTAGATGAAATATTTTTGTTAGTTTGTGTGTAGAGTTTGTCTTCAAGGGAGTTGGTGTTGAATGAAGTAGTTGAATTTTTTAATGTAAGAGAGATTATGCTAGCAGCGCTGGGCGAAACATTGGGAAGAGGAGCGAAGCTGTTGGGAACAGTTGGATTTGTGGTTTGGCTAAGGTTTTTTATTGTTGCTATGTTGGCTGTGCCAGGTGAAACAGAAGGTAGAGATGGTAGATGTTAGAGGTATTGTTTTTGTTGTTGTTGGTTTTCTTTTGCAGCAGTAGCATAAGAGGTGTCGGATACAGTGGGAATTTGAGAATTATATAATTTCAACGCTTCTCGCATTGTAATTTATTTTGTGTTTTTATTTTAATAATTTGCTTTGATTGTGTATACCGAGGGGCACGTGTTTGATGATGATGGGTGATCGCCAGAACAATTGCCGCAAAAGGTTCGTGTGCAGACTTCAGGAGAGTGAGGTGGGAGGTAGAATGTAGCATAAGCAGGTTTGTTGTTGCAACGCTTAGTAGTATGGCCAAGAAGTTGGCATGTTTTACACCTCATAGGATAAGGGTAATATGGCTTAACACGGGCAGTGCACCAGGAGACTTCGACTTTTTCAGGACGTTTGTAGAGATCAAATGTCAGAAGAACTACTCCACTGGGTTAAGCTTTACCGTCTTCTAATTAGAAGACGGTAGGTTTACTAAATTAGAGATTTGTAAACCGAAATTACGTCTTGCTCCTTCATATTACTAATTATTTCCTCATCAGAGACATCATTCAGGCACGGGGCATAAATTTTGCCTTTTGATGAGTTTAGGTTTTCTTGATATTTGGCTTGCACTTGGCATATGCCGAGAAGCCGCTTAGTGGCAATAAATTTTTGGGCAATTTGTGGCGATTTAACGAGAAACAGCAAATTACCATCTCGTAACTCAGAAATAGAGATTATTTCCTTGCTAATTGTATCTAATGCTTTATGCAAAAAAATTAAGCGCAACGCAAAAGAACACTAAGCACAAACCGTAGCCAAGAAGACACGTCCACTCAGAGAGAGTAACAGCCGAAGACTGATATAAAATGTTATCTAAATGCTCTAAACTGGTATAATATTCTATCCAACATAGATTTAGACAGTGCTGTCTTAAGATTTTATCAGCCCATTTTTACTGATATTGAAAATAATGTGACAAAAATAAAGAAAAAGAATAAGCTTTCGGAGCCATCGCTATACAACCAGAGATTTTAGGAACCAGAGATACAAAATTTAAAAACTTTTCAAAACCACCGATAATGTAAGCGATGAACTGAAGCTAAGATAGGACGAGCTATATAAAGAGTTCTCTATCAAGTCAGAAGAAGCGTACAAGTTGTACACTAACTTTGTCGGAATTCTCCAAGAGCCACACAAATTTTTTGACTTCGTTATCATGAAGCGAAATTCTAGCGGCTGTCCATCTTCTATGTTTCTATGGCTTCACAAGTAATACTTATAGTCCCCCTCCCTTTTCAGGAATACACCCTATAATTAATTATATCCAATTAACGCGTGATGAGATATCCAATGCGATTAAAGAAATTGATCCAAATAAAGGACCTGTTACACTACTCCGATGTTTAGACACACTTATCATGCCTTTATATATAATATTTAACAAATCCCTACTCCACGGATCTTTTCCATCGTATTGGAAGATATCACACCAATATATAAAAATGGTGATAAACGATCTGTTGAAAATTATAGAGGAATCGCCATATAATCGGCTATTCCATAATTGTTCGAAAAAAATATATGCGCAAAACTAACATTTATTATAAATCCTCTACTATATGAACAGCAACATGGTTTCCGTAAAAGTAGATCAACCACAAGAAATTCAATGACTATGATCTCTGATGTTTTAAATAGAATGGAAAAAGGACATCAAGTGTAGGCAATATTCCGACTTTAGCAAAGCTTTTAATCGTGTCGATCATGATATCTTGGCTTTCGAATTGGAAAAGATTAGTATCTCAGGATCTTTACTCAATTGGCTGAAGTCCTATCTCCGCGACAGGTTCCAATTCGTAAAATTTCATGGTACCTTATCCAAACAGATTTTAGTTACATCCGGCGTACCACAAGGTAGTCACCTTGGTCCACTTCTCTATAATATTTTTATATCAAACCTATCTGATATTCTTAGCGATATCCCACATCTAATGTATGCAGACGACATAAAAATGTACCATGTTATTAAATCGGAAACAGATGTAATTTACTTACAGTCGAAACTGTCATCTCTTGAGCACTGGTGCAATTATTGTTATTATTATTATTATTAACAAAAGCATTAACGCAGTAAGAACTAAGTTCTTTTATAGCACAACATAAATACATTCAATATAATATTAGTATAATAACAACTGTTTAGTGATTTTACTTAACTAAAGATACAATATATATTTAATATCAATTTTTAAATAGCAAATAACAGTTCATTAAATTAAAAATAGAATATTTAATAAGAGATTGTGAATTTAAAAATAATTTTTCGATGTTTGGACAGAAAACGAAAGAATGAAAAAACTTAGTTGGATGAAAAATAAGTAAGAATAGCTTGCCTAAAAGCACCTCTCCCTGAGACCTCTCTCAGTCCCCGTGGCAGTGCATTCCACAGTCTGATGGCGTTAATGAAAAACAAGCGCGAGGAGATTAATTAAATATATCTTGGAACTATAAGAACATTACTTCGTCTGGAAAAGCTAAATTGAAGTTTATCATATTAGTAGGATGGTATTTTGGTATAGATCAGCTTATGCAGATAAATACAGTTTCTGGCATCAAGGTAGGAAGGTAAATCACACCCAAGTATGGCGTTTCTGAATAGATAAGTGGTCAAACCTAAGTAACCCATAAACATAGCGCGTAGCATAATTAAAAGCAATTTCTAATTTTAACTGAGAGGATGATTCGAGCCTACTATAAACCAACTCAGCTTAAGTTATCACATGTAGTACCAACTGTATTACCAACTTACGTCTAATATTGACAGGAGTGACACTAGCAGAGATTCTTAAATTACGCAGGACATAATAAACTTTTTTTACTACACTATTAATATGATCAGAACACGATATAGAAGAATTTATATAAAAACCCAGATTTAGAACTTTTGACACTAATTTTAGCTTGCTTGTCCCAATAAACAAGTCAGGGATATCAACAACACACGTTAAATTTTTACATATAGTTAGAACATACGATTTAGCAGCATTCAATTGAAGACCATTTCGTTGGGCCCACTCATTGATGTTATTTAGATCTTCATTCATTCGGCAACAAAGATCATTAAGTAGTCCAATACGGCGAGAAAGATGCAACTGAACATCATCAGCATATGCACGAACGGATGAGTTTTTGCAGACAGAAAAAATGTCATTAATAAAAATGGAAAACAATAGTAAGCCAAGAATAGAACCTTGTGGAACACCACTTTGTACCGATTTATACTGCGAGAACTTATTCCCAACTTTAACTCTTTGCAACCGATTTGACAGATAACTAGCCAATAAGTTAACAGCACTCTCACCGAAACCAAATAAAAACTTGAGTTTTTCACACAGACATTTATGGTTTACTTTATCAAAAGTGTAATAAGCAGAGTTGTTTTGGATGCACAGCACTTCAGGCGGTTGACACGGTGGCATCCCGGTTACTCGACGGCTTATGGGGTGGTTCTTGCCCTCATGCGTACACCACTAGCTCACTACATAAATATTCGTGTCAAAAAAAAAAAAATGGTGAAAAACTAGAAAACGAAAAGAAAAGGTGTAGAGATGTAGACCAAAGAAGCAAACAGAGAATTTAACTTAAATTAAACTAATGACTGAAAAGACTAAACAAGCAAAAACCAGAAAAAAACCTAAGTCTCCGTCCGTCAGCTGGAGTCATCCCACCCTGCATTAGCAACCCATCCGGTACGCAGCTGTGAACCACATAAGGACTCCATATTTTTTTTTATGTAGCTCCCTAACGCTGACTCCGTCAACAGTCCGTTCACGTCCGTCCGTTCTCCATTACCCAGTCATGACTACAACACAACTAATATCCGCCTAGGAACCATGACACGATCCACACCAGCCAGCTATGACTTTAATTATTCATGATTTGAATAATTAAATCTTCAAAAATAAGAAAAAAAATAGCCATATATGTTCACATATATAAAGATTTACTTTTTTCTCAATTTATGTTATTTTGCATATCGGTTCGAACAAATTTTAGCAAGTATTCAAATAAAATAAACTTAAGTAATTTCACAACCAATGAGACGCTATATAATTAAATTAGGAGCAAAGGTAATTATTTAATTCACCGTCTACAAAATAAATTAGTAGAATAGCAATGAGAGTTCTGGACCAAAAACGCGTGTATTTTCTTATGGGCCTCAAAATTCACAAAATTATGCCCGACTGCGCAGTCGGCGTAGTACGATCGGTCAAGTTGGCCGATAGTAAAGTGGCTGAAGCGTGTTGTTGTTGTTGCAAATTGGAGATAAGCATGCAAGATGTACGGATGGAGGGATAGCTAGGGGGTATGATTGGTCAAGCTAGCTGAAGTAGGACGGTTGAAGCGTGCTGTTGTTATAAATTGGAGATAAGCACGCTAGATGGACGGACGGATAGCCAGATGGGCTATGACATAGGTTCTAGAAGTCTAGTCCAATAATTGTATCAATTACTTCTAGAACATTCTAGAAGCAATTGATACAATTGTTGGACTTTGCAAAGTGGCTGAAGCGTGCTGTTGTTATAAATGGGAGATAAGCAAGCATAGAAGACATATGGGCAGACAGTCGGACAGATAGTCAGATGGACGGACGGATAGCCAGATGGGCTATGATTGATTAAGCTAGCTGAAGTAGGATGGCTGGTGTTGTTGTTGTTATAAATGGGAGATAAGCAAGCATAGAAGACATATGGGCAGACAGTCGGACAGATAGTCAGATGGATGGAGGGATAGCTAGAAGGGGGTATGATTGCTCTAGCTGGCTGAAGTATGATGGTTGATGTTGTTGTTGTTGTTATAAATCAAATTTTAAGTTTAAGGTGATAAGCCCAAGCTTTATAGCAAGCATAATGTTTATAGATTTAAGTCGCTACATAAACTTCGGTGTTGTTGTTGTTGTTATAAATCAGCATTTCAAGTTTAAGGTGATAAGCCCAGACCCAAAACCGCAAGCTGAAGCTAAGGAAACAGTACAGAAGTAAATAGTGTAGTTGTTATGCATTTTAATAAATTTAATATGAGTTGGTTGACTAATGTAAAAACAAAGTATGAAAGCAGCAAAATAAATTAAGCTAGCGATTGAAAGCGATATCATAACCATGACCATACGCAACTATGCTGATATAAATAAAACAAAACGAGTTGATTTATATATGAATCATTATTATTCTTTTATTGATTTGTTATATTTAAAGTTTGATAATTACATGTATAAAAGCAATAATTACATACATAAAAGCAATTGATTTAACCATTCATCTTCGAGTATAATTTTGCTCTATCTTCTTCTTCTTCTGTTTCTGCATCTTTTAACACCTTTACCAATCTTATTTTTAGCGTCTTTTTCTCCTTTGCCCATTTTGCTAACTTTTGGTCAACCTTCTTTTTCTTACACTTCTCCTCTAAGTGCGAGTTGCTACCACAGTAGTAGCAATAAATTAATTTATGATACCCTCTCAATCTATTCATGTTATTTTGTTGATGGCTTTATTCAAAATACCTTCAACAATAAAGATCAGATGATGATTGGTTACCTTTTTATAATTCACACACATTTAAATAATTCTTCTGATTTCGCTGGTTAGTGGTGAGTATTCAATTAAACGATCATGGATTACTAGACAATAGGCTGATGTTTTATCTGGAATCGGTTTGTTTGCTTCGGTATCAAATTCGATTCGTATATCAATAGGTAGGCACCACAAATTTAATGTTAAAGATGATAACCTCAAGCTTCATAGTAAGCGTTTTAAACGGATCCAAAACCGAACGTTTAAGATAAGGGAGCAGTATGGCTGTTAAGCATTTTAATAAATTTAATATGAGTCGGTTGAGTAATGTAAAAATAGAGTATGAAAGCAGCAAAGAAGATAAGGATTTAAGAATAATTTATTATTTGAACCCATAAATATATATATAAATAATTGAATTGAGAGTTTTTAGCTCATTCAATATTTGATCAGCAACATAAAGTATTTAAACATATTTCGTGAAGATTTATTTTTTTTGTATTTCTTGAATTTTAAAATGAGTGCACGCGTCAACGAAATTTTAAAAAACGCAAAAGCATTGTGCGAGAATGCTCATAAAAATCGGGACCTAGTCATGCAGAGCATAAAAGAGTGTTCCTCGCACCTCATTTCCCTTCGGGGTATTTTACGGAAGGTAAAAACTGTTGGAGCAAAACAGAGTGCTACATGTGGAATAGGACTTATTCAAGGCTATCGCACGCAGTTGAAGAAGCTCAACGCTTGTACTGGTGCAAGTCTTTCCCGAACGGGCAACAGATCGGATTGGGCTTCCATTCGAATTCGGTGGGAAGAAATCGAGTCAACATTTGGTGGACGGTAAGCTTAATTTTTAAATAATTTTATTACCATATTACATATTTCGATTTAATATAATATATTAATTTAACCCATATTTTAATTTTCAGAGTACGTACCGGTGTCTTAATTAATTTAACGCATAAAGATCCCACGAATTTCTTGGCAGATTGTCTAGATCTCTTCCAGCGCACCGTTAAAAAATCCTTAGCGAAATTTACGTCTCTTAAGGTAAATACAATATTTTGTGGCGAATTTCGAGTTACTAGAGCTAATGAAGAAATTAGTGACTTGAAATTCATGAACACGAAAAATGTTGCTATTCACCAGGAAACGGATATTAGAGCTTGGTTTTTTGAGCATGTTCAAAATACAATTTTGAAAAAGTTGGAAGAGTTCCAAGAACGGGATAGTGGATGGGCGTTGGCTGCAGTTATTAACTTGGACGTGAACATCAACAAATTCACGCCACAGCTAGGATCGTCATATATCCCACTACCACCACAGATTTATAGCAAGAAAGCATTCGTTAATGTGAAAAATGATGACAACGCATGTTTTGCTTGGGCAATCATATCTGCTCTGCATCCAGCGAATATACATATGGATCGCATGTCAATGTATCCAAGTTATCGTGATTTACCTAATTTAACAAATATAGTATTTCCAATGACGATGAGACAGATCCCTTGATTTGAGATGCAAAACAACATCTCAATTAATGTATACATTCTGCATAAAAAAAGAAGCAAATTTATAGTGCTACCATCATATTTAACGAAAACTAAAATGGAATTCCACATAAATCTGCATATGGTGCAGAGCAGATATCAGAATGAAGATGATGATAATGATAACAACAATGTCGCTGATAATGGAAATGGTAGCAGCAATGATGATGTGGCAGTCACATACCATTATGTGTGGATAAAAAGTCTTTCACGGCTTTTATCTAACCAATTATCAGCACATAATGGGTGCAAATATTTTTGTGATATATGTTTGCACTACTTCTACTCAGCACTCAAGTTGGAGCAACACACCGAGGACTGCAGCAGACTAAACATCTGCAAAATAAGGATGCGAACAAAAGCTGAGAAGCAGGTAGATTTTAAAAATTTTAAAAATAAGATTATGACCCCATTTGTGGTATATGCCGATTTGGAATGCATTTTGGTAAAGTCCATTGTTGGAAATGCATACCAGAAGCATATACCATATAGTGTGGGTTTTTATGTTAAGTGTGCGTATGACCCCACGTTATCGTTTTATAAAAGCTATCGTGGGGCAGATTGTATTGCGTGGTTCGTTTCGGAACTAAATAATTTTACCGAAGATGTTGAAACTTTCTTTCTTTGCCCTCTACCCATGGGTGACATGACTGTTGAGCAAGTTCAAAGTTTTGCGATCGCCAACACATGTCACATATGCGAGAAAGCCTTCACCAACGATAATGTCAAGGTACGCGATCATTGTCATCTTACCAGTGTTTATCGAGGCCCAGCGCATAAGGGGTGCAACATTAACTTCAAAGACACGCACAAAATACCCATAATTTTTCATAATCTCACCGGTAATGACTCACATTTCATTTTTAAAAATTTAGCTACAGATTTAAAGGGGCGAATTGACCTTCTACCAATAAACAAGGAACGTTACATTTCTTTTACATTTTCTTGACTCATTCAGATTCATGGCGAGTAGCTTAGATACTTTAGCCTCACATCTACCAAATTTCAATATTCTAAAATCGGAGTTTAACAATTTAAATTATGAACAATTAAATTTGCTGACACGTAAGGGTGTCTTTCCGTATGACTACTGCGATGATGTAGTTAAATTTTCAGAAACATCATTACCCGATATAACACATTTCTACAATCAACTTAATGATACAAACATCAGCACAGAGGATTATGCTCATGCACAAAATGTCTGGACTAAATTAAACATTAATAATGTGGGTGAATATTCAGATATTTATTTGAAAACAGACGTTTTACTATTATCAGATATTTTCGAACAATTTCGCACAAGTTGCCATAAAACTTATGGTCTAGATCCTGCACATAATTTCACTCTACCTGGTCATACATGGGATGCAATGCTTAAGCATACTGATAAAACCCTTGAGCTATTGACAGATATTGATATGCTCATGTTTGTAGAGCGAGGTATTCGTGGGGGTCTTAGCCAGTGTACTAAGCGTCATTTAAAAGCCAAAAATAAATACATGACTAATTACAATGAGACTCAATCATCCAAATTCTTAATGTATTATGACATTAATAATCAGTATGGTTGGGCCATGTTTCAATTTCTCCCCCACAATGAGTTTCATTGGCTGTCAGATTCTCAAAATTTTAATGTTGAAGCCATAGCTGACGATTCAGATGTAGGATATATTCCCGAAGTAGATTTAGAGTATCCAATTAATCTCCACGATTACCATAAAGATCTCCCCTTTTGCCCTGATCATATTACACCTCGAGAATCAAAGCAGAAAAAACTGTTGGCAACTTTGGGTGGTAGCGTGAGATATATTATTCACTACAGAAATCTAAAGCAGGCTTTGAAATATGGATTAAGACTATCTAAAATTCATTAAATTTTACAATTAAGACAATCTGCATGGTTGAAGCCATATATCGACCTAAACACGAGTCTTCGAACAGCGGCTATAAATGAGTTTGAAAAGAACCTTTTTTGGAAAAACTATGGAAAACATACGCAAACATAGTGTTGTTAAATTGGTGACGAGTTGGTTAGGTCGGTATGGTGCCGAAGCCCTTATTTCTAAGCCTGAGTTTAAGGCCTGAACAATATTTTGTGACAATTTGGTGGCAATTGAACTCAATAAAACCGAAATATACTTCAATAAACCCATTTATGTTGGTATGTGCATCCTTGATTTAGCTAAAACAACCATTTATGATTTTCATTATGGTTACAGGGCTCCTCAATTTGGTTCCGATTGTAGCATTTGCTATACCGATACCGATACTTTGTTATAAATTTAATAAATTTAATTTAAATTTAGTTGTTATAAAATTAATAAAAGAACCCGATTATATATAAAAACAATTAATAGTTTACAATATGCGATTCTTAAAACAATATAAGTCAATTAACGTAAATAATACTGATTCGAAGTTAAATTCATCAAATAGAATGCCGTGTTCTGACCGACAACACGCTGCCAGTGCTGCCACCTCTGGCCGCTTTCCGACTGAGCTGCTTCTCACAATTTGAGAATTTGGATTGAATATTTTGATAGCTTTGGAAATTTACATCCTCCAAAGGAAATAATAAAATATTTAGGGGAAGATATAAACTATAATTATAATAGATATCAAAATTTTAACACAATAAATTGTGGACATTTATGTTTGAAATTTTTGTTTTTGAAAATTGGCTGAAAGAATAAAGAAAAAAATAAAATACTTAAAATCCATTTTGTTTCATTGTAAGTCATCGCAATCATAATCATCATCATCAGTTACTTACCCATACTAGAGATTATTATAAAATTCCAACAGCAGAGTAAAGTTTAAAAAAATAAAATAAATATATTTTGTACAACGTTATAAAAATTTTATTTTTTTTTTCTTAATCATATATCTTTAACAATTTAAAATCTTAAAAATAAACATTTATTCTTAAGTAATATTATTCTAACTCCATAATGCTGAAATGACCCCACGGTAATGTCTCATTACTATTTGCTACCAAAAATCGCTTATTATCATGAGGGCTTAATGCAATTTTTGTTTGTATGATCGAACTTACTTCATGTTTCCGCAACTGAATCAAATTTTGCTGAACTGTCTTTTCGATGTTGTTTTCAAAGCAATCAACATAGTCACTAAACGTTATTTTAGTCTTGACTATGTTTCTTTTAACACCTTTCGATTTTTTCGTTGAATCTTCACCCTCTACCCGTAACGCATACATTTTTGCACGGAGCCCCACGAATTCACCACCATTATTCTCATCTTTCATGAGACCCAAAACTTTTTTATTGACTTGAGGAATATCACACACGTTTTCAATAGGATAGTCGCTTGTGTCAAAGTGTATACAGCAATCGCGTTTGATGACCTCATACAAGTCTTTACAAGCCACCTCATAAATTAGCGAATCGGTATCGGTATAGCAAATGCTACAATCGGAACCAAATTGAAGAGCCATGTAACCATAATGAAAATCATAAATGGTTGTTTTAGCTAAATCAAGGATGCACATACCAACATAAATGGGTTTATTGAAGTATATTTCGGTTTTATTGAGTTCAATTGCCACCAAATTTTCACAAAATATTGTTGAGGCCTTAAACTCAGGCTTAGAAATAAGGGCTTCGGCACCATATCGACCTAACCAACTCGTCACCAATTTAACAACACTATGTTTCCATAGAAAAGGTTCTTCTCAAACTCATTTATAGCCGCTGTTCGAAGACTCGTGTTTAGGTCGATATTTGGCTTCAACCATGCAGATTGCCTTAATTGTAAAATTTAATGAATTTTAGATAGTCTTAATCCATATTTCAAAGCCTGCTTTAGATTTCTGTAGTGAATAATATATCTCACGCTACCACCCAAAGTTGCCAACAGTTTTTTCTGCTTTGATCCTGGAGGTGTAATATGATCAGGGCAAAAGGGGAGATCTTTATGGTAATCGTGGAGATTAAGTGGATACTCTAAATCTACCTCGAGAATATATCCTACATCTGAATCGTCAGCTATGGCTTCAGCATTAAAATTTTGAGAATCTGACAGCCAATGAAACTCACTGTGGGGGAGAAATTGAAACATGGCCCAACCATACTGATTATTAATGTCATAATACATTAAGAATTTGGATGGTTGAGCCTCATTGTAATCGGTCATGTATTTATTGTTGGCTTTTGAATAACGCTTACTATACTGGCTAAGACCCCCACGAATACCTCGCTCTACAAACATGAGCATATCAATAGCTGTCAATAGCTCAAGGGTTATATCAGTATGCTTAAGCATTGCATCCTATGTATAACCAGGTAGAGTGAAATAATGTGCAGGATCTAGACCATAAGTTTTATGGCAACTTGTGCGAAATTGTTCGAAAATATCTGATAATAGTAAAACGTCTGTTTTCAAATAAATATCTGAATATTCACCCACATTATTAATGTTTAATTTAGTCCAGACATTTTGTGCATGAGCATAATCCTCTGCGCTGATGTTTGTATCATTAAGTTGATTGTAGAAATGTGTAATATCGGGTAATGATGTTTCTGAAAATTTAACTACATCATCGCAGTAGTCATACGGAAAGACACCCTTACGTGTCAGAAAATTTAATTGTTCATAATTTAAATTGTTAAACTCCGATTTTAGAATATTGAAATTTGGTAGATGTGAGGCTAAAGTATCTAAGCTACTCGCCATGAATCTGAATGAGTCAAGAAAATGTAAAAGAAATGTAACGTTCCTTGTTTATTGGTAGAAGGTCAATTCGCCCCTTTAAATCTGTAGCTAAATTTTTAAAAATGAAATGTGAGTCATTACCGGTGAGATTATGAAAAATTATGGGTATTTTGTGCGTGTCTTTGAAGTTAATGTTGCACCCCTTATGCGCTGGGCCTCGATAAACACTGGTAAGATGACAATGATCGCGTACCTTGACATTATCGTTGGTGAAGGCTTTCTCACATATGTGACATGTTTTGGCGATCGCAAAACTTTGAACTTGCTCAACAGTCATGTCACCCATGGGTAGAGGGCAAAGAAAGAAAGTTTCAACATCTTCGGCAAAATTATTTAGTTCCTAAACGAACCACGCAATACAATCTGCCCCACGATAGCTTTTATGAAACGATAACATGGGGTCATACGCACACTTAACAGAAAAACCCACACTATATGGTATATGCTTCTGGTATGCATTTCCAACAATGGACTTTGCCAAAATGCATTCCAAATCGGCATATATCACAAATGGGGTCATAATCTTATTTTTAAAATTTTTAAAATCTACCTGCTTCTCAAATCTACCTGCTTCTTGTTTAGTCTGCTGCAGTCCTCGGTGTGCTGCTCCAACTTGAGTGCTGAGTAGAAGTAGTGCAAACATATATCACAATAATATTTGCACCCATTATGTGCTAATAATTGGTTAAATAAATGCCGTGAAAGACTTTTTATCCACACATAATGGTATGTGACTGCCACATCATCATTGCTGCTACCATTTCCATTATCAGCGACATTGTTGTTATCATTATCATCATCTTCATTCTGATATCTGCTCTGCACCATATGCAGATTTATGAGGCATTCCAGTTTAGTCCATCGTCATTTCGTTAAATATGATGGTAGCACTATAAATTTGCTTCTTTTTTTATGCAGAATGTATACATTAATTGAGATGTTGTTTTGCATCTCAAATCAAGGGATCTGTCTCATTGTCATTGGAAATACTATATTTGTTAAATTAGGTAAATCACGATAACTTGGATACATTGACATGCGATCCATATGTATATTCGCTGGATGCAGAGCAGATATGATTGCCCAAGCAAAACATGCGTTGTCATCATTTTTCACATTAACGAATGCTTTCTTGCTATAAATCTGTGGTGGTAGTGGGATATATGACGATCTTAGCTGTGGCGTGAATTTGTTGATGTTCACGTCCAAGTTAATAACTGCAGCCAACGCCCATCCACTATCCCGTTCTTGCAACACTTCCAACTTTTTCAAAATTGTATTTTGAACATGCTCAAAAAACCAAGCTCTAATATCCGTTTCCTGGTGAATAGCAACATTTTTCGTGTTCATGAATTTCAAGTCACTAACTTCTTCATTAGCTCTAGTAACTCGAAATTCGCCACAAAATTTTGTATTTACCTTAAGAGACGTAAATTTCGCTAAGGATTTTTTAACGGTGCGCTGGAAGAGATCTAGACAATCTGCCAAGAAATTCGTGGGATCTTTATGCGTTAAATTAATTAAGACACCGGTACGTACTCTGAAAATTAAAATATGGGTTAAATTAATATATTATATTAAATCGAAATATGTAATATGGTAATAAAATTATTTAAAAATTAAGCTTACCGTCCACCAAATGTTGACTCGATTTCTTCCCACCGAATTCGAATGGAAGCCCAATCCGATCTGTTGCCCGTTCGGGAAAGACTTGCACCAGTACAAGCGTTGAGCTTCTTCAACTGCGTGCGATAGCCTTGAATAAGTCCTATTCCACATGTAGCACTCTGTTTTGCTCCAACAGTTTTTACCTTCCGTAAAATACCCCGAAGGGAAATGAGGTGCGAGGAACACTCTTTTATGCTCTGCAGGACTAGGTCAAGATTTTTATGAGCATTTTCGCACAATGCTTTTGCGTTTTTTAAAATTTCGTTGACGCGTGCACTCATTTTAAAATTCAAGAAATACAAAAAAAATAAATCTTCACGAAATATGTTTAAATACTTTATGTTGCTGATCAAATATTGAATGAGCTAAAAACTCTCGATTCAATTATTTATATATATATTTATGGGTTCAAATAATAAATTATTCTTAAATCCTTATCTTCTTTGCTGCTTTCATACTCTATTTTTACATTACTCAACCGACTCATATTAAATTTATTAAAATGCTTAACAGCCATACTGCTCCCTTATCTTAAACATTCGGTTTTGGATCCGTTTAAAACGCTTACTATGAAGCTTGAGGTTATCATCTTTAACATTAAATTTGTGGTGCCTACCTATTAATATACGAATCGAATTTGATACCGAATTTGAAATCAGAAGAATTATTTAAATGTGTGTGAATTATAAAAAGGTAACCAGTCATCATTTGATCTTTATTGTTGAAGGTATTTTGAATAAAGCCATCAACAAAATAACATGAATAGATTGAGAGGGTATCATTAATTAATTTATTGCTACTACTGTGGTAGCAACTCGCACTTAGAGGAGAAGTGTAAGAAAAAGAAGGTTGACCAAAAGTTAGCAAAATGGGCAAAGGAGCAAAAAGACGCTAAAAATAAGATTGGTAAAGGTGTTAAAAGATGCAGAAACAGAAGAAGAAGAAGATAGAGCAAAATTATACTCGAAGATGAATGGTTAAATCAATTGCTTTTATGTATGTAATTATTGCTTTTATACATGTAATTATCAAACTTTAAATATAACAAATCAATAAAAGAACAATAATGATTCATATATAAATCAATTCGTTTTGTTTTATTTATATCAGTATAGTTGCGTATGGTCATGGTTATGATATCGCTTTCAATCGCTAGCTTAATTTATTTTGCTGCTTTCATACTTTGTTTTTACATTAGTCAACCAACTCATATTAAATTTATTAAAATGCATAACAACTACACTATTTACTTCTGTACTGTTTCCTTATCTTCAGCTTGCTGTTTTGGGTCTGGGCTTATCACCTTAAATTGTTTACTTTGATTTTATTAATTCTAGCTGATGCACGAGGTGCAGTAGTTTAAATATAAAAATTAACAAAACTTAAAACGCAAAATAAAATCTAAAACAACAATGGAACATACAGGACAGGGACTCGGCGCATAAAGGTAAGTATATTTGTTTGCATTCTACTAATAATTCTGTTTCTTTTTCAGCCCAAGGGCTTGGATCCGCCGGTGTTGCTTGCAACATGGATCGTGTACGTAAGGAAAAATTTGCAACGTAGCCTGGGAGTAAACATATTAAAAACGTGTGGCCTCGACCCACAAACTCATGCTCCTATTCTAATGAGCTAGCCGGAATCTTACAACAAATTTTCTTTACCATTGCAGCTCGATCTTTAACATAACCTAGCAATAATAACATAAACTAAAATCACGCAAAGCATCTTACAAAAACAAGTCTCAATAACAAAGCAAAGCTCAAATGCGGCAAACCCTGCTAACGCTTACACAACACATTTACTAGCTAATGAAAACAATTGTTAAAAAAAAAAACGAAGCGTACATAAACATCCAACAAATATCATAAGTCTGGCCCGGTACTTAGGTCACATTAAAATACAAAGTGAACACCCACACATTTGCAGATGAATTTATCTTTGTCGATAAACCAGAAATCTAATCGTTGCTTTCCATGTTATAACTTTCTAGATATTATGTCTATATGTGCTTTAAGGTATATATAAACAAAAACTACGTATGAATTTTAACTATGACACAGTTTTTTTTTCTCAGATATAAATTTGTCATGATTCTTAAAGAAACTTACTGCATGAAATACTCTTATTGGATAATTAATTAACAAAGCTGTCTTGTTTTCGTGCATCGAAAGCAGAAAGTTTCAAAACGGTGCACGAATTTTGAACTTGAATTTAGATCTTTGCCAATGATATATAACTGAATCCGCATGTTTCGTCAAAGATGACGAAAAATCGTGCTTGATTCAGTAAAGATTTCTTTAAGACTTTGACTAGTGAGAGGCTTATGCAAGATTTAAAAATACGTTTATATGAAATCAACTGCATCGAAAATGAGATATGAGTACTACACCTATAACTTATATTGAACTAACTATACTTGAACTAACAAAAATACACTAAAACAAAAACTATATTACTAATAATGCACATCCCAAGCCTCATGCTACAAACATGTCCTTAGCGTGGTATACACCTAACTTCTTGCCAGTCATATTGGCCAGCTCATATAATGAGTTGCCAACCGTTCTGAGCACGATACATCTTAAAAAAGATGGTGCTAATTTGGCATTATAAGCGTCGGCCTGCTTACTTTGCTTGAAGTTTCGGCGGTATACCACTTGTCCTATCTTAAACACTACTTCTTTGCTACGTGTATTATAAGTTTTATCGTTCCTTTCATGTGCAATTCTTAGTTGATCAAAAATCTTGTCCCTTAAAAGTTACTGTTTATCAGCTAAAGATTTTACCATGACGTCTCCATTTTTTACTGAATGTAACCGTCGCATAACTTCATATGAAGCTCCATGCTGAACCATATGGCTTCCAAAAGCTGCGTAATATGGTTCCACGCCAATAGAGCTATGAACCACGCTTCTTATCGCAAATGCTGCGTCACTAACATGTTGGTCCCAGTTCTTCTGATTTTCGCCAACGTACGCTCGAATCATTTGCAGAATCGACCTGTTTACGCGCTCTGAGGCATTGGCCAGTGGCGAGTAAAACGCGGTTTGAGTATGCTTTACACCATACTGCAACAAAAAGGACTTAAACATTTCGGACACAAACTGTTTGCCATTATCAGAATGGGCAAATTCAGGGACACCAAAGACATGAAACACATCGCGTTCAAGAAATTTCACAACATTAGCAGACGTTGCTGTGCGCATCGGTTTAAGCCAAACAAACTTGGAAAAATGGTCTAAACATATAAACAAAAAACAATTTCCTTCCTTTGTTCGAGGATATGGTCCCATAAAATCTATATAAAGACGTTGAAATGGACGCTCGGTTACTTGCTGATCGCCCATCGGAGGACGATGTGTCAGATTGGAATTTTTGGTTTCCTTGCATACTTCACAAACTTTTAACTAATTGTTGTACGTCCGTCACCATACCTGGCCAAAAGTACCATTCACGCACTTTAGCTAGCGTCTTATGTATTCCGCCGTGACCAGCAGATGGAGAAAAGTGTGCTGCTTCTAAAAGGTTACTACGCAATTCCGAAGGAACCCAAAGTTTCCATGCGCGGTCTTCTTGCAGTGCGTCTCCTTTGCTAACCTCGGTACGTTTATAAACAAAACCGTCTGATAAACAAATCTCTGGTAATCGGTCTTTAGACCCCTCTACCTGTTTTTTCAACTCTTCGTATTCCTTCGTTGAAAAATACGGGGACTCAAGATCAACGTCTAGCACTCTTCTCATTTGACTGAGCTCTTCCATATGCATGCGGGATAACGCGTCCGGTACCACATTTTGAGCACCTTTACGATGTTCGATATTGAAATTGTAAGCCTGAAGCTTTAAACTCCATCTGGCTACTCTTCCAGATAAGTCTTTTTGGCCCATGAGCCACTTCAGGCTCGCGTGATCCGTAATTATGGTAAAAGGTAAACCTTCTACATAAGGACGGAATCTTTTCACGCTTAGTATTGCGGAGTAACATTCAAGCTCAGTAACACTATAGTTTCTCTGAGCTTTATTCAGTTTTGAAGACATGTAGGCTATCGGACGTTCGTTATCCTCATCATCCATTTGGAAGAGCACCCCACCAACTCCTTGCGTCGAAGCGTCACATTGTATAAAAAAGTGTTTGCTAAAATCGGGATTAGTCAACAATGGTGCCGAAACCAAACTTTGTTTCAGCCTCGCAAAGGCCAGCTTAGCTTCTGCGGACATAGCGAAGTTTTTGATTTTGTCTTTCGTCAGAGAGTCATGTAGTGGTCCAGCGATTGTTGCATAGTCCTTAATGAACCTACGGTACCAACCTGTCATACCAAGAAATCGTCTCAACTGCCTAGGTGACTTAGGCTCTGGAAATTCTTCCATTTCTGCAACTTTTTTTAAATCTGTCCTGATGCACCCATCTCCGACAACATACCCTAAATATCTCACTTCACGATAGCAAAACTTGCTCTTCTCGACATTGATGGTAAGCTTCGCATTTCTCAGGCATTTTGCAACTTCCTCAAGGAGTACTAAATGGGACTCAAGGTTGGCTGAGCACACAAGAAGATCGTCAAGGTAGACAAAAACATTCTCTCGCAAAGCGGAGGGAATGACGTTGTCCATCAGCCTACACATCCGCTGGGCAGCATTACACAGACCAAAAGGCATTATTGTAAACTGTTACAGTGGCCTCCCGGGTACTGTGAATGCTGTCTTGCCCCTTGACTTCTCTTCGAGTGGAATCTGCCAAAAAGCATCCTTGAACATTTATCTTGTAACCGACTCAGAATACCATCAATGTGAGGCAGAGGGTACGCGTCTTTTACTGTACGTTCATTTACCTTTCGTTCATCTAAGAACAACCTATTTTTAGTCTCTTTTCGGACTAGTTACTGACTTCAATTACGCCCATGCTCAACATACGGTCCAACTCTGCATATACTAGTTTTTGGATAGCTGGTGAGATTGGATAAAACCGTTGCTTTACTGGCATATTCTCATCTAACACTTCAATAACGTGTTCCTCCAAATCGGTTTTACCTAAACCAAACACTGTAAATGACGAAAATTTTGCTTTCACCATTTCTAATTTTAGCGCCTGTTCCTTTGTTAAAACATGTTGAGTTGTGTCAAAAGTTAAATCTGAAGATGACTGTGTCAGTTCAGACATAACTACCTGGTCTGTTCTGGACACCTGTGTCTGTGAACTACCTTTGCTGACTACGGCCATTCCGAAAGTTTGCCAGAATTCAACACCAAAATAAAATTGTTGTTGCAGAGCTGGCACAATAAGAAACTCAATTTCTTTAATTTCACCTTCCCATAACACTGGTAAAGAAATCACCCTCTCTACAGGCGTTTTCCCTACATCCGCAGTTCGAGATTGTTGGCCTTTAATTTTGACTATTTTTGTTTGCCTACTTTTCAAAAATTCGAGCGCGTCTTTTTCAATGCAATTTGCACAAGCTCCTGAGTCTAAAAGTGCAACAATATCCTCACCATCAACTTTTGTACACGCAAAGAAACGATTGTCACCTTTTAAAGTCACTATAGTAGACACAATTTTTCTTTTAAATCTCTGCATTTGGTTTCTTTTTTCTCTCATCAACTTGATCTTTTTATAATTTTTGGATTTTTTTGCAAAAGTAACTTCATCACTAAAAATTCTACTTTTCGCTTCTTCATATTCGGTAAGTCGCTGCTGCAGACTCTTGACAGGAAGTTTTGGCTTTAGCACTTCTTTTAGAAGCTGCTCCGAATTAGATCTTTCTAAAACTTTTATTGTCCCTGGCGCTCCGGGTATGTGACTGTCTGGACAGAGTGCCCGGTCATCTCTGCCAGTTGTGGGTTTAACGCACTATTTACAACACTAGACTTATACTGAAAATAAGAATCACAACGACCGCACACAAAACAAAACATATCGTGAAACGCAAACTTACAACGAGTTTATTTAAGAGCTTCCTTAGGATTCTTCTTAAAGAAATCGCCTGGCATTCCACAACTAAAACACACATTTAAATGAAATGGCGAAGGACAAAACACTGGACTAGCGACACTAAGAGATTGAATAAGACCTTGAGCTGTAAAGGGCGATAAAAATGGTGTTGCTGCCGATGATGCCTCTGGCATATTACAACCTGGTCGATTTTTATAAATATTTGATGACTGTGGTCCAAATGATTTTGCATTTCTGTTTTCACTCCCACCATTTGTCCTGCTGCCTCTCTGTCGCTTCAATCTCAAATCCTCCCCTCTCTGAATCGACCACCGAATTTTCTAACTTTTTCTTATCTATCTCACTAACTTGCCTTGCCTTATTTCTACCTTCCCGTATTAATTTTTCTGCCTTCTGGTATTCACGTTTCAGGTCAGCTAGAGTCTTAAACTGTGATGCAAAGGTCAAAGTAGCCAAACTGGACTTCAAATTACCTTTGATCATCGCCACTAGCTCCTGTTTAGGAATTTTTTTCTAAGACGAAAAGTTAAATTGTGGATACCTGAATAAAAATCCTCAAAACTTTCACCAACTTGCTGCTTTCTATCCATGATTTCCTTGATTATTTCGTAATCTGACTCTGCAGACTTAAAATGATTTAATAATTCTTTTCTGAGTTCAATATAATCAAAGAGATCATCCTCGGCGTGATCCTCTAAAACCTGCCAGTACCATTTGGAGGCACTACCACTCACAAGACAGTGGAAGTCTGTAAAGAGTTGATCATACGAAATGTCGTGCAGCTCTCGCATTCTTTCGATTCGAAACACAAAACTTTCCACCGTCATGTCCCTGGAGGACCCTCCAAACTTCACGTGCCACCTATCTAGGTCCACGTTCTTGCGCTGCTGCACTTTACTAAGACTATATGTCTTCTCCGTCTGTTTTGAGCTCTGAGGATTTTCTAGCTTTTCAGCATTATTTTTAACGCTATTTTCCCCAACTCCTTGAGCACCTATAGCCACCTGGTCGTTTCTAGCGCCTTTCTTAACCGTTGGCGTTGAGGTGTTTGTAGAAGGAAGTGCTACGTTCGAATGCATTGACCCTTCTACTTCGGCAATTCGACTATTCAACGCTACCATTTCACTTCGTACGTTACGCACCTCATCCATATAACTCATCATCAATTGATTTTGTTGCATCAGCATCGCCATCATTTGATTTAACTGGTGATTGGTAACAGAGTTGGCACCATCCGTGGGCACACTTGCTCCATTAGCAATCCCATCTCCTCCTCCTGCAGCTCCTTTCTCTCGCTCCTGGTCAGACATTTCAAACACCCGCTCTAGTTTTCTGGAAAAACTTAAAGTGTCTTCAGTAGTTTGTCCAAAAACTTCCCTCGTCACTCTAACACTTTCCGAAGTGCCTACTCTTTTCCTTATAATTTCTAGCCGATGCAGAGAGGGCGAAACGGCCAATCTAGCGGCGTTTAATTCAATTTTGAAATATTTAATTGCGCCAATTTTTATTTACTAATCGTTTGCTAATACCCTAATAAGCTTATTGACATATTTAGTTTTTGTTAAAAAGCTTTTTGTGAAAAGCTGTGAGCTTTCAAACTTGACATATGTTTTGGCTGCTGCAATACAATATTTTCCCGCTTTTTTGAGGAGTGCATTGTTTTGGCTGCAAAATCTTTTTTATTTTATTAAATTGTTCTCTTATAATTTTTATTTCAAGAAAAAGGTATGTATAAAATAAAATAAATGTCAGTGATCTGTGTTTACATGTAAGTTATTAAAAAATCGTAGCCAAAGTGAATTATTGTGATGACTTATCTCTAGTAGCTTACATTAGTCTTTTGTGGAGTGCAACTGTTCGTATTCGATCATTTCCGTGGTAGTTTTGTATTTTTTTGTTAACATGAGTCCTTGTGATTGTGTGTCTAAAAAATGTTTTGCAGGTTCCTGCAGGTTTTTAATATATTCCACTTTTAAGGTTCAATGTCGGTTGTCAAACGAACACTGTTTTTAATATGGTGCAATGAAGGTGTGCCTAGGAAAAGATTTTCGGTGGTAGAGACTTATATATTTGATAATGTCATTGATAAATCTAAATATAGCAAAGAGCAGTGTCATGAAATCGGCAGAAGATTAAGAAATTTTAACTATAAATTATTTGCGAAGTGGAAAGAAAGTAATAGGGTTAGGGTGGAATTTGAACACAGAAACAAGCAATGGTTGGATGGACCACTTTTGTTAGTGGATGAAAAAACTTCTACCAATGTTGGACGCCCCGTTAAAAGCTTCTCGGATTGCACAACCAAAAACCAAGTCCAAAAAGTTGCTAATTTGATAAATAAAACTCCTTGTAACGAACTTTTGGTGGCAACGTGCAGTAGTCTTTACAGGGCTGGAAAGAGAACTGCATCTCAGGTTTTATCAGTGTTGGATTCGGATGCAGACACTACGGCAAAAATTAAAAAAAGCCTAGAATCAGACTTCCAGGTTCCTATAAAATATACACCTGAAGAAGCCTTGTCACTTTTTATTAATGGTAATTACACAAAATTCACTTACAAGCTGATGCAGGCCGGTGCCAAAGCTCGAAACGCTAACATTTATCCCACTTATGATGTTTTGCGGTCAGCTAAAGAGAAATGTTATCCAAGTCGAGTGTTGGCGACAGAATATTTTGCTGAAGTGGCTCTACAAAGCTTGGTTGATCACACAGTTACAAGGATCATTGAAGCAGACGCCGAACTATTTCAAAACATTCCTTCTGGCAGCAATGAAAAATTAGTTGCAGTTTACAAATGGGGTTGTGATGGCAGCAAATAAACCATCAATTTCACTTAACCATGATTGACGGAAAAGTTTTAACAGCGATTGCCAAATCATCATCACAAATATGCGCAATTTGCAAAGCTACTCCCAAAGTAATGAACGATCTCAATTTTATTAAAAAACTTCCCGTGGATGAGAATTTGTATGAGTATGGCATGTCTACTCTACATGCTTGGATCCGCCTTTTTGAGTGCATTATTCATATTGCCTACAGAGTTACATTAAAAAAGTGGCAGGTCCGCAGTTTAGATAAAGATATCGTGGACGAAAGGAAGAAAGCTATTCAAAACGAACTAAGGCAGAAAATGTCGTTGCTAGTGGACATTCCAATGGCTGGTGGCGGAAATACGAATAATGGCAACACAGCCAGACGGTTTTTTCTACAACCAACTTTAGCTTCGCAAATAACAGGCGTTAGTGAAGCTATTATCAGAAGATTTGGGGTAGTTTTACGATGTATGTCTTGCGGGTATGCAATTAATTCAGAATCTTTTCGCCAATACGCATACGAAACAGCCGAATTGTTTGTGAATGAATATCCGTGGTTTTACATGCCAAGTTCCGTTCACAAAATATTAATACACGGAGCTGATATAATTAATAGTGTTGCCCTGCCAATTGGTATGATGTCCGAGAAAGCATTGGAGGCTAGGAATAAAGATGTCCGAAATTTCCGCCTGAATCACACACGCAAAGATTCGCGACAGCATACAATGGAGGACTTGATGCATGCACTCCTGATTTCTTCAGATCCTTAAATTTCAAAATCGTCGAAGACTACTTCCAAAAATTCAAAAAAATATATTTTACTAGATAGAGAGCTAATAAATCTTCTTTCAGACACTGATTTGCAGCCTTCAGTGTCCAACAGTGACAGCTCAGATTATGAATAGCTTTGCTATAATAATATGTTATCACATTCTTTCCATGAAAAGTATTAAAAAAAAAATAAAATTAGAAAATAAATAAATAAAACAAATGTACATTTTTTTAGTGATCTGGCCATTTTAGCGTGTATGGGAGGAGGGTGTGTTCTTAGCCGGATCACGCCTATTTTTCGTACACAATTTAGATTTGATAACACATACACACATACCAAATTTTATTTTGTGGCTCATATATTAGCCATTTTATAACCATTTTATGAATTTTACTATAGTGGGTTGCTTTAGGAGGTGGGCGTGTCCATGTTCAGATGTCAAAAATATTCAATACTACATACCCTTTGGTCTACACAAACATCAGTATCAAGCTTCATCCAATTATATAAACTCCTTCTCTCGCTAATGTACCCACTTGCTCAGGTTAAGGGTCTAAAAAGTGTCAATTTCAAACCCACATTAAAACCATATTTAGATGTCAATTTTTAAAACGCCGATATACGTGTAATTTTTTTTTGTCTCTTCAACCATGATCTTTTTACAATATATAATAAAAATATGAAAAATGTTAAATTTGACATACCTTGTTTCTTGGTTGAATAGGCGGGGAGAAAAAGTCGCACAACAACAACAACAAACATTGTAGAAATTAATAAATTCACAAATTTGTGTATCACATGTTCATTAACTCCCATGCCAAATTTCATTTTGATACCTTTATTAGTTTTCGAGTTATTAATTAAATACCGCTAAACTAGCCATTTCGCCCACTGTGCGATGGTTTGGTTGTTGACTGCCAGTGAATTTTACGTACCCTTGTGGTTCCAACAAACCAGAACCGATCGCAGATCTGGGATGTGAGCTTACCGAGTGGGCGTCTAAGGCACGAGTTACGCTGCGTGTGACTCGTCTACCACTTTCAATCAGCTGCTGACTTTCCCTCAATCAAAACTTAACTAAAAATTCAAAATTCAACTAAATCAAAACTTAACTAAAAATTCAAAACTCAACTAAATCAAAACTCAACTAAACCGTAGAAATAAAAAAAAAACAGCAGAAATTGCTGAAAGTGATATTTCTGTGAATGATATTATAACTCCAAATTCAAATTAAATATAACTAAATTATAATTTCATAAGCTAATAAAAAAATTAAAGTAAGTAATGAAAACAATTTAATAAAAATGTAAAAGCAATACAAAATTATTCAAACGAGATTTAGTCTGACACATTCATTTTCCTAACGCTTAAAATCAAGCATGAAAAATAAAATTCAAAAATTCTAACAAAAAAAAAAATAATACAAACTAAATGCGCTATCAGACAACCTTTAAAGGGTTCACTAAGAATAAAACCTTTAACTACACCACTACTAAGCGGTATAAAAATAAAATTTATGATATAAAAAATATTTTATTCAAAACTAAAAAAAATTCATAAAATAGTAATAAAAATATAAAAAGTAAAGACTACTTATACTGAAAAAATTTTTTTACAATGAAATTAAAATTCAATAAAAAATTCAAGAAAACCTCTATAGTTGTGGCTGGTGTGAGTCGATGTTGTATTTTGTATCCTGTTGGCGTAGTATAGTTGTTATGAAAGTCTCCCAATATGTCACTGTTCATTAGAAATTAAAAAAAAAAAAAAAAAAAAAGTATAACGAAAAGTTACTACCCACCACTGCATGTTCAAGCTTAAAGCTGCTAACATGGCTGACAAGTATTTCAACCTCTCAAACTCCAGTACTGATTTGTTTCTGAAACGGTCTCAAGTGTCCAACTATGCCAGAGCACTGTGACTATGATTTCCAACTTCAGCAGACCGGATATACTGTTTTAATTACCCCCAAATGTAACCATATTCCAAGCAGTACCACTCTCAAACGTTGTTAAACAGTTCAAAAGGAACCTACTCAGGTATGCTTACAAACACAAAGTTGAGTCCTACGCTACTGTCACAAAGTTTTCCAGACTTATCTTGCATAGCTCGAGACAGCGCCTAGAGGTTCTCACACGAAATTCAGTCGTTAACAAAAAAAATAGTTTAAAATAAAACAACTGTTGTATTGAAGAAACTAAAATTTAATATAACAATATTACCGAAATTAAATTAAATACAGGTTTCAAAGAAACAGAAAGAAAGATTTACGTTGGGCGCCAATGTAATGAGCAGAGTTGGTTTGGGTGCACAGCACTTCAGGCGGTTGACACGGTGGCATCCTGGCTACTCGACGGCTTATGGGGCGGTTCTTGCCCTCATGCGTACACCACTAGCTCACTACATAAATATTCGTGTCAAAAAAAAAAAATGGTGCAAAACTAGAAAACGAAAAGAAAAGGTGTAGAGATGTAGACCAAAGAAGCAAACAGAGAATTTAACTTAAATTAAACTAATGACTGAAAAGACTAAACAAGCAAAAACCAGAAAAAAAAACCTAAGTCTCCGTCCGTCAGCTGGAGTCATCCCACCCTGCATCTGCAACCCATCCGGTACGCAGCCGTGAACCACATAAGGACTCCATATTTTTTATGTAGCTCCCTAACGCTGACTCCGTCAACAGTCCGTTCAAGTCCGTCCGTTCTCCATTACCCAGTCATGACTACAACACAACTAATATCCACCTAGGAACCATGACAAGATCCACATCAGCCAGCTATGACTTTAATTATTCATGATTTGAATAATTAAATCTTCAAAATAAAAATTTACTTTTTTTTCTCAATTCATTTTATTTTGCATATCGGTTCGAACAAATTTTAGCAAGTATTCAAATAAAATAAACTTAAATAATTTCACAACCAATTGTAAAAAAAATTGCCATGTAAAGCTTCTTGAGAACATAAGCCGTTCGGAGACGGCATAAAACTCGTAGGTCCAGTTCTCGGTCATTTGTGATCAAACATTTAATAACACGCACAACACAATTGATCAATAGAAGCTAGGTCAAAGTCCTTGCAAGGGCTGAAATGGCCAGTTTATTTTATTTTATAATTTCACAACCAATGAGACGCTATATAATTAAATTAGGAGCAAAGGTAATTATTTAATTCACCGTCCACAAAATAAATTACATACAATTTTTTTAAAAGAAAGAAACGGAAAAGTTATTTAAATAATATAGCAACACATGGCATTAATAAAACAAACTAACTGATTTTATAGTTGTTAACACAAAAAAATATATAAAATGGTTTAACAAAAGTTATTGAATTTTTTTCTTTTTTTTTTTTGTACTTATTCAAAAACTCACCAATTTCCAGCAGGGGTAAATGATGGCGCCAACATCAGCCTTGCACTTTAATGTTTCCTGAATCTTTGTTATTGGAAAAAGAAATTAGATTTGATTTGTGTTCTTACAAAAAAAGCAGTAGAAAGTTAGAATTAACGAACCATATGTTGTTATTTAAATTCAAAACTAATTCAAAATAGTTCATAGCTACTCTAAATTTGAAGCGTTCATTCGCAAATTTTTAAATTAATTTAGGTCTTAAATCGTAAAAGTTAGCAATTATAAAAACTTATTTCTAATTTAATATAAAAAACTGAAGCAAAAAAAAATTTGATTTTTAGCAAACTTAACTAAAATATATACAAAAAAAAAATGAACTCAAAGCTGAATTCCACATGAAAGGTCTAAATTAAAGCACCCTGTATCTCACTTTGCTACGTTATATACAAGTGCGTTTCACTTATCGGCTTGTGCTGAGGTCGTTGAACTTTGCTTATATACTTCCCAAAGCAGCTGTTTAGTTTTGCTCTTATGCTGTCTAGTTGCTTTCGGTCATCGACCTTAATTCAGTTCCAGCTCTCTTTCCAGCAGCGGTCAGCTGTTTGGCTATAGCTCGCTCTGCAATTGAGTTTATTTGCCACTGAGATTCACTTCTCAACCGTAAACTCGAAAACTATTCGAACGTCTAAACACTTTCTTCAATGTTTCTAAAATTAAAATCTTAGGCCCTTAATTGTGCCCCCCGCCAGGCAGGACCTAAGTCAAAAGAAGTTTGATTCAGATTTTTTTTTCTATTTAACACTATAACACAATCTCACCTAAGCTGTAATGTCTATTAATTTATATAAAAAAATATATATGAAGACAAACGGGAGCAGTTAACAGTTTCCGTCAAATCAACAGTTATAAGCACTTAGACTGTGCAATGTGACCTAAGAAGTTTATACAGTATATAATTTTAATAAAAAAACTTTTATTTCTGTGCCCACAGGATTAATACTCACTTTCAATAGTCACTTCTTCAAACAAAAAAAAAAAAAAAGAATGGAAAAGTCCATAACAGGATAGCTTTTAGTTAATTTAAATTCTTTTTTTTTTCTTGTATTGAAAAACTTTGAAAAAAATGGAAACTTTATATAAACTTTCTACGATCGCTTTTAAGAACTTCTAGTTTTAAAGACAACTATTTCTTTTATGTTTTGCCGAACTTTGGCCAGTTAACTTTGTAGTCAAAACTATATAAAGCTGGTGATCGTCTACTGCACGCATACACTAAAACATTCCTCCGAATGCTTCGCGTGAGTCAAATGCAATGAGCAACATTTACCACCTTGACATTAACTCAGCAAAAACATCAACCTCTTTTCTCACAATATACACAATGAAAACATAGAACACTCAATACTAAAGCAGAAAAACTCACATAACCTATTAAATCTAGCGTGTACGACAACCTATTTTTGGATGCTGGAAATTAAGCTTAAGCTGACTCAAAATATTCTAACACTACACAGTCAATGTGAATGCGCCATCCACTCATTCCAAAACCTACTCTCACTCTCACATTTTTGCAAAGTAAACTTCCACTCCATGTTGGCTTTTTCCAAATGTCAATTGTTTACTTTGATTTTATTAATTCTAGCTGATGCACGAGGTGCAGTAGTTTAAATATAAAAATTAACAAAACTTAAAACGCAAAATAAAATCTAAAACAACAATGGAACATACAGGACAGGGACTCGGCGCATAAAGGTAAGTATATTTGTTTGCATTCTACTAATAATTCTGTTTCTTTTTCAGCCCAAGGCTCACGTTGTAAAAGCTTTAGAGAAATCAAGCAAGCGTAGCAATGTCATGTTACCAGCATCATATTCCGACCTTATGTCGTCCAACACCTTTACTACAGCTGAAGAACACCCATGCCCTGCCCGAAAACCCGACTGAAATGGGGATAAGAGTCTATTATCGTGAATGTAGCTGTTTATTTGTTGAGCCATTAGCTTTTCACATATCTTTGCAAAAGGTGAGGGAATGCTTATAGGCCTGAAATCAGTAGGCCCTGAAGGGTTGGGTTTTTTTTGCCACAGGTAACACAATAGCAATTTCCCACATGTCCGGGAAAGATGACGATGAAAAACAGAAATTAATAAGGTGTGTAAGCTGGTTAATTATATGAGGTAATATGACTTTTATGAACTTAATAGAAATTTCGTCTTCACCCATCGCATTCAATTTCAGCAGCATCACACATTTACCGACGTCAAATTCATTAACAGGTACAAAATTAAAAGATTGCTGGTTGGACATATCACAACTAACATGCATATTAATGTAATTAAATAAGTAGTAATTAAAGAAGAATTGTCTAAGAAAACATTATTTAGAGTTTCAGGGTCAATTTCGCAGCCAGAGTTTTTCTTATTACACACCCCCAGTTTTTTAATATTAGCCCACAAAGTTTTTGAAGGTAGGGATAGGTTAAGCTTAGCTGAGAAGTATCTTGCCTTAGACTGCTTTGTTATTGACAGCTTCGTTTCTCGCTAACCTATACTGCTCCCAGTTTGCAGGTGATGGGTTTCTTCTCCATAATTTTTGCAACTTGTTTCTATTTTTGATTGCATTGAGAACATATTGGGAAAACCAAGGACAAGACACATTTTTCACATGATAAGTACGCAGAGGAACATGTTTTTCAAAGAGGTATTTAATAGGAGTTAAGAATGCTCTAAGTTTGTCATTAACAGTACTACAGCGATAACATTCATTAAAAGAAATCAAAAATATGTCATTGAACAAAGACGGATAGTTAATGTGTTTGAAATCACGATAAGAAAATGAGTTAGAAGAAACATTACGAGACAATTTAACATTTAATGTACAAAAAATTAAGTCATGATCAGAGAAAAAATAGGTCTGATCAAACAAAGAAACAAGAGACGAATCAGAAACAATAAAATAATCAAGAAGACTTGGATTGGAGTTATTAGAAAACCGAGTAGGCAAAGTTTCATTAACAACAGATAATCCTAACGTAGAAATTTTATCATATAACGATTGTTTTACTGAATCATTCGACAACAGATTAACATTAAAATCACCACACAATAAGATAACGTCATGATTGGTAATATATTTAGTCAGTTCACAAAACACAGGATCCAAAGGATGACATTTATTGGGGTTATACACACATGTTAACAAAATTTTGGTGTTATTGTCAGATATACTTAAATTTAGGAACTCAATTCCATGTCCACTCGATTTACTTATTATTTTGGCTGTCAGATTATTTTTACAGCAACTCCTCCTCCCTTTTCTTCATATCTATCATTTCTGAACAACTCACAATATAATTGTTAATATCACAGATGGAATCATTTATACAGTCACTCAGCCAAGTTTCAGAAACGCATATAATGTCAACTGTTGAGTCTTCAAAAACATATTTAATATAGTCCAGTTTAGCCGAATTCAAGATCCGGGCATTAAAGTGAACTACATTAAGGCCAGTATGTTGTGTGCATAACACCTGTATTAAAACCTTATGACTTACATTAGCGCCAACAGACGAATGATTAGAGCCTAACATGGGAGCGAAAAACAAGAAGAGCTACTTTTAGTCAACGTGATAAAGAGTATAGATAAGCAGAAGAGTTAAAAGAAGAGGAAAGAATTACAAAAATAAATTTGGTAATAATAAATAAAAGAAATAAAAACTTAAATAACAGAAGCAGCAACATTTGAAAACCCATCAATAGTTTTGTGCAGATCATCCACACTGTTGATACGAATCCCATCTGCATGTTTTTCCATTCTGATGAAAATTGAACCACGATACGTAAAGGCATTGTAAATGCTCTTTTGGCGTTTACAGACAATCGCAGCTTGAAGTATCTTACGACCCTCCGCATCCAAACTTTCATGTAAATAGATATTGTTGTCAGTATCAAAACCCGCAGCTCTTAGATTTACAGCTGATTTATATCGCCTCCGAAAATCTTCAAAAGCTTTCAGAACGCGGCTGCGATCTTACGGAGAAAAGAATTTAATAATAATTAGAGAGTTTGGATTTTCTGGGCTTGGCTTGACTCGAAATATATCTTGTTTGACTTGTTTGAAAACGCTCTTTAAATTTTCCTCCTTGTAGTATGGCACTCCAAACAAGACAACATCTGACAGATAATCAGGTACAGAATTAATGGCGCTATTTTTGTTGTTTTTTATTAGCAACTCAGTTTTTAATTTTTCTATCTCTTCACACCGAGAGGACAAGACGCGTAGTTGGTTCTCCAGCGAGAGGATTCATTATGATAATATGATGGTGAAATAATATGAAGAAAATTTTAAGTTCTCAGTGGCAATTTTTTAATATTTATTAGCAAAAACACTTGACACGTTTATGAGCGTTTGGTCAACATAGTTTATTTATGCTTGGAAGTTATTAAATACGATATTTCTAGCAACTTGAGGAGCTCACGATAAAAGCGTCCGATTCCGAGAACACACCGTCGAACTTTTGTTAGTCGAATAAAATAAACTTTATCTTAATGTTCAAAATGCCGCGTAATAACCTTCTCCCGTCAACCATATTGTTGATCTTGGTGTAGTCTTGGACAACAATTTGCGTTTCAACTTACATTACGATAAAATTGTATCTAGGGCCAGCAAACTACTTGGTTTTATAAAACGACGTGCAAAAGAGTTCAAAAATGTTTGGGTCAGGAAGGCATTACACTGTGCGTTAGTGCGCCATCTTCTTAAATATGGATGCATTATTTGGAATCCTGCTTTTGAATCACACAGTGAAAGACTTGAATCTATTCAAAAGCAATTTCTGCTTTTTGCGCTTAGGGACACGTAAAACCCCCGTGAGTACAATATATTGCCACCTTATGATTATAGGCTTACCCTTCTGAATTTAATGCATTTTAAACGAGAAGGTCTTTACTTAGTTCATGTTTTACCTTCGATGTTATTAACGGTGTTGTTGATAGCGAGTATATATCAAACAAGATACGATTTAGTGACCCGACTAGACGTACACGGCATACACGACTATTAAATGAATATCAACATCACAGTGTCTACGCAAGAAATGAGCCGATAAATACGTGCTGTGGAGAATAGGTATAAAGAATTCAATAATATCACCGAGTACTATTCACCCTCTATGTCTAAATTAACTTTTAAGAAAAGTTCCTATTTCCGTCATACTACCTTCCTTCAAGCAACTAGGCTCCCAACACCTTAATCTAAGCTAAATTCAAGTTTATTCAAGATAACCTTGCTTGCGTTAATAAATAAATAAATGAATACTTGGCTTTTTTATAAATGTAAATATTTGAAATCTTAATCTATAATTAAGCACCTCTCCAAATCGTTTTTCCCTACTAAAAGCCCAATAATCCTCCGCTCTTCCTTTATTGTCGTTTTAGTCGTTAAGAATCAAATGCAAAGATAATAAATAGCCAGTTTGTTAAGCGTAGCCTCTCCAATTCCCTTCTCAGTTCTCTCCTATTCTTATCAAATAAAATTCTTAGCTATGCTACTATGTATTAAATATGTTAGTATGTATGTTACTTTTCTGTTTTCTTTTCTCCTCTCCTTTTCTTTTTTACGTGTTCTTGAATTCATGTCGATCAGGTGGGCGGATTACGCCCACTTCGATTTGCATATCTTCGAACACCAAAACAAGGAAATGGGAGAGGAGGAAAAAACATAAAACAAACCTGTTAGTATAAGTTAATTGCCTTGCTTGGCCAATAAATAAGTAAATAAAAAATATACTTTGTTTTCATAATATAAAATATAAATCATTATAAGGCACATTCAAGCCCTAAGAAATATACCTATTGGCAATTTGTAACCAATATAAAAAAATTTTAAATATATTGAAATCTTTTGCTTTAACGTAAATTCTCAAACTAAAATTAGATTGTTCAATACACATTCAAGATAAAATATGAAATAAATGTAATTTTGATTGAAAATATAAAAACAAAGCGTCTGATTTGGAGTTCATTAAAATATAAAACTATATAAATTTTTGCAACGAACCTGGCAGCCGCTTTGCGTATCCCAGATTGAAACGCCAGAGAGGTAAGTCAATACATGGCGCCCGAGCAGGGACTCCAAATCAAATTTTCAATATAATTTTATTAAATCGGTATATTAGTTACAATAGTAACATGCCTACAGACCTGTTTGTATAATCAACATTTGAAATTTATTTTGCGTGATAGCATAAAGAAAGACTTGGTATTTCATTAATCCCTTGAAGGAGAGTAGTTTGAATACAAATTATTGGACATAATTTAGAAACAGATCGCAACTTTGATTCGAGAATTAATTAATGAACTAATTTTGACCTATTGGTTTTGAGTGACCTTTGGTGTTTCCTAGAAGCTCTGAAAAAGGCTCTTGAACGGTTGAAAATATATTCTGAAAAAAGAATTATATATATAAAAAACAAATAAATCTTGCGTTTACATCTAGGCAATGAGGAATCGTGTCAACCACACATAATTATTTTACATTAGGGGTATTCGCACTGACTTGGGTAGTTGGGTAGATTGACAAATGCCGTGCATTTTGTTTTTGTAAAGTGCCATTTTACCCAAGTACCCATCTACCAATCTATTCTAGCTGACCCCCTGACTTGTTTGGGTAGATTATTTTCTTGCCAAATTGAGTACTTTTTCCATGTTTTACCACCTTTTGCAAAAGTAGGCAATAATTGACCTAAGGGCATCAAATTTACAATATTTGTTGTCAAGGCTAATATCTCGAATAATACACAAAAAGTATTGCCACACCCCTATTTCCCTCGTTAATAAAAACGCTATATTTCAAACGAATTCGGTTGTATTGGACTAAAATTTTTAATTTAGTTTGTATGGCTTTTATCTATAATTCAACAAAAAATGGGCGTGGTCAAGCTATAACTACGCCTACTTTTCAGAAATTATAATTCCTAAGTTGTGCATGTTTTACAATGAAATCTGGTTTATATTTGCTATGAGACCAAGTGGTGCACACTAGATAAATAAATTTTGTCACGCCTACTTTTACCGCCCTTCTATACATATAAATTCGTTCGTGCGGTGTCTCTTAAGATCTCAGAAACGGTAACACCTAAGCCAACCAAATTTACAATATCTGTTAATATCTCGGTTTAAAAAGTTAATATAAAGCCACGCTTAATAAAAAAGCCACACCCCGCTTACCGCCCACAAATCAATAAAAATTCTATATTAAGACTTAAATTTGGTAATTTAGTTTGTATGGTTACATTCGGGAACAGTACTTTAAATGAGCGTGGTTACTCTACAGCAACACCCATTTTTTCATAAATCATTAAAATTGACTACTGGGCCGATTGCGCTAAAATTTTGGCAGTCGATTTGTTTCGCCTACGAGATTGTTTAGGGAAATTTTGCTTAAACCCCTTTTACCGCCTACAAATCAATAAAAAAGCTATATTTTAGATGGACTAAAATTTGGTAAATCTGGTAGCTCAGATATACAAAAAATTAATTTTTTTTCCGATTGGCATGAAAATTCTTATGTAAGCCGGTCTGTGACAGGAAAAGGTTTTCCCCTGGATTACTAGTAAATGATAAGATGCTGCGAAGTTCACGTAAAAATTACTTGTATATGAAAAAACTTTTTTACGCCCAATTAATGGCTTAAATTTTTCGCACATAAAATGACAAAAAATAATTTGGTGGCAACCCTCTTCGAGCTGTCACTCATCTTTCGTCAGCTACATAAGCCGGGGAGATCAAACAAACATGCAGCACTGCCCAAAACTATTCTAAAAAGTTCTCGATTGCAATTTAGGGTGCTCGCAATAACCAAAAGTACTCAATCTACCCATACCCAATTACCCAAGTCAGTGTGAGTACCCCTATTCTTTTTCTCACTAAAGCTTTTTGCAGGTGGTTATTTGGTAAGCATACAAAATTTCGGATTTATTTTTTGAAAGAAAATATATAAAGAAAGAGGACCTATTGACCGATATCGGTGCGGCTTTGGTAGCCAAAATGGACCTGAGTGGGAATTTGAACCACTCGTACATAAAAAAGAGAAGAATTTTTTATTTTAATAAATACTAATATTAGTAAAGAAAGTTTAATAGAGTGAGGAAGCTAGATTTAGCCCAGTTTTGGACATCATGTTTCAGACTTTGCTGAGAATATAATCGGAAGTTGTGCAACCATGGTGAAGACGTCAATCATGGTGAAGACGTCAGGGATACATGGTCTGAAAAAAGACGACCTCATGGCCTATGCATAGGAATTCGGGTTTGATGATAGTGGCACTGTCGAAGAACTCCGTAAACGGTTCGCTGGTTTCGTGGTAGACCTTGAACTCGATTCAATATGGGAGCAACGCCTACTCGAACTGGAAACAAAACATGCAGAACGCAGACCTCCTTCTCCTCGACCACCGACGCTTCCTGCCGATACCAGCTTTCTAATAGATGATAGACCAATGCAGGGGCTTCAAGTACCTAAGATACTGGGTAGGCAAGACTTTTTTCAAGGTGTAACCAGGTCGTCGACCAGGTGCGCCGATGGAAACAATGGAAACTGTGATCCTTTGGTTTCATCGAACGAGTGGAGAAGTTAGCAACGGTCTATGAGATCAACAAGGACCTATCACCCCGAATTATGCCAGAGTTACATAGGGACCGAGATCTCATTTTGTGGCGCTTTCTGGGTTTTTTTCCTACCTCCTTGGTTACTCAGAAATCCAAAGGTTTGAGAGGGTTTTTAGGAATTGTCACCCAGACTACCAGCTATATGTACAACGGAAGGATTTTTCGACGTTGGATGAGCTTATAGAGATGGCTGAAGATTACGAGTGGAGACGAGTAAAAGAAAGTGGAGATCACACACGCGTGCCGCCCTTACGACAAACCAAATTTTACACCCAATGATCACCAACACATCTTCAACACCCTTAAGATTAGGAATCTACAACTGAAAGCTAACATCGATTCTGGAGCTACTCGAAGCTTTGGCAGCTGATCACTCACCGAGCAGTTGAGACCTCTATGATGCAGCCAGACCATCTAGGTCAACGTAAGTATTGCCCACGGAGCACCTTATCATATTATTGATGGCTTAGAACGCTAAGTGAAAATAGGATACTGTTACTATCAGATGACTTTTATCTTACTTCCTGACATAGCCGATGAATTACTTTCCGGTAAATTTATGAGCAAGACTAAGCTTTGGCGGAATAACCGTCGAAGTAAGCCCAGCTGTCGCGAAGCCCATCCGAGCACCCGCCTGTATAACGATCCGAGAAGACGTCGAGATGACAGCGGAAGTAGTAGAAGATGAATTGAGCCAATTCAATAGGCAAAAATGTACCATCAATATCACTAGGCACAAAATCGTTGTGATGGACGACGATCCTCTGAAGCACAATTATTACCCCAAAAATCCAGCGAAGCAAGAGATTATTCATAAAGAAGTCGTCGACCTCCTTGCTAAGTATCGAAGGTATTATCGATCCCTCGCATATCCCACACAGCGCACCCATCGTGCTAGTAAAGAAAAAGACTGGCTAATGGAATCTCGGCATCGATTATAGCCAGCTCAACGCAAAGTCAGTGTCCGATGAGTATCCACTCCCGCGAATTCATCACATTTTGGATCGACTGCGAATCATGAGATATATCAGCAGCCTTGACCTGAAAAATGGCCACTGGCAGATCCCTCTGGACCACGGTAGCCATTCGGATTGAATCCTGACCAGCGACATTTCAGCGTGTGCTGGACCAGTTGATCGGCCCCGAACTTGAGCCATTCACATTTTCAAATCTAGATGACATTATTGTCACTGGCAGCACCAAAGCAGAACTCCTGAAGAGCCTGAGAGAAGTTTTCTAACGATTGAGAGCAGCAAACATGAAATTAAACACTGAAAAGTGTGAATTTTCCGGCCGGAAACCAAATATTTGGGCTATGTCATCATTGAAAGCGGAATCCTCACCGATCCCGAGAAAATCGCGGCGATCCAGATGCTTACAACACCAACAAACCTCAGAGAACTACGACGAACCCTTGGAATGGCCTCCTGGTACCAACGCTTCGTACCTGACTTTGCCACCATAGCGCAACCCATGACGCTATTATTAAAGAAGGGTTAACACTGGAAGTGGGGACCGGAGCAGCAACAAGCATTCGAGAAACTATAATCCTAGTTGAAAGAAGCACCATTACTGGCATGCCCCGATTTCAGAACAACATTTGTGTTGCAGACGGACGCAAGCAACTACAGATTGAGGCGGTCTTGACACAGGAGTTGGATGGCGTCGAGTGAGCAGTCGCATATGCCAGCCGAAGTTTGAACCAGGCTGAGAGAAATTACACGCCTACCGAAAAGGAGTGTCTCGCCATTGGGTGGAGTATTCGTAAAATGAGGTTCTACCTACAAGGGTATAGATTTACGGTAGTCACTGACCATTTATCCCTCAAATGGCTGAATTCAATTGAGAGCATTGTATGACGAAACTATGATGGGAATCAGCTAGGAAAGGCAAATCCGCAGCAAGAAATTTTCGAGTTAGTGCTGCAGAATCTCAGCCAAGCCACCCAAGATCAGGCCCGGCACTATAATTTACACCATCGCGACTGGCAACCAAATATAGGGGACATGATTATCGTGAAGCAACTCCCACTTTCGAGCGCAGTAAAATTTTTTTATTTTAAACTGGCACAGAAGTACGATGGACTATATCGTGTCATCGGATACAGCTCATCAGTGGTCCTCCAGGTGAAGAAACAAGGCGAAGCAAGGACCCACAAAGTTCATGTTAACGATCTGAAACGGTATTGTGCCAACGGGCGGCAGCACTCCCCTGAAGCAACTGCACAACCGCAGCAGCATCTGCGTTAACAACTGCGAACTAGACTGCGCCTATAAAACCTAAAGCCGGCCTAGTTGAGGAGAGTAGTCTTTGTGCCCGCTAGCCGCTGGCCAAAAATCGGTAGTACCAGTCTATCAGCGTCGGTCACAGGAGCTGCCAATTTTCTACAAGCAAGACGTTAGAGTCAAGATACTTCAACCGAAAACAAGACCACCAACTCAGGTGGCAGCACCTACCTCATCAACTGACAACAGCGACGGCAACCGCGTCAACAAACCTCCCAGTAACGACTTTGTAACCTGTCAATGTACCAATCCAAACGTGCGTTCTTAACGCCACCCGCAGCTGCAGCCTGCCTCAACAACTACTACCCTAATGCATCTTTGGTGCTACCACGTCTTCGACGCCCAAGCAGCTGCAGCCTGCTTAAACAAATGCGCGTGATGTTTTCTTCGACATCAGCAGCCGCAGCTGCAGAAACAAATTCAACCCAGCGTGTCTTCGACGCCACTAAGTGCGACTTCGGCGCCCCCAGAAGCTGCAACTGCTCAACAACTGCAAATCAAAAATGTCATCAACACAAACAGCAACCTAATAGCTGCAAACAGATGAACAGTGGATAAATCTTATATCAAAAGCCATGACCATTCTAATTCTCAAAATGACATAAGATCAATCAAGGGACCAAAGCATAGGGAATTTACCATGCCAAGTTCAGTATACACGTCTCTCTTTCAACTAACCTCTCCCTCAAACGTCTATCCGAAGTAGCCCACTGCACACACCGACACACAGTGGTATCGTAGACCAATAAAAGTTGGTATATAAGTTGGAATTAGCTTTATTATAATACACACACAAATATTTTGAAATCCGCCAACAACCATGCCTACCTCCCATACAACACAAATGTTTAAAACGCCATATTTTTTTTGTTATAAGCCCATATAAGATACATTCCATCAAAAATCTTAAATATATGTTTAAAAGTTAAAACACTGTTTTATGCCACGCCCACCTCCCATACAAAATTTTCCACATCACATGTTTTTCCCAATTTCAACTTCCATGTAGTAAAACGATTTAAATTAGTGGTTTATAGTATTCAAAGACATTCTTTGCTTTTTTTTATAAAAACAGTAAAAAAATCATTAAAAAATTTTGCCGTTTCGTTCTGATTACTAAAAAATTGAGTGAACCTCATGTGTTTTGTCACAAATTTGTGCTGGTTGTGAATGTAGTACCAGCAACAGTTGAAAAAGGTAATGGCATACTTTTAGGCATTGTGTTAAAGTGAGCACAGGTCGTGTAGCATAAATACATAATTTGCATACGTATTCTATTTAATTCTGTTGTTTAGAATCAAAAAAAATATATTTCACTTTTAGCCAAAGAATTAAAATATAAGGAAGTGGTGTAATAAATAACAGTAAAGTGTGGTATGTTCTATATTGGTGTTGGTTCTTACAAATACAGAAACATTCACGAAGGGCTGTATTTGGTTGTATCGTAGAAGAACGCCCAAACTGTTAAAGTTTATTCTTATGCATTAAAGTATTAGGAACATTTCAAGAATAGCAACAACTCTAATTTTTAAAAAATTTGAGATCGCTCACAATTGGTTTAGAAGTTATAGTCCTCCAAAGTTGGAAAAAATGGCCTTAAATTTTGTTGGTTTTTCAGTTTTCCAACAAAACCAAGCTTTATGAGTAGAAAAGTAATACAAGTACCTATTTAACAAAATATCAAACATAAAAATTAATGCATAACTTTTTAAGATACAACCCTTTTTATACCTTTAATCGCGAAAATTATGCATGAAATTTTATGTTTGACACCTCGTTGAATAAATGCTTGCATTACCTTTGTTTTAATACCCATAAAGCTTAGTTTTGTGGAAAAACTAAAAAACATCAAGATTTTGAGGCAATTTTTCTAACTTTGTAAGCTTATGTATAAATTCTAAACTTGAACTTTAATTGCAAATGAAATTAAATTTTAAAATCTCTTTTTTAAGTAATTTATACCTTATTATTGTGCAGAAATCAGAAAAATTTAACAAACAGGTACTCAATCTGATTCACTATGCTGAAAATAAGAGCGCCCCAAAAATATATTCAACTGAGAAAAATGACTGCGCCCTGAAGCAGTGTTTGTTTTTTGCCAGATATGGTTTGATCAAACTGGCGCAAAATCAACGGGGTATAATTTGCATTTTTAAACCATTTTTAATTAGAAATATATAGATTTCTAACACAAATAAGTTAAAAAAGTATCGTTAAAAACTTAAGACCAAGCCGTGTGGACATATTTACCTGTGGAACGAAAGCGCATTATTTTTAACCGCAAAACTCAAGTTGCATTTATTTTTGTGTTTTTTCCCCTTGAACTTGTTTGTCGCTTTTTTAGCAGTGAAAAATGCTTTAAATTATTTTCAACCGTTTTGCTGAGGAGTCTTCCAATTAGATGCTAGAGTTCTCAGAAATGTTAAAAACACTCTTTGTCTCAATCGCACAAATAACGAATGTTGCGACAGTTCACGTACACTGTATATGTAAGCAACACCATTTTCTTATATTTTACTTCTATGCTTTCAGCTAATTGAAGATTCTCGAAGAACACTTCATGACAAGGGAACTAGAATAGTTTTTATTGCGAGTTATACATTTATAACTTACCTTGATCATCGTTGGAAATAAAAGTAAAATTCATTTAATAATATTTAATATCCAATATGTGCCACAGAATTGTTTTGAACTTAAACTCCTGGAACACAGTCGTTTTGATAACTGAAAAAATAATTCCATAAATTATAACAAAGGAAGGTTGAATATCTAAGCTTTTAAATGAATTTTATCGCGAATAAAGGAAAATTATTTTCTTTACAAAATTTTATCCCGTGGTAAATTGAATTCCGCATACAATTTTCTAATTGATAAATATTATTAAAAAATTAATTTAAAAAATTGTAATTACTGCAAATACTTCTATTGTATGTTTCAAATGATTAATAATTTGAAGTAATGTAACTTTACACATATCACATTACTGTTTTACTGATTGAATTTAATTTTAATTATTTAAAAAAAAAATATTAACATAGCAAATGTTTTACATCTTCGCTAACTTCAAGACTGTTATTGGAAGGATCATGTCTATAGCTGTTAATATATGGATCTTAAGATGCAAGTAGGTGATGAATTACATCTTCATTTGTGTTCTCTCTTGCACATTTTCTGGAGTGGGTTAATCTATATTTTTAGCATTCCAATCTTACTACCATGCATTATTATCTTGTGAACTGAAACTGGCATATGATACCTTGAATATACAAATTTGCTGTTTCTGTGCAATATGTATGAAATTTTTCAATGTCAATCGATGAATTAGAATTAAATACATCTAAAAAAACACCAAAACTATGTGCTAAATTTGTGTCGATGCCTATGACATCGGCAGCAATGGACGGATTTGCAAAAAAATTTCCTGGATGTGTTTCCATCGTTTGTTGTTCCCATTCCTTGGTTGACAACGTCAACTTTGATACCTAAAAAAAAAAAAATAATGAATAAAACTGATAAGTGCTTAGGTTACGAACACAATGTCACCTAATGCTATTTTTAAACGTTTTTTAATATCTTCTTTCACTTCTTCTCTTTGTTGCCTGGTTTCAAAGCCTTTCTTATATGCTATGTGTAGAATACGCTCCATAACTTTAATTCTGTAATGGAGACATTCCTGATTTTAAAGCATCATCTAAAATTGGTTTTGTTGCAATCAAATCCAATTTGCTCATTTCGCTGGGTTTTGTCTTGCAAAACTGACATGGATGAAGTACCTGTAACGGTGCTCGCAACTTTTCCATCTATCATTGTGGATTATATGACAACAGATTATATGTCTCTGAAAATGATCTCTTCTTTATTGTTATATTAAATTTTTCTAAATTTTTTTCTCTTCTTCAATTACGGCTACTTCACTACGAATTATATCAGAAGTTTCTTTTAAAAACTCTATCTTAAGGTCTGCAGAAGCTTATTGACGATGGTTTTGGATTTTTCCAGCAAACCAGCGAAGAATTATTTTCGTCAGCCAGTGTTGGTGGCACAAGCGATATCAAAAACATTGAAGCATCGGATATGCTATCATCACAAAAATTTTGCTTATGTTCACTATCTCCTGAAGAGCCATCACATCCCTATTTTGCCGTAAGTGCCAGATGATTCGGCATTTCACTATCATTTCCACAATCACTATTAAATTTCGTTTGGATTATTCTTGTTGCCGTATGATAGAGTAAGTGCTGGAGGCGTACCTTGCGGAAGTTTTCCTTTATTATTATTTCATTAGGATAGCACTCCCGCTTTGCACATAACACTTGATGATATGGAGGGAAAATATCAGCACCAACTTCTTTCGCTGACTTCAGCAATATCTCATATTGTTGTTTAGACAATAAGGCATCCAGCAAAAATCCCAACGCTTTCTCTGGAGTAAACTGACCAACATTTTTTGCAGTGCTTTTTGTTTATAAGGTAATTTCAACCGGAACAATGTTACGCAATTCCTCTACTCGCTTTTTCTCTGAACGCGGGTTTAAATCTTCATAGTCTTTTACTGGCTGACCACGTTTATTATCTAGCATTACTAAAACAGATAGGTCCATCACGGCTGGTTAAAATAAAAATCTTTTCTAGCCATTGCTCATTTTGTTGGAAAAAAATGTTTCTTACACTATGTGATTTTCCCCATTTTGTTTTAAATTTAGGAAGAAATTCTTGTCTAAAAAAGATTTGTATTTCTTCCTCTTCAGCACTTCTTAAATTCTCAAATCGAATTTTTACTGATTGGAAAAGCTTTTCAGCATCATTTATGCAATCAAAATAAATTTGAGCAATTTCACAGTATTTTAATTCAATATTTTCCATATTTTATCAATTTTTTTAACCACATAAAAGCACTTCTATCACTTTTGGCAATTAAAATCCGTTATTTGCAAACTATGTTTACAAATTTGGAATGACATGTATAGTCATTCCAAATTTGTAAACATAGTTTGCAAATAACGGATTTTAAGAAAGCAATGAATCAACCGGCAAATTCGACTGAGAAACACACTACAGAATACTTTAATACTCTCTAGATATATCTTAGAATATATATATTAAATTGTACTTATATTGCAAAGTAAGAATTATAACATTTTAAAGCATTTTTCGTATTAAGTAAGTAAATGCTTTGAAAGTGTATAAATTACTTACCTACTTAATAAATTAATTTTATTTTTAACTCTGCAATAACTTTTCATTCTAACTACTATATATAGTAACCAAGTAAGAGTTCCTTAAAAAGTATTTTGCTTAATGAAGTGTTTTTTCTTCATTGAAAGATATTGTATATATTTAAAAAATATAGTAAACTTAGAAATAATTTCTACAAATACTATTTGTGTACCAGAGATTTCAATTCGTGTGAAACTATAGTTATGTGGTGCTCTGTTACATACATGATCGCCGCACCAAAACTGGCGATCCTGAAACGAACCACATCAAGACCTTTCAACAAGAATTTATTACGACACAAACGCTTCGTTTGGGTCAGCAACAAAGTGACACCAATTCTGCTACAGAGTCCCAAGCAAACTCTAATGGCAACAACTCACTAACAGAAATTGACACTACATCAGCAGATGGCTTAGTTAATGAGAATCGGCCAAATCAAACACGTTCCACAACCGATACGTTACCAACAAGAGCTACGCCAATGCCCACTACACCTACTGTTGACACAGCTACAACTGCTTCTGCACCAAGAACAGCAGCCACAGATAAATCAGCAGCAGGCACAACATTATTCGCCAACGCCACCTTAAGTTCCTCCTCAGTCGTCACTACCGCCGGTGCCAAAACAGCTACAACCACAGCTGCGACAACAACACCAACAGCGCTCCAACAACTAACAACATCGCTCAGTTCACCAACTACAACTTCCACGCCAACAACAACAGCGTTTATAACAACAACAACATCAAAAAGAGCAACAACAACAATAACAGCAGCTAGAACAACAACAACAACGAAAATAGCAACAACAACAACGTCGGCAGCAACAACAATTTTTTTACATGAAACTTTATATTTTGTAAAAATCTACCTATATTTATTTTTTTTTACATTTATAAAATTTTTTTTTCAGGTTGCGTATCATTTAAGATTACCACGAGGCACACAACGTAGCTTCTAAAACGGACTTGAGACGATAGGGTCGTAAGAAACCTATCGTCTCACTTTCGTAGGCACTACACTACACTAGGGACATAGGTACACTAAAAAAAGGGAAGAGTTAGGATTTTCAAGCTTAAAAAAATAGTAGAAGCAAATCTATAGGTAAGAATGCTACGAACACCCCCACACACACCCCTTACTCCACATCCACCCCTTACGCCACACACCGGAGAGGGAGATAACACACCATTCATAGACTTTGAGACTAGCCCTCTCACACCACCAACACAAATACACACGGTTGCGGTAAAATTACCTACATTCTAGACGAGTTGGCCAGACGCTTGGTTCGCATATGCGGAAATACAATTCCAAGCAAAAGGAATCACAGTTGATAAGACTAAATATGAATACCTGGTAACATCGTTACCACAAGAAGTCATAGTCACTGTGCTAGACTTTATCCAAAAACTAGACTTTTATAGATTTTCACTGAGCGAAAACAAGCGATTTGATAAAATCCTTTCGGATTCTGAGATAGGTGACCAAAGGCCATCTCAGTTCTATCGGTCACTTCTTCTACTAGCTGGATCAACAGTTAGTGGCGATTTAATTTACAAATTATGGTTACGCAAGTTGCCAAAAAGTTTAAATATCGCCTTGACCGGGACCGGACACAGAGATCTAGAGGTACTCTTAAAACTAGCACACGATTTATGGGAAGTCATGACTGGTAGTAAAATTTTTTACTTACTTACTTAGTTGGCGCTACAACCGTATGTCGGTCTTGGCCTCATCTAAGAATTTGCGCCAGACATTTCTGTCTTTCGCTTGCTGGCGCCAGTTGGAAATTCCAAGCTTCGTCAGGTTGTCCTCTACTTGGTCTTTCCAACGAAGATGCGGTCGTTCTCTTCTGCGTTGACCGCCGCTGGGTACAGAATCGAATGTTTTCTTCACTGGAGCATCGTCTTTCATGCGCTGAACATGACCAAGACAGCGAAGCCGCTCGATTTTAATGCGCTTGACTATGTCGATGTCAGCGTACAGCTCATACATCATTCCACCGTATTCGGTACTCGCCATTGACGCAGATTGGTCCGTAGATCTTACGAAGAATCTTTCTCTCGAATGCTCCTAAAGTCTTTTCATCTAAACTGCTCAGCGTCCAGGTTTATGATGCATAAAGTAGGACGGGCATGATGAGCGATTTATAGAGCGTGATTTTCGTTCGTCGAGAGAGGGCTCTGCTTCTCAATTGCCTACTGAGCCCAAAGTAACACCTGTTGGCAAGAGTTATTCTTTGTTTGATCTCAATGCTGATGTCGTTGGTTGAATTAAAGCTGGATCCCAGATAGACGAAGTTCTTCACAACCTCGAAGGAGGTATTGTCAACGGTAACGTGGGTTCCAAGACGCTGGGACTGTTTTTTTGTTGACACTAAGTATTTCGTCTTATCTGCATTCACTGACAGACCCATTCGACTTGACTCTCTTTCTAATCTGGAAAATGTTGCACTGACTTTGCGCGTATTATGGCCAAGGATATCTATGTCATCAGCATACGCAAGCAGCATAACACTCTTGTAGAATATTGTGCCACTACGTCTCAGATCAGCAGCTCGAATGATCTTTTCCATTATTAGGTTGAAAAAGTCGCACGATAAGGAATCACCTTGTCTGAAACCTCGTTTGGTAATAAATGGTGGGGAGAGGTCCTTCCCGATTTTAACTGCGCTGCTGGTGTTGCTCAGTGTCATCCTGCAAAGTCGTATTAGTTTTGCAGGAATACCAAATTCAGACATGGTGGAGTACAGGTGCTTCCTTATTGGGCTGCCGAAGGCGGCTTTGTAGTCGACAAAAAGATGGTGGGCGTCGACTTGTTTTTTTTGAGTCTTCTCCAAGATTTGTCGTAGCGTGAAAATCTGGTCGATGGTGGACTTTCCAGGTCTGAAGCCATACTGATAAGGTCCGATCAGTTCGTTTACAATGGGCTTCAATCTTTCACATAAAACGCTCGACAGGACCTTATATGCGATATTAAGAAGGCTTATCCCACGGTAATTGGCACAGATAGTGGGATCGCCTTTCTTGTGGATTGGGCAGAGCACACTGAGATTCCAATCGTTCGGAATGCATTCTTCCGACCATATTCTGCATAGAAGCTCGTGAATGCATTTAAGTAGAGCTTCGCCTCCGTTCTTAAACAGCTCAGCAGGTAAGCCATCAGCTCCCGCGGCTTTGTTATTTTTAAGCCGAGCTATAGCTGTCAGAACTTCATCATAGTCGGGCAGCGGAACCTCAATGCTGTCATCCGTAATTGGGGTTTCCGGAATATCATCTCTATTGGCGGGATTGTTGTCAGCGTCGCCATTAAGAAGCTTAGAGAAGTGTTCCCTCCATAACGTCAGTGTACTCTGGACATCTGTCACTATATTCCCGTTTTCATCCTTGCAGGAAGAGGCCCCGGTTTTAAAACCATCGGCAAGGCGTCTAATTTCTTCAAAAAATTTTCGGGCCTCATTCCTGTCACCATACATCTCAATCTTCTCCTGCTCACGCTTTTCTGCCTCTCTTTTTTTCCGCCTGAAAATATGTCTCTCTTCCCTCCTCTTTTCTTTGTATCGCTCCTTAGCAGCGCGCGTTACAACCGACTGCACCGATCTTTCTCTGCAGTGGCGTCGCGACACTCCTGGTCGTACCACTGGTTTCGGCGAGGGCGTTGGTAGCCAATCACCTCTTCAGCAGCCGCACGCATGGAGTTGGAAATGTGTGTCCACTGCGCGCATATATCATCGATTGGAGGAGTGCTTTGAAGCAGAAGTGAGAGTCGAGTGGCGAAAGCATCGGCTGTCTGTTTCGATTGCAGCTTGTCGACGTCTAGCTTTCTCTGTGTAGGGTTGCGTGTATTCTTAGCTGCGCACAGACGTGTACGGATCTTGGCTGCAACAAGATAGTGATCCGAGTCAATGTTTGCACCACGGATCGTGCGTACATCCAATACACTGGAAGAGTGCCTTCCGTTGATCAAAACGTGATCAATTTGATTTTTTGTTTTTGATCAGGGGACATCCAGGTGGCTTTATGAATATTGATATGCTTGAATCTAGTGCTACTTATGACCATGTTTCGTGCTGCGGCGAAGTCAATCAGCCTCATTCCGTTATCGGAGGTGTTGTCGTGGAGGCTGAACTTTCCGGCTGTTGGACCAAAAATATTTTCCTTGCCCACCTTAGCGTTGAAGTCACCAAGCACGATTTTTCGTCGTGGCGGGGGCAGCGCTCGTAAGCATTTTCAAGGCGCTCGTAGAAAATTTCCTTGATCTCATCATCCTTGTCTTCTGTCGGAGCGTGCGCACATATAAGGCTTATATTGAAAAATCGAACTTTGATGCGGATTATGGCAAGTCGTTCGTTCACAGGTGTGAATCGCAGGACGTGGGGCCGTAGTCGCCAACTTCAAATCCGCATCCAAACTCGTGCTTCTCCGCATGGCCGCTGTAGTAGATATCACAGGGTGCATGCCGAATGCAACCATCGCATTTCTTGGACAGCAGTGATATCAGCTTTGCATCTTTCCAAGACATCAGTCAGTTGGATAGAGGCACCTTCCCAATTAAGGGTTCGGACATTCCAGGTGCATATCAGTAAATCATTATCAGTTTTTCGTTTGCGGAGGTCGTCATCAGATTTGGGGATCAGTTTTCTTCTATTCTTATTAGTTTTCATTGAAATTTTTACGGGTGGGCTTCAAACCCAACGCACAACCTATTTTAATCCTAGGGAGGCTTGCCGCTTAGATTAGCCGCCAAACTAACGGTTGTCAGTTTTGACGTTGCCCAGGAAACACCACGTGGAGGTTTGAGTCGACTTGAGGCGATTTCACAAAGATTATGCTGGCCTCGCCAGGTTGAGACAATCAGACATGTTACATTGTTCCATCGCCCCCAGTTTCCCAGTGAAATTTCTACAATGTCTAAAAAGCCAGCTTCCGGCTCAGAAGAAGTAATGGCGATTACCCAACGTTTCGCGGAGACCACGTCCAAAATTTTAGAAAACTTTAATAAGTTGACTCTGGAGGTACAAGAATTGAGAAGTGAACGTTCTCTATCACAAAGCTCAAACTTCCAAAGGTACTCCAGACGTCGTTCATCTAGAAGAGAAGTGTCACAACAAAGACCGGCCAACTGGGTTTGTAGGTACCACTACAAATTTGGCAGAGCGGCCAGACGATGCGAACAACCATGCGCGTATGTTCAAACGGCATCCACACCAAACTACAATACACCAAACACATTAATCATTGCAAGAACAAGAATTCGACTTTCTAGTCAAGTCAGGAATTTGTAGACCGTCCGACTTGAAAACCTCTTCTCCACTACACCTTGTAGCCAAACGCAAACCAAATGAGTGGAGACCATGTGGCGACTACAGACGACTGAACGCTATTACTGTAGCTGACCGTTACCCTTTACCACATATACACGACTTTTCCATCAACTTACACAATACAAACTTTTATTTAAAAATTGACCTGGTCAATCACCAGATATCGACGGCTCCTAGCGACATCCACAAAACAGCCATAACAACACCTTTCGGAATATTCGAATTTCTCCGAATGCCTTTCGGCTTGAGAAAATCAGCACAGACATTCCAAAGATTTTTACACGAAGTCTTACAGCGACTAGATTTCATTTTTGTTTATTTAGACGACATACTTATAGTTAGCGAGACCGAGACAGAACACATAAAACACTTATCGCAAGTTTTCCAAAGACTTTCAGAATACAGCTTAAACATTAAATCTAACAAATGCACTTTCGGAGCATCAGATATAAACTTCTTAAGTTATAACATTTCTAAACAAGGTATCCGACCTGAAGAAGAACGTACACAGTGCACACGAGACTACCCACAACCCACTACAGTCGAACAAATGCAAAAATTCATAGGCATGACAAATTACTACCACCGTTGTATCCCAAAACTCGCACACATGCTAGGCCCAATTTATGACATGGTCACCGTAGCATCAAAAACAAAAAACAAACAGTTACACTGGACAGAGAACACACTACAGGCATTTACAACAATCAAAGATAGTTTTGCAAAGGAAAGACTACTCAATCACATCAGAAGTAATGCAAAATTATCGATTGCCGTAGACGCATCAAACACAGCCGTTGGTGTCGTTTTACAACAACAGAATAACGGTACACTAGAACCATTAGCCTTTTTCTCAAAAAAGTTATCAAAGTCAGAAACGAAGTACAGTACATTCGACAGATAATAACTAGCCCATATACTTAAGCATCACAGATCACAAACCACTGATTAACGCTATACATTCACTTACAGAACGCAGTCCCAGACAAACAAGACACTTAGAATACATTGCACAATTCACACATGACATTAAACATTAAAGGTTCAAAAAACACTGTAGCAGATGCACTTTCATGAGCTGAAATATAAGCTTTTGCCTGCACAGACATCAACCTGAGAACACTACACAAAGAACAGAACACAGACACAGAATTGCAAGATATACTAAATAGCCACAGATACAAGCTCGAACAGATACTCATACCGGTACTCAACATTAAAATTTGGTGCGAACAGAAAAATACTTTAACACGACCTTACATACCACAGACTTTACGAAAACAAGTATTCGAACAACTACACAACATAGCACATCCTGGTACACGAGCTTCACGGCGACTACTTACACAAAGATATTTCTGGCCGAATATGAATACACACGTTAACAAATGGGCACAAGAATGCGTTAGATGTCAACGCTCAAAAATACACAAGCACACGAAGGAAACACCACACAAAATCAGCATACCACACGGCCGTTTCGAACATATTCCCGTTGATATAGTCGGTCCTTTGCCAATTTCAAAAGGGTATAGATACCTACTTACCGTAGTCGACAGGAACACTCGTTGGCCAGAAGCATATCCGCTGAAAGACACAAACACCGACACGATAGTCGACACTCTTCAAAGAGAGTTTATTTCACGTTTTGGAGTTCCATTGAAGGTTACCTCTGATCAAGGAGCACAATTCACTTCCGCGACCTTTAACACATTTCTCAAAAATCTCGGTTGCCAACATATAACTACTTCGGCTTTCCACCCACCGCCCACCGCCCACGTTTTCACCGCCAGTTAAAGGTTTCCCTTATCGCGACAAACAACCAGACAAATTGGTTCACAGAGTTGCCACTAGTTCTTCTGGGCCTTAGATCCTCAGTCAAAGAAGACATCAAAGCGTCGCGAGTTGAGATGGTCTTTGGCCAGCCGCTCAGATTACCGAAACAAATAGTAATTCGCAACAGTGAAACTTTAAACCCTTCAGAGATGCTTCCAAAAATCAAAAAAGTAGTCGAAAACAAACAATCACACATTTCATATCATAACACAAAATTCCAACTACACGTTCCTAAGGAACTTAACACTTGTAAATTTGTCTTCGTTAGAAACGACACAATACACAGCAAGCTCAAGGAACAATATGTTGGACCTTTCGAAGTAATCAACCGAAACCCAAAATACTTCACAATACTCAAAAATAACACACATACTACAGTTAGTTTAGACCGTTTAAATCCAGCATCAATTAATACAGACACAACAACTGCAACACAATCTAAAAGAAAGGTAAATTTTAACTTACTCAGAAATATAACAAGATTCATTTGAGGAGGGGGAATAATATGGTGCTCTGTTACATCACCACATAGAGTAAATCTCTACATTCTATTTTACCTTTTGTTACATTGATACTTACCTTTAGTTACATTAATACTTACCTCTCCTGACGTTGATTTTTATCTTTACTTACATTTCACTTACCTTGATTTATCATTAATAACGTATTATACATTTTTAAAACAATTGTTATAAAAAAACATTTTGAATTGCATTCATTTATTATATTTTCAGAAATTTTCATTTTGAAAATTTCAGTTGCGAAAATTGTTCAAATGAAAAAGTCATAAAATAAAAAAATTGTTTGAATAAAATAAATAAAAAGAATGATTACAATCCCCGCACCAAAGTTATACCTCATTTCTTTAGTGTAGAGAGCAAACCAGAGGCGTATAAAGGGACCCTGTACAGGTACGAGCTCTTCAAAACCAATTTCATGCAAGTGAAATAATTTTATTTTCTACCATCATACAGTATAATAGCCAAATAATTGAAATATTTCATTAGTTATAAAATTTCATTACCAAAATATACAAATACTACTATAAAATAAGAAATTTTAAGGTCTTAATATCATACATAGTAATTAATATCAATATCATATCATTACTCATATCACTACTTTGCATTATCATAAAATTGTTTATTATAATTTAAGTAAAAAATTAATTTTTATCCTGATTTTTTAGTTGTTTATATGTTTATAAAACAAAAAACAAAATTCTCTTTATAAAAATGCAATCATGACTATCTGTTTTGATTTTGTTGCTGGTAATACAAACTAGATAAAGTATGTGACACTTTTGAGCGAAGTTTGGTGTAGCACTCTATGCCTGAAAGTATAGTAAGGAAAATTGCTAATGTACAAATCTTTGAGACTGGGCAAGTCCATATTTTTCTCAAAACGGTTTTAGTTTTTGTCATATCTTTGTGAATACAGCTCAAGTGTGCTCACTTTTATTATTTAAAACATTTACGTAAAATATCAATAAATACGTTCCGTTGTAAGAACTTTTGACGCAACAAGGAGCCCACAAGATAATATTCTTGCTAAGAAATAAATGTAAGTTTTTTTTATCATATCCACTTCACAAGTGTCACAAAAAATTTTATTTATAATAAATTCAAATCTTAAAAAACATATTTTATAAAGTGTTCAACTACTTTTTATCATTAATTAAAGAATGCCTCAGCGCCAAAATGGCTTTATAGAGGCTCAACTGGCAACTATTTTCAAATTCAGAACAATGTTATAATACATTATTTAAAAAAAAAAGAACAAAAATATATAAAAATTCATTATTACTTTTAGTTTGTTATTTAGAAATATAAATAGAAATATGATAGTAAAAATAAAATATTAAGTGTGTCCATACAGAAGAAGCGAGTCTATGTTTTCAAGTAAAAACTTTCTTAAATTTGTTTTAAAGGTTGAGATCCGTTCACTAGATTTTATTGAATTTGGTAGCTTATTAAACTCATACGGTCCAGCATACTCTATCCGTTGCTTTGAGATTTCATGTCGGCATCTAGCAGTTGTAAGGTTTGTACTATTACGCGTATTAAAATTTGTTTGGTTTGTATAAAACTGTAAAACATGATATCCCAAATTATTAAGTATTTTATAAACATACATTAAAAGCTGTTTTTTATACAGTCCAAATATTGGAAGAACTGTTCGGGAAAACTCCTTATATAAATTTAATGTGGAATTCCTAACTGGAAGATTGTATACTATTTTTAAAGCGCGATTTTGTGCAGATTGTAGAGATTTTAATTCTTGGCTCTGTTTATAAGCGTAAAGAATAGGAAGATATGACAAATGACTATGAATAAGTGATTGGTATATTAATAGTTTGACGTCTTTGGCTAGCTTATTTTTAAATTTAAAAAGTATTCCAAGTGCAGAAGAAATTTTAGATTTTAACATTTCAATATGATTGCTCCATGACAGGCTGCTGCAGAATTGCATTCTAAAGTATTTGACTGTATCTGTTTCCTTTATTTCATTTCCTTCTACAAAAACACTTAATACCTCACTTGATCTTCGTGGTTGGAATCTGATAAAATTAGTTTTTTTCGTATTTAAAACTAATTTATTTAATCTAGCAAATTCCGAAATCAAAACTGCATCATATTCAATTTGTGTTTTAAGAACCGCCGAGTGTTTATAAGGGTAAAACAAACAAATATCATATGCAAACATAAATAGTTTCCCTTTCAGATTTAAGTTCTTAATGTCATCAATATAGATTTTGAAGAACAGTGGCCCAAGTACACTACCCTGAGGAACCCCACAATTTATAGAAACAAGATTACTTTTGGAGCTACCAATTTGAACATATTGTTTCCTATTTGAGAGAAAACTCCTAAAGATTTCTAATTCATTGTTTCTGACTCCAAGTAAGTACAGTTTTTGCAATAAAATTTGGTGATCAACTAAGTCAAATGCTTTGCTGAAATCGTAAAACATCCCAGCTACTCCACAATATCCTTTGTCTAAACCATCACATATAAAGTTTATTACATTTACTGTAGCTTCTTCCGTACCAGAGCCTTTTCTAAACCCAAACTGATGAGAGCAGATAGCATTTTCGGCATCTAAATATCTAATAAATTGCTCGCAAATCAACTTTTCAAGAATTTTGTCTATTATGGACAAAAGGGCAACAGGTCTAAAATTATTGATGTTATATGCTCTACTTACTTTTGGAATGGGAATAATTTTGTGCACTTTTAAAACTTCAGGATACTTTGAGAAATCTATCATATTGTTAAAAATATTTGTTAAGTATGGTGAAATTATTTCTTTGCACTCATATATCATCCTAGGTGTAATATTATCAAAACCCGCACTTTTTCTAATATCAAGTTGTGATAATACTACATCTATATCAGAGACATGTAATTTTTGCAAAACAAAAAGATTTCGTGAGTGTGATAACGTTCCTAACAGGTTTATATTGTCATCATCTCCTTGCATTACATTACTTCGTAGTTGAACAACAGATTCCAAAAAATATCTATTAAAGACCATAGCTTTTTCCTGATCACTATTTATTGATTTCCCCGCATCACATATTACCTGCAAAGGTGATTTTTTTTCCTAACAAGCATGTCATTAATGAAACTCCAGGTCCTTTTCGGATCTGTATTCAAAGCTTTTAATTTTGTAGCATAAAAGTTATTCATAGCATTCCTCATTGCAAATTTAATCACACTACTTATTCTTTTTAAACTTTCAATATTGCATTTATCCATTGGGTTTTTCCTTTTACGTTTTAAAAGTTTCGATTTAAACTTAAGAAGTGCTTGCAAGTTTTCATTTACCCAAGGTGTCATTTCAAATCTTAATAATTTTTTCTTACTAGACTTAATTGTGCTGTTATCCAACGCATTCGTTATGCTTTTGATCACTTCAGTGGCTAACAAAGACGGATCAGAAGAAACACAACTGCGAATACATTCTTCAAGTTTCCTCCTAAAATGGTAATAGTTAATATGAAGAAAAGTGTCCTCTACATATTCGTTTTTTCTATGCTCATATTTGAACTTACAACAAAGAAGATTGTGATCAGATAATGAACTTTCAATAGAATCTACTGAAACAAGGTCAGGAAAATTCCTAAAAATATTGTCAATTGACGCTTTACTTTCTGGTCGTATTACTAATAAATGACAGTTTGATAAATTATATGTTTTAAATAAATTAACCAGATTTTCTGAGGAAGAACTTATCTTAGCAACGTCGATATTGGAATCACCCAGATAAATACAGGGATTTCTCGTGGTCGTAGCAAGCCTATTTTCTAAAATACTTAAAAAATCTACAACTGTACACTTCTGTGATCTATATACTGAATTAATAAGCAAATGCTTCCCGCCAATTTTAATATCGTGTATAGTAACTGAAATCAAGTTAACAAAGTATTCATTAAAATTTTCATTAACCGTGAACTGAAGCTTTTTACTTATATAAACTGAAGTTCCTCCATAACTATCTTCTCTACAACAATGAATGCTATTAAAACCAGGGATATTATAAATAGCAGAGTTTTCACTAGAAAACCAAGTTTCTTGAACAGCTATTACATCAGGTAGTACAGGAAGTTCACTAAAAAAAGCTCTAAACCTATTAAATTTAGATATTGAAGAAACGCTTCTTATATTGACACTAACAATATTCACAAAACTATATGATATGCTTTTTAAATATTTTTCATAACATTTTAACTTTTTAAAGTATTGGTTATTATTCATATTATTTAAGTTGGCAAAAATATAACAATAAACAGAACAAAAGAAAACTTTGAATAAAAATAAAAAAATAATATAGTGGCAGCACTGTTATTATCATTCCCCATCATCATCTTCGTCTTCTTCGTTTCCATCTAAATCCAAGGCAGCAGACGCAGAGAGTGAAGTTCTTAAACGACCCGTTGATGTGCCAGCAGAGTTAAGCACTTTTAATTTGATTTTTTTAATAGAGGTAAAGATTGTGTTTAAAATATGCAGAACTGTTTTTAAAATTTTTTTAAATAAATAAAAAAGCCGGAAGTTGGATATCTCCTTTTTTATAGCAACTCTTTAAAAATATCAATTTTAACATAATTTTTCTATTTTTTTTGCTTGGTTCGACTTTGCGGACCTATGAAAAAAAACATTGTAAATTTTTAAAATTTTTTTTGGATTTATTTAATTGGACGATATAAATAAAAGAATTTGCTAAAAGAGAACTTGAATTTTGGTATTTATTTTCACATTTCAACCACTGTGTGGCATCGTCGCGGCGACCCACTCTCCTTTTAATAACACTCTATCCACTTTAGCCGACAGCATCGCTGTGATAAAGTTGATTGTGATCGTGTTCGATAGTGTAAACGCCAACCAGTCATAACCAATCCTTGCGGCGTTGACAGCATTTGGCAAAACCACCGCTTGGTCACGTATGGAAACATTTTCAAACGTTAAAAAAAATCGTATTTGCAAACAACGACTTAGGCACGTCAACAGCAATTACTCCAAATTCAACCAGTGAAAGTAAGCAACGAAAACTGCTAAAACTCACATTAATCACATCACGGGCTATAAATTAGTTAAGTACACTTTCTTACTATCTAGGCATAGCAAACAAACAAACAAACTCACATCATTCACGCCAAGGGCTGCCAACTGGTAAAGTAAAAGTTGTTTTAAATTAGCCATAACACCAATAATAACTACAGTCTAGTTCAGCTGCAAGATGGAAATTTCATCAACGACTACCTGATAGATTTCTATCTTAAATGGCTGACGGCATAACAAGCACCGGAAGTCCGCATCGAGCTGTACGTGTGTAGTACGTACTTTTTCACCCAGCTAACGCAGCTTGGCTACCAGGTGGCTCCACGAGAGCAATTTAACTGCGTGCGGTGTTGGACAAAGAGAGTTGATCTTACGCGTAATACACTACTCATCAATGAAGCGTACCATTGGTATTTAGTGATTATCTGCCTGAAAAGACGACCCGGACCCACAAAAGCGCGTGGCTGCATCTGGTTACTGGACTCGTTGCAGCCAAAATAAAGTGCAGCCATTACCACTGAAACACAGGAGTGACCCCACAAGCCCGAAAAGCAAGGTAACAGCCACTTCAATACCACTGCGTTTAACCACATCCAGCCACACCACCATCACCAGCTTCCAAATATGAAGCCCCATCCTCACACCACCGTTCATGTACCCACCTGCTGCACCAACCGTTGACCGACAAGCACATTTTCAACAGCTACGCGAATTTATTCAGAAGCGCCAGCGCAAATGGATCCGGGGCAAACGCATCCGAGCAAGAATTATCATCGGCCCCATAGCTTACCGCGTTATAATCAGCTCCGTCAGAACCTTAAAAATGCTCGAACGGTCAGCAAAGTAGAAGGGAAATGTAAGGACTAAAATTTGTTGCAAATTTTAGCTTACATGCAATTATAGCTTTTTGTTTGTTTTCTGATAGGCTAACGCGACGAAGTCGCACCGATCCGGCAGTGTTCCATAAACCGCCACTTCAAAGCAGGCGGAATAACACTCCCGCCAGGTTGCGGATGGAGTAAGCGCTGATGCGAGCAGGCAGGCAAAGGCAGTAACCTGCTCAACAAATAAGCCGTGCAGAGTGAATGCGAGCAGATCAGATCAGTGTGAGAATAAGTTTGTTATTTATTTTTTACGTACATCTTTTCTATTTTTCATGCTCCGCTTATAAAAAAACAAACATAAATAAATGAAAAAAAATAACTTAACAACAACAACATAAATCTCTATCGACGTCGACCAAAAACAGCCCCCACACTACCATAAACATGTGCGTGGAAGCTACTCTTGTTACGTCCAATGCTTTGTTGCTATTGTTGTTAATGTTTTTTGATGTAGTTTTTTGTACTTTTTTGTTGTGCTATTTTTTCAAAGATAATAAAAACCAACACAAAGTACTCGAAGTTTAAAAAATTTTCAAATACATATGGTCATGCGCAACAAAAACCTCCCTCACACTTACATAAACGTGTGGGCGGTCGTTGCTGTTGTAAGAATGTTTCTTTCATTCAACACTTTGTTGTTGCTGTTGCATGTTTTTGTTGTAATAGTTCTTGTATTCAAATGATAATAAAAAAACGTAGTTTCCTTGAAACATTACATAAAACAATCCAAAAAACAAAATCAGTTCCGAGAAATCTGCGCCAGCCTGGTTTCTTGCAACAACTTGATCTGCCTGATGCCACTCTGGAGATTTTGAGCAGATTTTTATAGAATTGTATAAAGCGGATTTTGTCGCACTGGGACAAGTAAGCAAACCTGACTGCCTGTCTTATGTAGTTACAGACTTATGTAGTAACTCCACTGCTCATAAAGTGCCAAAAATTGGCAACAAACGAATACGTCCGAATACCCTTCGGATGCATGCACAATCTGAAGAGTTGCGTGGAAGACAGGATTTCTCTGTCAAGAAATGTTAATATGAATGTAGAATTGCAATTCTGATATTTAATAGGTCAAAAACGATTAGATTCGGTTAATAAATTAATATTTTGAACAATGTTATTCTGGCCGACTGTTTTGCTAAATTGATTTTTATATAATTAAGGTAATTAACCATTTTTATTATCTATGTAAAGCATTGCTCCAAAATAAACATGTTGAAAATATTAATATGCTGATTTATTATTTGACATAGTCAAAGAATACATCCGAGATTACTGGAATATCTCAAATTGATTTGCTAAATTTATGATTGTTTCAGAATGGCACAAATAATGGACAGGCCGATTTAGGGTTAATTTATACCAAGCGTGACTAAAAGTAAAACATGATTATGCTTCACGTTTTTAACTGGCTTATTTATTATTAAAACTAATTAGCCAATTCCATATTAACACCTACATTTGGGGTCATTCCCGAGCCTTTTCTATAGTCATTACGATGGAAAATGCTCAGCATAATTACTCCAACAACATAAAGTATCTGCGAATAGCTGAAATAAATCATGCCACAGCTATAATAATATGACTGTAGCAAATGGCATAAAAATGTAGTTTATTACAAACAGGTCGGCTGAAGGGTTAAAATAACATAATTATACTTGTTTCCATATACCTACAGTAAGAAAACATTTATATACACTAATCTTCTTATTTTCATATAGACCAGAAACATCAGGCGATATTCTTAATGGGACCAATATGTGCAGCTGCACAGAATATGTGCAGAATATGTGCAGCTGCACATATAAGCATGGCAACTCACAAAACGAAAATGCTGGAGAACAATCTAGAAGGCGAGAAACATTTTCTAAAAGCAACACACTGAGAGCGAAAAATGACGCAGTAGAGTGGAAATGACGCAGTAGAGCACAAACTAAGGAGACAACAAGCAACTAATACTTCGACATCATGACGCTCCCAAGCTGCCAAAAATATCGCTAAATCACTAATGATGATGCGCTGTTTTTGAAGCTACTTGCACTTCTTTTTTGCTGAAGCTTCATTGTCTTTTTTGTTCTACGTGTCCGCAAAAGAAGGCACATTTATACTGCATCTTTTGTAAGCGCTGAAGCTGCAGTTCGCAGAGAAAATGTTTTCGCACCACGGAGAGTAATTTCGAAGTTCGAAAATAAAAATCTCTATTTCTCTCTTCCTCTCGCTCCCCTCTCTCTATTTTCCCGACTCTTCTTGTCGAAGAACTCTATTCTCTACATTTATTGTTGCTGCTTTTTAAGCCTTTTATATTTGCTGCTTTTGTGTTGTTGTTTCTTCATTTAATTTTTAGTATATATTGAAACTGTTATATATGCTGCGCTATTTATTGAACGGCTATAGGTACAGAGGGAAAAAACATAGTACTGGAGCTATGATGTTATTTGAAGCAAGTTCATATTTTTAATTCATTTAATAATTTATAAAATAATTTCTTAATTTTAAATTACTGGTTTCGCGCTTGTTTGTTTTTTTTCGTCTTCAACAATTCGTAAGCGTGCGCAAAATCAATCAACGCTGAAGTTCGCTGTAAACTAAAACAAACGAATTTCGAGTTGATTGATTTTGCGTACATGTTCGGATTGTTGAAGAATAAAAAAAAATCCCGCTAATCGATATAACATAAGCAACAACAAAAAAACTTAAATATTGAAGTTGTTGTAAAAAGTGGAAAGAGTGCAAAAGTAAGCGTTTGAAAACTATGAAATGAAATGTGCATCTTTAAAGCATCTAAAATCTGCTCAATAAATGCGGTGGTTCTAGGCACTTTAAAAATTTTGTTAAAATCAAATTCATACAGTTGTTTTTATTATTATATAACTTTATTCAGTAAAGAAAGTCTGCCAATAGAGAATCGGGAAGATTAATAATATTGTAATTATCTTTTTTCTTCGTTTTCTTTAGTGACTATCGGGACATAAGGTCTCAACTTATTGATTATAGTTACATATTTTAATTAAAGTACGAGATCAAATTTTTATGTATAATTATATATAGGCCTCATTTTTTCCCTAGTATCCCTTCTCTTTCCCCTGGGTCGGATCAAGGTGTCACACGTACCGTGCCGAGGATCAGCCTGGCCGAGGACACAGTTTAAAATAATTGCTCGGTCTTGAACGGTGTGCTCCGGATACCTGGCGTCCTCCGGTTCTAATCAGCCCTACCCAGGTACTGCGGATCTCTGCCTGGGTCGACCTTCCTCTCTCCGCCACTCGTGGTATCTAATATGGAAAACATTACAAAAACAAAAAAAAAATTCAACACCCAAAAGGCGATCCGGAACCCTAACAGAAAACCCAGTAGGGACTTTATGTTCCGATGAAAGAGCTGTGGTACCACCAGGCTCCTCAATTACAAATAAGAGTCAGTCGATGATAGTGATACCATCAAATCATCGACCCCTCTCAACAACAGCAAGCACATCGAAAGCCTGTGCATCGGGCATTGGACCCTCTAGTTCCTCGAACACTGGTGGTAATCGACGCGGAAACGCGGGTTCGTCTAGTGGATCGAGGGCTAAGGTAATCCCAATGGTCAGTGCTAAAGCGGCCGATTATGAAAGAAGGGATCCTCTTAAAGCAGGTTACTCAGACCGCAAAAAGGCATCCCGAATTCTTCGACGTCTGGCCACTGACCCTATTAAGGAGGGTTAGGTCTCGAAGAGCGACATAGAAAAAATTTAGGAGGATATCGAGTGGGCAAAAAAGGTCTTACCGGACTTCACGCTAGAGCCTCCCGTCAAATTGCAGCCGCAAAAAGAAATCGATCTGTGGAGGAACCTACCCAGAACCCGACCGCCAAGATGGTGTAGGGCAAGATCCTTCGGAGAGGTTGCTAAGAACAGCGCAATTGTAGGGGTGATAGACCAGAACAACGAGGATGGTAAGATACCCAAGCCCCGATGGAGCTGGATAGAGGCTTCGCTCGCTAAGGTCGCCTTGCAGGTCCTGAAGGACAACCCTGGACCACCTCCGTCATGCACGGATACGGGATGGTCTCAGGGCAATGTTAAGCTGATGGCCTGTGACAATGAAAGATCCGCTGAGCTATTTAATGCGGAGATTGGAAAAGTTGGTGAGGTCTAACCAGGCGCTCGACTAAAAGCGGTAAATTTGGACAAAATTCCGTCTAGACCAAGAGCCAGAGTCCGGGTTTCAGTCGCCACATCTGAACCTGAGGAGATTCTGGAAATGCTGAAGGTCTTTAACCCAGCTATATCCATTTAAAACTGGAAGGTGGTGAAGTTGGAACCTAAAGCTGAGGATACGAAAACCGATCCCAAGAAATCCAAGATGGAGGTTTTGTTGATCCTCAACAATAAATGTCTTTACCAACTAAACAAAGACAAATGTACTCTAAACTATTGGTTTAGTAAGATTCACCCAAGAATCTACAAAACGGACACGGTGTCTCTCGTAAATCGTGCGGTCTGTAGTGCCACGACTGAGAATCCCAGCGACATCGGCGAGTTGGTTTCTGGAAGCGAGGATGACTTATCATCCGCATCCAAACTAGCAACGGCGATGACAAATCTCCTAAAGGAGCAGGCTCAGTCAGAGGAACCCCTCATCGACGAAGAGGCTGACACCACCGTTGTTGGAGTACCTAAGGATGTTCCGGGTACTCCGAATTAACTTGCATCACTGCAAAGCAGCTTCGGCTGCTCTCCAGCGTCACCTGGCAACGGGCGATGTCGACTAGGTGTCAGGAACCTTGGATGAACAACAATAAAATCCTTGGCCTGAATACACCAAACTATAAAATACACTATGTATCTAACAAAGGTAAAACTCGAGCTTGTATTTTAGCGAAAGTTAACTTGAATTGCTTTATTCTCCCTCAGTTTAGTCACGGGGACCTCTCTGTGGTCAGCCTGGAGCTGGGGCCCAAGAAACTAAGGGTTGATTCCTTTTACTTCCCCTATGATGATCCTATACCCACGCAATCATTCCGGGAACTCCTACAGGGAACTAATCCAGCCACTCACATCATTCTGGGTGGAGATACGAATGCACACCACTAAATATAATGAACTAAATTAAATATAATGAACAAAGGCAATGAGCCGACATTTATTATTAAAAATCGAGAAGAAGTTCTGGATATCACCCTAGTATCAGAAAACTTCTCGGAAGAAATTCATTCATGGAAGGTCTTAAAAGAACATTCGTTCTCCGACCATAGGTATATAGAATTCAGCTGGAAAATAACAAATCAATCCATGCCTCTAAAAATAAGAAATCTCCTTAAGACAAACTGGAGATGGTATAATAAACTTATTAAAACATCACTGAATTCAGTCACTTCTCCTCCCGTTACTAACAAAGAAGATCTGGACCTTCTGGTTCTAGACTTCACCAAAAAATGCTCGGATGCGCTAAACAGAGCGTGTCCGAAAAAAGTTTTCAAAAAATCCCATAAGCCCGTATGGTGGTCTCGGGAGACTGAAATTCTCAGAAAGGACTGTCGTAGAGACTTCAACTACGTAAGACGTAGCTAAAGTGAGGACTCATGGAATAGCTATAAGTCCAAACAAGGCATTTACAAAACTGCAATCAGGAAAGCAAAGAGGGCCTCTTGGTCCTCCTTCTGCACAGAAATAGAGGGTACTTCCGAGGCTTCAAGGCTCAGAAAAATACTATCGAAATCCCCGACAGTACCAAGCTTTCTTCTTGGTCACCGTCTTGATTTAAGACTCTTATCGTTATGTTGTTTATTTGTTGACAGTTGACGGGTAAGTAATTCACCAAGACCTGCCGACAAATTTCAGACCTACAACTATGCAATGACATTTTTCTAAACATCAACGTCATACACAAGGGGACTCTTTCAGAGGTCCAACACCCCCATTCCATCTTTGGCCATCAGTCGACTTTTTATATTCGCCCGCATACCAAAATACATTTTTTATATGTTTTATATTCCAAGCCGTACCCCCTTCGAAATCACATTCACATACTCCTATGACTATTCAACCTACCCATCCCCAAATGTATGCTTTCATTCATTACTTCTATTTTTCTTAGTCAAGACACAAACCATATACATTTTTAGCAAAGACACAAAACCAAAATACCACGGGTGCATTTTTTAAGCATTCTTGAGAAATTTACCTGACTAATATCTTGTTTTTTAGTTGCACCTTCACTTCCGTTCTAAGTCAAGACACAAACCATATATATTTTTAGCAAAGACACTATACCAAAATACCACGGGTGCATTTTTTAAGCATTCTTGAGAAATTTATCTGGCTGACATCTTTTTTTTAGTTGCACCTTCACTTCCGGTCCAGAACCGGCATATACATACTACTGATGCGCATTTTCCTGCAATGTTTACTCTGACATTTTCAGCTTTCAAACACCCTCCTGCGACCTTACGGCTCAACAGATTGAGCAACTGACCAGCAAGGAGAAGTTAAGATGAGCGATCTATTCATTCCAACCTTATAAGTCTCCAGGTCCCGATGGCATTATACCAGCCCAACTCCACTATAGCTTCAATGCTATAGTACCCTGGCTTCAGACAATCTACTATGGTTTCCTACGCCTTAACTATATTCTGGCAGAGAGAGACAAAAGTTATCTTTATACCCAAAGCGGGTAAGTCCTCTCACACTAAATCGAATGACTTCAGACCTATAAGCCTCTCTTCCTTTCTGGTTAAAATTCTAGAGAGACTTATTGGGCTTCTTCTTAAGTCGAAACTTGATAGGCTTCTAAAATCCCAACATGCCTACATTAAAGGCAAATCTACAGAGACAGCTCTGCACTCTCTTGTGTATACCATCGAAAAATCACTTGAGAACTAAGAATACGCACTTGCTGCTTTTCTAGATATAGCAGGGGCATTCAATAACGTCCTTCCATGTGCAGTCACCTCGGCCTTGTCGGATCGGGGGCTAGAGGATTTTATCGTGAGTTTCACACACCAGATGCTCTTGGGCAGGGTGGTGAACTCAGAACTGGGGATCCTCCACTCGCAGGTTTGTAAGCAGAGGCACTCCGCAGGGAGGAGTTTTGTCTCCACTTCTGTGGTCCGTGACGGTTGACCAGCTGTTGCGTATCATGGAGGGGGAAGGCTACAAGGTTGTTGCTTATGTAGACGATATTGCAATCATTTTTAGCGGAAAGTTTCCCCAGACTCTCTGTCAACTCATGGAGAGAGCACTCTTAATTCTCTCGAGATGGGCATCTTCGTGTGGTTTAAGTGTAAACCCCGAGAAAACAGATCTCATTCTTTTCACTAGGAAATATAAAACCCCTAACTTAGAACCTCCGCGTCTGAACGGCATGAGGTTGCTCCTTAGTGACAGCACGAAATACCTAGGAGTTATTCTGGATAAGAAGCTTATCTGGAATGTTAACATTAAGGAACGTGCTAAAAGGCAAACATAGCACTATTTGCCTGTAAAAAAAGCTATAGGTAAAAAATGGGGGTTTTCCCCCAAAATAGTACACTGGATTTATACAGCAATTGTCCGCCCCATACTAATGTATGGCTCACTGGTATGGTGGAGGGTCCTTGATAAGGCAACCGCACTTCAGAAGTTTGCAAAGGTGCAAAGAAGCGCAGGTCTTTGTATTACGGGAGCACTGTCCTCAACACCAACTAGCGCCCTCAATGTCATGATTCACCTTCCTCCTCTCGATATCTTTGCCAGGGAATGTGCCAACACAGCAGCCCTGAGACTTAGAGAATCTGGTTATTGGATAGGTAACAACTGCGGCCACACAATTATTCTGAATTCATCTGCACCAGACAAAACAGACTACAGTGTGTCGTGTTTTAAATCTTGAAAAGAACTACGTAGCTTTCATCCTTCACGGCTAGACTGGGCAAACAAAATCCCTCTTAAAACCTCCGCTATAAAAATCTTCACAGATGGATCCAAACTTCGAGAACATGTAGGGGGTAGTATCTACTCCCTAGGGTAGGGGGTGGATCTCGAAATCGAAGTCTGCTTTAGACTTACTAACTATTGTAGTGTTTACCAAGCGGAAATGATGGCTATTCACGAAACCACTAGGATTCTAGGTCAAAAAGACCTTGAAGGAAAAATTATTTCCATCTTTTCAGATAGTCAAGCTGCACTGAAAGCACTGAACTCAAATATTGACAACTCTAAAACTCTCACTGACTGCCGCAGATCTCTTAGCGAGATGGCAAGGCTACTCAGGATTCACCTCATATGGGTTCCCGGACACAGGGATATCGAGGGCAACAATTTTTCCGACGAATTGGCAAGGAAGGGTACGACCTCTAACACCCTCTTAAATGAGGACTTTATTGGTATACCCATTTCCTCCTATAAACTCCAATGCAAGAACAGATCCTTAGGTCTTGCACAAGAACGCTGGGAACGCCTTGATACATGTAAGATAACTAAGCTAACATGGCCTACCTACGACTTAAAACGCACCAACTCACTGCTTGAGTTAAGCAGGGTAAACCTGTCAAAAATAGTAGGAATCCTATCGGGTCACTGCCTGATCGGAGCGCATGCCCTTCGGTTGGGAGTTGCATCAAACGATTTCTGCAGAAGCTGCAGATGTGAGGAGGAGGTAGAGAACGTTCAGCACCTCCTCTGCGAATGTCCGGCTCTAGCTAAAAGGAGAATGGCAACTCTGGGCTATCCCTTTTTAAATGGACTTGCCGAAGTCTCATGCCTGGAAATCTAGCATATCCTTAAATCATTATCCGGTCGAACTGGTTTGAGGAGGGAAATCTCTACTAGGTTTTAAAGAGATCATGTGGTATCACAACGGGCCTGCACTGGCCTAAGTGTACGAGTCGTCTATCGGCTCAGCCACCATTACCTAACCTAACCTATATATGGGAGAATTCATTTTGGATAGGTTGCCAATCAAAATGTGGCCGCTAGTATTTCTAATTTAAATGATTTTTCTGACGAAATTGCACTCATCTGTTTTTCAAAAAAATATATACAAATACACAGCTACATATATATAGAACTTAAAAAATTAGGGTTGCCTTAGCGCAACTGGCCGCAACCTCCAGGCAGCCCGCTGCAAGCAAGTATGGTTTCGGGACATTTATACGTTCATAACGTATTTTGATTAATCATATATTAAATGAAAGCTAATTTTTTTTATGTATGGTGGAATAGGGTTGCCTGTGTTAAAGTGGCCGCAAATATGGGTTGCCTGCTTTCAAAGATAGATTAGAATGAAAAAGAGTTTGCGCGCTACATCGAACAGTAAGTAGTGGGAACGACTTGATAATAGCTAAAAACAAATTTTATAACTTATTGTTTAGTGGTTTTTAAAATTACTTAAATACAACAAAAAATTCATTTTTAAATGAAAAACTTAGTTGTCTTTTCTTTATAAAATTAAAAAAATTAGTATTTATAAAAAATAAAAACCTCAATTATTGTGTAAATGAAAATTATGTTTTATAATTAAGTAATGTTTGGGAAAATATTGGAATTTTTATTATTTTAATAATAGGTTACAAATTAACTAAATATTAAGAAACACGACAAATAAAACTTGTATGATATTTTCGTGCCATTTATTGCACATCCTATTCATCACTGCTCTCACTTTCATCACTGCTCTCACATTCATCACTGCTCTTACTTTCACCGCACCTATGTCTTTCATCGCTACCAATATTATCATTATCATAAATATTGTTCGTGGAACTACATAGCACACTCTTAACTTGCACTAGCGTTGAGTCTCCTAAGAACCATTCAGATATGAATTAGTCTTTACTCAAAGATAAATTGAAAAAAATTTCATAGTCCTTGGTGCCCGGATTAGTTAGTTATAGGATGTTGCTTATTTGCAACGTTGGGCAGTTATTGGACAAACTAAACACTCTTCTCTAGTTTTTTTTATAGCTCTCTCATTTTTATGTATTTTTGTTGTGCACTTGGTTTTACATATAAGCAATTAGTTTAATGTTTTAAGCACTTTTGAATAAACACTATTTTTTCGAAACAATCCTGATCTTTATTTCGACCATTTTACTTTACGGAGAACAGCTACTAAATGGACACGTGCAAAGCTTTCAATAGAACAAATAGCTGTAAGCTTGCACTGCACAACACATAAAGCATTTGATGCAAAAACCATTGGTAAAAACCATGAAAATTACGAAACTTATAACCCTATAAGTACAATGTTGCCTTTAGGCATGAACATTGGGCATGAAAGGGTTAAGGTGGCGATACATAATTTATATAGTAACTAAAAACTCAATTTATCTAAAGTTCAAATAAAAATTTAACTTACGGCTTGAGTTTTACAAAAATTTTCATTTCGTATGATATCCGAAAACGTCTAAAGACTTCATTGTTAATAAAATGTCGTGGTACTTGTATTTTTGTTTCCGACGAAATAATAACATTAATTCACACTTTTTAAATAATGAACGATTAAACTTTAGGACATTATTTGTATTATAACACAGAAAACACTTCATTTTTTGTAATATAAGCTTCTCTTCACGCAGAAATAAATATATTTGACACAAAATATTAGCGAAGGATACTATTATGTTAATAAAGTTGTTTATATAACGAGTTCATTTAACGAGTTCGTTTTTCATTCATTTCTCATATAATCTATCTCTAACAGCAGGTGACCCATATTTGCGGCCACTTTAACACAGGCAACCCTATTCCACCATGCATAAAAAAAATTAGCTTTAAGTTAATATATGATTAATCAAAATACGTTATGAACGTATAAATGTCCCGAAACCATACTTGCTTACACCGGGCTGCCTGGAGGTTGCGGCCAGTTGCGCTAAGGCAACCCTAATTTTTTAAGTTCTATATATATGTAGCTGTGCATTGGTATATATTTTTTTGAAAAACAGATGAGTGCAATTTCGTCCGAAAAATCAGTTTATATTATTTAATTTAAAAATACTAGCGGCCACATTTTGATTGGCAACCTATCCAAAATGAATTCTCCTATATATAATTATACATAAAAACTTGAGTTCGATTAAAAACTCGATGAACGTAGTAAACTTGCAACCGGATCTTAGACTATTAGGATTGAGTCATTGAATTATCTGCATTGACTTTTAATATTTATTCTCTTGTTTTCGAGATTTTCTATTCTGGTTTCTAGTTTTCGACTTGAACGCCAATTTTGTGACCAATACCTGCTCTTCGTTTCACGAAATACGACATGTTGTTTAGTTAAATAAGGGAATTATTTTTACGGAAATAATTAAGGCATCATAACAGTTTCGGATAGGGAAAGGTAAGCAATTTTCTAAATTTAATAACTTGGGCCCTTTATAATATCTAAGAAACTTATATTTCTTTTTTAAAAATTTGTACATCCTTAAAGATTGAAAAAATAGGAAAATTTTCATAATTTGTATGACTTACATATTGCGCCAAAGTGAAGTGCTCAAAAATCCGGTGTTCATATGGCGGACAGTAAATCTCTGGAATAGGACGTCTGAAATAAAACAGATTCTTAAGAGGGATACTTTCCGCCTGGCAATCTACCATAATATATGAAAAATTTAAGAAAAAAAAACGTGGGACCTGTTACCTTGCTAATTAATTTTTTAAAAATAAATTTTAAGATTTTCTGGTAGATTGCCTAAGAGAATGTGTTAGTAAAAAAATAAAACAAGGTTGTTCAAAATCGTTCCAGCCAATCCTGAGATTAACTGTCCGCCAGTTAAAAAGATGTTGTTTCGACAAAATCGCGTCTAAAGTTTTTTATTATTCTATTCTATTATTGAACTTTTTTTATAAAAAGTACTTTTTTTATTTTCTTTCACTTTTCAAGGATGTACAAAAAAAAATTATGTTAATATCTAATAAAGAACCAAAGTTATTTACTTTAGAAAATTGTTTACTTTTTCCCTATCCGAAACTGTAATGATACCTTAATGAAGTTATGCGAAAATATGGACTGTGTACGGTATTATATAAAGCTTAATTACTCTTTTGAAAATGTTTATTCTTGTGCTCCATATCTAATAAATAAACATGATCTCATAAGCTATTATGTAATAAATAGTACTAGTATCGCCTGTGGCCGAAATTCGGCCATCTATTTCTGTAAGGTAACGAAACTCAAGTTGTTTTTCACATAATGAATTGTTATTAGTTTGCATGGAAATTCTTAATGCTTACCTTGACGCTATGAGGAAAATAGTGATAAAGGATAAAAAAGGAAGCATATATGCGTCAATAACAAAAAATTTTTCAACATATAATATTCATTTAAAGTAAATAAATAAATTAAAAGTAAAGTAAATAAGTAAGTAAAAGTAAATAAACGGTATAAAAGTATTACAAATAAATCAAGATAAAAGATAATTCCATATTAAATAAATTAATTAATGATTTAAAATTTCAGTATAAACTATATTTTTTGTAAACACCCTTTCATCGTTAGCCAAATGTCCTTGTCCATCAATATCAGAAACATAAAAGCTCAGTCTGTCAAAAGATCTTACTCGACTCGTGACAACATACAGTTGACCATGCGAGAAAACAGGTCGTCGTAACAAAATTCCTACTTTGTTGAAAGTTTGTCCCTGTGCTTTATTAATTGTCATTGCGAATGCATTTATCACTGGAAATTGCGTCCTCTGGAAATCATATGGCATTATTGTTCCAGAAAAAGTTAAATTTATGCGAGGAATCAAAATTCGCTTGCCGTGAGCGATTCCTGTCAATACTTCCCAATCGATAGCATTATTATGTAATGCTTTTACGCGCATTCTAGTGCCGTTTACCAATGCTTCCTTCGTATTCAAATTCCTTATTAATAAAACAATGCCATTTACTTTAAGTTCTAACTTATGTGGTGGCAAGCCACTAACAGACAATGTATTCAAAAATTCCACTGGATAATTGCTTGCCTCAGCTTCATTATCACAAGTAATTTTATCGTAATGTGATAAATTTTTTTATCAAATTTTTTTCAAATTCAACGAATTGAATTTCTTCTAGAAGTGCTCTCATATTTAAGACAAAGTGACATGATGAAAAGAGGGAAATTTGCTCCAACTCGTAACACAATTTTCAATTAATATTGCATGCGTTCCATGAGGGACAACTGGTAATATTTAACGAAAATCGCCACACATAAGTACGGTTTTTCCTCCAAAAGGCTTATTTTTATTTTCTGAATTGACACATATATCTTTCAACAAAGTATCTATGCATATCATTACTTGAAGCGGATACATGGAAACTTCATCAATTAAAAGCAACGACGCCGAATTTATGTAATTAGCATAGCAACTAATTGCTTTGATATTGGGTACAGTGTTTTCCATAATTTTAATTGGCAACTTAAAAGTATTATGAAGAATCCTTCCTCCAATAAACAATGTTGAAGCAATTCCGCTCAACGCAGTTGCAATACATTTTAGATTAAGAGAATTTAATTTATGAATGATAGCACTTTGAGTAAAAGATTTACCGCAACGTGCATGGGCTGTCAAACAAAATACATTTGACCTTGTATCGTGATACTGAACTTCACGTATGATACGATCAATAACATCACGCTGTTCATTATTAGCACTTCTTTAAATTTCATTAAAAAGAAAATCTCCCTCTAAAGGATCAAAAAGATCTGTGTCATCATGCTCTGGTAATGCTGTTGGTACAGGCAAACCGATCAAACTACATGCTATATTATGTGTAATCAATATATCTTGAATTTCTAACTGCGCTCTATTGAATGATATGTTTTCGTTATGACCATCTCTAACAAAATCCTCACTAAGACTTTCTTTGAATTCTGCATAACTTCTTTTTGCCATTTTTATAATTTTAAAAGTTGTTAAAATATATGTAACTTTACACAAAATTCTCTATGAAAAACACAAATACGCGCTTATAAGACCAAGAATAAATTTGAAGTGGAAGGCTCAAGCTGGATTATAACATACAAAAATATTTCGCAGAATAATGCTGCTTCAAGCTTGCCTAAAACAAAAACCCTGTACTTCCCCGTTTTGAAGTACTGCTAGTAAAGGATTTCATCAGAAACGCCAAGACAAAGTATGGATTTTTCATTGGATTTTAATTTGTTATATGGCAGCACTATATTTTATGATTTTGACATTAACGATAGGCCTTGTCAAAGCTACTTACCCTACCTCATTATTCTGCCATGATCAATGGCTTGGTGTCAAGTGTTATATGAATCAAGCAGCAGTTTAACTGTTTTTTTAACGCTGAGAGAAATTAAGAGAAAGCAACAACAACAACAACAACAAATATAATGCTACTCAGCTCTTTTTAAGTGTTTGCGTCACTCCCGCATTCTACTCTTGCTTTTGTAAGCTACAGCAGCGATGTTCAACAGAGCTTTGTCACTTTGCAGTTTCTTATTGTGCCATTGGTAAAAAAAGCGTTTTACATTTGCTCAGTTTTACCTGTCTTAATGACAATATATATGAATAAAAATTATATTGTGCAAATCTACTCGAAAATACCTATCCATCGATATAAATATTATGTGAATATGTTGAAGGTAACATAGAAAAAGAGGGAACACAAACTTTTTGTTTGCGTATTAATATATAGATAATTTATTTATTTTGGTTTAAAAAACAAGATCTCAAATATGAGCATTTCCAAAAAAAGGTCTACCACGGCTGAAAAATTAAAGTTGACTTAAAATTTCTTTAAACCTCCATAAAGGAGAACAAATGCTTAAATTTATATTGTAGATTTTTAAAAAATGGTAACAAACGTGATGAATGGAAACAAAATTTGAAAAATGTTGACAAAAGTAAAAAAATTTAACGAAAGTTTGATTTGTATAAATATAACAAACACTCGTATAGTACAAAGTTTCAGGATAAAATAGTGAACATTGATACTTAATCTTTTAAGGTATATAATAACACTTATTCATTATAAAAAATTAATTATTTTAATTTAAAAAAATGATTAATCATGTTTAGAATGGCGGTCAATGAAACCCTCTCAAAAAAAAAGACTAGGCGGTGTTGTTGGTTTTTAAATCTTATATGTATGTATATTAAGGGAGGGTTCTCCTGGATTTTTTTGGATTTGGCCGAAAAACAAGCAAAATTTGAGAATGGTTTGTGGGAAAATGAAAAGACATACGAACTTATGCTTTTGAACTTTGATTCGTGGTTTATTGACGAGTAAAAAAAAAAGATATTTGAAAAATTCAAAATGGCGGCTTGAAAATGGCGGATCTCGTCGACCTCTGCGCGCAAAACATCGACCTCCCGCGGACAGTGTGGGGCCTCAGGTAGTGAACTGAAATGAGAAATGTATAAAATTTATTAAAATTGATAACATTTCATATGCCTGGAACCTAACTTCAATTAAGTTTGGTAAAAAAAACCAATTTTATGGACTTTTAAAAAAAAATTGAAATTTTTTGCTTTTTTTTACTTAGATCTCGTTTAAAAATTATAAATAAACAATTTTTCATGCCAATGTTAGGTTCCAGGCGTACAAAAAAGTATATACTTTCAAACATTCTTTGAATGAAGGTAATCGGATCAATAGAACAAGCCCTGTACTGTCCGTTAGATTAGAAAACATGGTTCCGAGAAAAACGCGTTTAAAGTTTTTAGAAAGTTGTTACGCGCGCGTGACATGGGTACGTTTGACACGCTCTAGCTCGAGAAATACGCGTCGTATTGAAATATCCCTTGGCACAAACATTCTACATATATGTAACTTTCATTTTATGTAAAAAAAATGGATTTTTTCAAAAAAATCCAGGAGAACCTTCCCTTAAGGTGCCTCGACGCCCATAAAAAAAATGTCGATGCCACCGACTAAAAATGAACCTTGATCTATTTTATGACGATTCCTAAAATATTTTGGCTTTCACGATTACCGCCAGTGAGCTAAACCATTTTGAAATAACCTCTAAAAAGCATGTTTTTCGTATATATATTAACTAGTGTAATAGTTGTAAAAAAAAAGTTGTCAGAAATTATAGGCCGGAAAAATCTATTTTAATCTGCACAAAAAATTTTTGCATTTGGATTGAAAATAATGATGTTTTTCATGCATATTTTTGATGTTTTTTTATTTTATTTAAATACAAAACTTTCAAAATTCAAATAACTGCATTACTTCTATTTTATTTTTAATTTCTTGCAATATTTTTTCAGTAGGTGTTTTTTTTATCACAAATACTTTAGTTTTTATATGTATCAATTTGAATCAGGAATCAGTGCTAGCACTCAAAATCTTTCCAATGATATCTTGATAGTGAGGATCGCATTAGAATTAATGAAGTTATTTAAATTTTATTAAAAATAATTTAAAAAATATACGTAAAACAGCTTTGTTTTTAACCCAATTACAAAAATTTAAAACTTTTAAATGCAGTTTGGAAGAACTTTTTCAGTACTATTATTTCTGACCGATTGTTTTTTTTAACAATCTCGCCAGCTCAAATTTTAACAAAAAACATGATTTTTTGATGTTTTTTCAAAATGGTTTAGCTTACTGGTTATCATGGAAGCCAACATATTTTGGGAATCGTCATAAAATAGATCAAGGTTCAATTTTAGTCGGTGGCAATGGTAACTTTTTTATTGAGGCATCTTAATGTATATACATGACAAATAAAAACCAAGAACATTTTTAATCACTATGATTGCAGCTATGGCTGGAACTAGGAAAAAAAAGAGATTAAAAATTGACAAAATGTCGTGCTTTTGAAATTTAAGTTCTAAAAACTGCATGCCGAAAAAAAGTAGTTTCAAGATAAATGAGTATAAAGAGAATGAATGTAGACGAAAAACTGTGGCTCTTTACTTACTAAAACGGCTGAAGAATTGGAAAAAACGTCAGTATCCTTACAAAAATTCAAAAGTATTCTCGAAAAACAATACTTTTGAAATATCAATAAAAAAAATCTACTTCATAAAAATTCTTGACCGCTGCCGGCCTTAATTTAATTTTTTTAAGTTTTCGATTTTTACTGTCCTGAATTACACTTTTGTAGTTCAATTTAATAAATAAAACTTTGAAAAATGTGCACTTCTTCGAAAAAAATCTGTATCGTAACGTATACAAATGATTTTTCAACGAAACAATTATGAACATAATGCTAGGAGTCCAGATAATATTAAAATACCTTTGATAAAAAAAATCGTGCATTTCGTACATTTTTTCGTTTATGTTGATGTAGACAAAATCCACTTCTATTTTTTGTATCGTAACGCGACCTTTCTTGTTTGCTTATATATTTGGATAAAACTTTCGATCGCTTCAACCTTTTGCACTAAATATAGTACTACTAGAGCGCTATCCAAAAATCAAAAAAGGACATAAAAGTTTACAGTTTTCTTTGCTTTTTTTAATTTTTAAGGGGACAGTACACACCTGGATTTTTCAAAAATGAAATTTTTAAAATGCAAGTTTTTTTTAGAAAGGAACAAGATATCTTATTGAAACTTTGCATATTTATTTTTATGTAAAAATAGTATATACAAATTTTTTTTGGATTTTTCCAGCGTGCTTTTTGGCTGCTGCAGGTTTTTGAAAATAACATCAAAAAATCACGACGGGCGTGATTTTGGCTCACTGGAACGTCTGGGAAAAAAATAAAAACGGAGTTTTAATTAGCCTCAAAGCCGCTGTAGATTGAACTAAAAGAATTTTTGGCAAAAATTGGCAAAATGGCGGCGTTTTTCGATCTTAGCCGATTTTTTTGGACCAAATAATCCCTTGAAAACCAAAAATACTTTACCGATCTTTTTATTCGTAGTTCAATCTATAGACTTATATGTGCACAATAACATATTAAAATTTCAGAACGATCAGTGCAGTAGTTTTTTTATCACGCCCTCCAACATAAAAAATGTGATTTCTAGAAAAAGCGCTTTAAAGTTTATAACACCGACTATACGGCATTGACGCTCTGCGTTTAAAACCTTCGCCATTTAACATAGAAATTAATTTTTAATTTTAAATCATTAAAAATAGATTCTCTGAGGTCTTTTGAAGAAAAATCAATCATAAAATTTAAGTTTTGAAAATACAGGTGTCCCCTTAACAACAAAAAAGGCATACGAACATTACGTGCGCGACCATGGAAACGCCAATATATTAAATAAATTTGATTATTTAAACATTTGATTATTTAAATATTTGATAAAACAATTATGTGATATTCGATAAAACATTTTATTATTTTTAAATTAAAAAAAAACACTGATCTCATTTTTACAATTAAATTATTTTACGTGTTCATATAATTGAATTAGTATTTCAATATTCATATATAAGTGTATCGTCCATTTCGTGCAAGATCCAAGTAAGACTCAAAATTTAAAATTTTTTCAGGATACCATTATGAACTTTTTAAATTACGCTAGCTCCCATATTTGAACGCATATTAGATAATATTAAAGCATAGACACAAATTCATACAGTGTTTCAATACAATTTTGGATACAAAAAAAAGACGGCATTATTTTCTACAAAACGGTACTATTTTTCTCTCCAATTCGGCACAATATCATAAGGTCCATTTCCATCCCTGGTGCATATGCCAAATACATAGCCCGCAACATCAGGAAAAATATTATAAAACGCAAAACTCAGACTCGAACTGTATGAGTATAGTGTGAGAGAATACACAGTGAAGAACTAAATCAGTAAATTCCAAAAGAAGTATCGTTCAATAAAGTGCATAAGACATAAGCAAAGTTAAAAATTAAATGTACAGCTGCAACTGTGAGCCAACGCAAAGGACATTATAATTTAACCAAAAAGCTGTCAACTGCCGCCGAGGGAATCCCACCTTAAGGACAGCACATCCTGCCTCATAAGGACATCGCGGGCCTCAAACAATCAAGTCAACCTTGAATCAAGTCAAGGATCCAGCCACAGGTAGTATAGTCAGTGAGAGGGTAGAAAGTGATAAAAGTGAACAAATAATAACTAGCGACCATCCTCTAAATCCTATCCTAAAATCCTTTGTAAATTCTCCAAACCCCAATAAACGTTACCTTCTAAAATTTTATTAAAATCAATCCAATTCTTACTTCGACCTAAAATTTTTACGACGCCAGGTTTCATCCCCGTTTCATTCTCTGTTTGCAAATCGTCGACTACGCCAGGTATTATACACATTCGTTCTCGCTGTGGCTACAATTTAAATCAGTGTCGGGCAAATCAATACATTAACATGCAAATTTTGTGTGTGTATGCGTGAGAGAGCGGCAGCGCTATTGTTTTTTGTGTACGGAAAAAGTTGCGCAGAGAAGTTTTGCTTGCATGAATGCTTAACGTCAACCGACATGATTGGCGTTGACTAAATTGATCTCACAGTATGGCTAAACGCCATTGTTCGTACATTTCACTAAAAAGTTTATAAAATTTTCGTTACATCCAACTTCCAACACCACATGTTGTTTTGTTTTTTGTTTTGTTTTGTTTTGTTTTGTTTTGTTTTGTTTTGTTTTGTTTTGTTTTGTTTTGTTTTGTTTTGTTTTGTTTTGTTTTGTTTTGTTTTGTTTTGTTTTGTTTTGTTTTGTTTTGTTTTGTTTTGTTTTGTTTTGTTTTGTTTTGTTTTGTTTTGTTTTGTTTTGTTTTGTTTTGTTTTGTTTTGTTTTGTTTTGTTTTGTTTTGTTTTGTTTTGTTTTGTTTTGTTTTGTTTTGTTTTGTTTTGTTTTGTTTTGTTTTGTTTTGTTTTGTTTTGTTTTGTTTTGTTTTGTTTTGTTTTGTTTTGTTTTGTTTTGTTTTGTTTTGTTTTGTTTTGTTTTGTTTTGTTTTGTTTTGTTTTGTTTTGTTTTGTTTTGTTTTGTTTTGTTTTGTTTTGTTTTGTTTTGTTTTGTTTTGTTTTGTTTTGTTTTGTTTTGTTTTGTTTTGTTTTGTTTTGTTTTGTTTTGTTTTGTTTTGTTTTGTTTTGTTTTGTTTTGTTTTGTTTTGTTTTGTTTTGTTTTGTTTTGTTTTGTTTTGTTTTGTTTTGTTTTGTTTTGTTTTGTTTTGTTTTGTTTTGTTTTGTTTTGTTTTGTTTTGTTTTGTTTTGTTTTGTTTTGTTTTGTTTTGTTTTGTTTTGTTTTGTTTTGTTTTGTTTTGTTTTGTTTTGTTTTGTTTTGTTTTGTTTTGTTTTGTTTTGTTTTGTTTTGTTTTGTTTTGTTTTGTTTTGTTTTGTTTTGTTTTGTTTTGTTTTGTTTTGTTTTGTTTTGTTTTGTTTTGTTTTGTTTTGTTTTGTTTTGTTTTGTTTTGTTTTGTTTTGTTTTGTTTTGTTTTGTTTTGTTTTGTTTTGTTTTGTTTTGTTTTGTTTTGTTTTGTTTTGTTTTGTTTTGTTTTGTTTTGTTTTGTTTTGTTTTGTTTTGTTTTGTTTTGTTTTGTTTTGTTTTGTTTTGTTTTGTTTTGTTTTGTTTTGTTTTGTTTTGTTTTGTTTTGTTTTGTTTTGTTTTGTTTTGTTTTGTTTTGTTTTGTTTTGTTTTGTTTTGTTTTGTTTTGTTTTGTTTTGTTTTGTTTTGTTTTGTTTTGTTTTGTTTTGTTTTGTTTTGTTTTGTTTTGTTTTGTTTTGTTTTGTTTTGTTTTGTTTTGTTTTGTTTTGTTTTGTTTTGTTTTGTTTTGTTTTGTTTTGTTTTGTTTTGTTTTGTTTTGTTTTGTTTTGTTTTGTTTTGTTTTGTTTTGTTTTGTTTTGTTTTGTTTTGTTTTGTTTTGTTTTGTTTTGTTTTGTTTTGTTTTGTTTTGTTTTGTTTTGTTTTGTTTTGTTTTGTTTTGTTTTGTTTTGTTTTGTTTTGTTTTGTTTTGTTTTGTTTTGTTTTGTTTTGTTTTGTTTTGTTTTGTTTTGTTTTGTTTTGTTTTGTTTTGTTTTGTTTTGTTTTGTTTTGTTTTGTTTTGTTTTGTTTTGTTTTGTTTTGTTTTGTTTTGTTTTGTTTTGTTTTGTTTTGTTTTGTTTTCTTTGTTCCTTGGCATCTAACGCATTCTTGTGACTATTTATTGATTTGTGTGTTCATTTTGGGCCAAAAATATCTTTGTGCTATGAGTCGTCGAGAAGTTCGTGTACCTGGATGTGAAATGTTATGTAATTGCTCAAAAACTTGTTTGCGTAATGTTTGTGGAATGTATGGACGAGTTCCTGAACTTGTTTGTTCGCACCAAATTTTAATGTTGAGTATTGGAATGTATATTTGTTCGAATTTGTAAGTATGTTTATTTAGTATCTCTTGTAGCTCTGAATCTGTTTTCTGTTCTTTGTGTAGAGTTCTGAGGTTTATCTCAGAGGTTGTGAAAGCCTCTATCTCAGCTCTTGAAAGTGCGTCTGCTACGGTGTTATCGGTACCTTTAATGTGTCTGATATCGATGGAAAACTGTGCAATGAATTCTAGGTGTCGTGTTTGTCTTGGGCTTCTTGTCTTCTTGTCATATCATAAATGTGCGTGAGTGTATGTGCTAATTTTGGAATGCATCTATGGTAGTAATTAATCATCCCGATGAATTTCTGCATTTGTTTAACTGTTTCTGGTTTTGGATAGTTAACAATGCATTGAATTCTATCGGGAGATGGTTGTATGCCTTTGCTTGAAATGTCGTAACTTAAGAAATTTATTCCGTCTACTCCAAAAATACATTTGTTCGGTTTAATAGCCCAAACAGAATAAGCATAGCCAACACGCAGCCAACAGAAAAAATGTCAACATAGAAGTTGGTTGCCTTGCAACCCTATGAAATGAACATAATGAAAATAACCAACACGTAGCGAACGCAGCCGACACAAAAATGTTGACGAACTTTTAACTTTTGCCGCAGCCAACGGTAGCGAAATGTCAAAATACATAGTTCAAATTAGAAAACTTAAAATTGACTAAAACATTAGTCCATATTAGTAAAAAAACAAACAAATTATTGTATGCAAATGGCTGTATCTATTAATTTAGTAAAAAATAACAAAATATTGTAAGCATAAAGCTCTATCTGCGTTATCAACACAAATTCTATTCTGTGCACAACATTTCGTTGGCTACGTTTTGGACAGCTCGCTACGTAATGTTTAGTCAGTAATTGTCTAGTCGTTCGAAAACTAAATTTAGATGTTTAAGGTGTTCTTCTTCTGTCACGCTGGCCACTAGAATGTCGTCGAGGTATACGAATACGAAGTCTAGTTCTCGTAATACTTCATTAATAAATCGTTGGAATGTTTGAGCTGCATTTCTTAAACCGAATGGCATTCTCAGGAACTCAAACATTCCGAACGGTGAAGTAATCGCAGTTTTATGTATGTCTTGAGTGGCCATGGGTATTTGGTGGTATGCTCTAACTAGGTCTAATTTTGAAAATATGTGTTTGTTGTGTAAATCTATATTTAGGTCGTGTATGTGTGGTAGAGGGTAGCGGTCTGGGACTGTAATTGTGTTTAGTCTTCTGTAGTCACCACAGGGTCTCCAGTCATTCACATCTTTTTTTGGTACTAAATGTAGTGGAGACGCTGACATGGAGTCTGAAGGACGACAGATACCGGCTTTGATTAAAAATTCAAATTCCTTTTTGGCAATTTTGTATTTGTTAGAGTCAAGGCGTCTTGGTCTTGAAAAAGGTAACTGTCCTTCTGTAGTTATATGGTGTACTGTTTTGTGTGTAACTGGTTTGTTGTAGTCAGGTTCTGTTGTTAGTGATGGATAATTTTTGAGAATATTTGTATATTTGTTGTCTAGAGTAATTAGTTTAGGTAGTGATGTTTCAGTAAATGCTGTGATTGCGTTAACTGATAATTGTGTAAGTGGATCTATGAGTTTCTTGTGTCTTAAGTCTATCAAGAGTCCATATTTTGTAAGGAAATCTGCTCCTATGATGGGTCTTGTAATGTCCGCTAGTATAAATGTAAAAGGGAAATCGCGTCTTAGTTTAAAAATTACGTTAAGTAATATCTTGCCGAAAGTTGATATTGTGCTACCATTAGCTGCTGTTACTTAAGTCTGAATTTTTCTTGTGGGCTTTAAATTTATTTATTGGAAGTACTGAAACTTCTGCTCCACTGTTTATCAAAAAGTTTATGTGATTGTCGTTATCGTAAATAAAAAGGCGGCGTGTTAGTATTGTCTTACTTCCATCATTAGCCGTCGCAATGATGGAGTCACTTAGTTTGTTGAGTTATGATGTGTTGTGTTGTGTTGGGTGTCGTTTTGATCGAATGAGCATGGTTGTTCGCATTGTCTAGCTGCCCTACCGAATCTAAAATGGTATCTACATACCCAGCTGGAAAGTCGTTGTCGTGACACACTTCTTGACGGAGATCTACGTCTTGAAATTCTTCGGAAATTAGATTCTCTCGAGTTCGAACGTGAATGACTACGGTATCGTTCGTTTTTCAACTCTTGGACCTCAGTTGCTAGTTTGTTGAAACTTTCTTAGATTTTGGACGTTGTTTCAGAAAACGATTGCGTTATCATCGCAAGCTCAGAGTTTTGTGGTATCTTTGCCATGCGATGGACATTATTGCCAACTGAAGCGACTTCTGATTCTGATATAACTTCCCACAAATTGTCAGCTAATTTCAATTGATCTTCTAATTCTCTATGACCAGATCCGGTCAAAGCAATATTAAGGCTTTTGGGGAGTTTGCGAAGCCAAATTTTATAAACTAAGTTACTATCGACTGTAGTACCGGCTAACATTAGAAGTGACCTATAAAATTGAGATGTCTTTTGGTCACCCATCTCAGTGCCAGACAGAATTTTGTCGAACCTCTTGGCTTCACTTAAAGAGTGTCTGTCAATCAAGGTTCTCTTTAAACCTTCATACAAATTTGAGGACGGAGGTTTTTGTATGAAGTTTAGCACTGTTATAATTACCTCTTGAGGTAGAGCGGTTACAAGGTACTCATACTTAGTCTTGTCAGTTGTGATTCCTTTCGCCTGAAATTGTATTTCTGCATGGGTGAACCATGCGTCAGAACAAGTGGTCCAAAATTGTGGCAATTTTACTGACGTCGCTTGTATTTCTGAATGCATTGTTGCATCAAATGGATTGACTAGATCCGTCTCTAATTGTATGAGAGGGCGATGGTCACCTTCGCCGAAATAAGAGGGATGTGAGAGAGGGTTAGAAGTATGTCTGGTGTGGGGTGGTGGTATGTGTGCAAGATTCATGGCCTATTTTAAAATGTGTACCTAAAAAATTATGTTTCCTAAAATGTGTTTCCCTAGTGCAGTGGAGTGCCTACGTATGTAAGGCGATAAGTTTCTCACGTCCCTATCGTCTTACAAACGTTTTAAAAACTACGGTGCGTGCCTCGTGAAAAGCTAGAATAATAAGACAACCTGAAAAAAGAATTTTATAATATGTGATAAACAAAATTTTACATCACTTGTCAATAAAAATTTTTAACGCATAAAATATAAATTTTATATAGAAAGAAAATTGTTGTTGCTGCCAATGTTGTTGTTGTTTATACCAATATGTTGTTGTTGTTGTTGTTGTTGCAAATATAGTTATTGTTGCTGCTACAAATGTTGTTGTTGTTGTTATTAATTTATTTGTTAATTCTGCTATTGCTGCTGTTGTTACTTACGTCACCTTACCGGCAGGTGTAGGGTTTTGTGACTACCGTTGTTGGTCGATGGTGTTGTTGATGCTAGCGGTGCTAGTGGTATTATTGTGGGCGTTGCTGTTGATACTGCAGCAGTTGTTGCTACTGCTGCTGGTGATGATGGTTGTACTCAGTCAGCTGTAGTGGTGAACACTTTGGCGTTAGTAAATATTAGTGCAGTTGAGGAGAGTAAATTGCTGCTGCTATGCTTGAGCTGATGTTGCTTGTAGAGTTGCTATGCTTGAGCTGATGTTTTTGGTAGAGCTCGTATTGTTGTCATTTACGGCCGTTGTTGTTAATGTAGAAATAGGAGCAATATATATTATTGTTTTGTTGGATTTGTAGTAGCGTTTGCCAACAATTTGTTGCTGATGATGATGTAGTCAGCCGTGCACTTAGCTGATGTAGCGCTTGCGCCGACGTGTTGTTTTTTGCTTTTGTGTAGTTGCAAAGAGCTTCAACCTTTGAGTTGCACTACATGTGGTCGCGCAGCTTTGCGTGGCGCTTGGTTCTGCTAGGGCTGTATTTTTTTTTCTGTTGCAATGGAGACGATATGCAGCAATATTCACCAGTGCTATTCGCTATTTTTGCTGTTGGTGTGAACGTTGTCCCAATAAACTGTCCAAGGTGGGGCTGCTGGGTTGGGTCCTTTTCGCAGAATTTCAAAATGTCTGGAAAGTATTCTTTAATCCGCGTGTGTCAATTTTGTTGGTTCGGTCGCAGGATCGCCAGTTGTGGTGAACACGATAAAAGTTGTGGTGGTTCACAAATTATTTTTTAATTTTATTTAAATTTTATTTCTTTAACAATTTATTAATTTTTTTAGGTCTCTATTTATTGGAATACAATTTTATACTCAAAATAATGTACAAAATTTTTGATTAAAAATATTTGACAATTTTCAAAATCTTAAATAATAATTTTTAGATAAAATTTGTGAGTAAATATTTTGTAAAGTGTGTGTTTTGTATGTTGGTGTTTATATGTGGTGGTATTAAGTCACCACACGCTTATTACGCTTACTATGAAGCTTGGGCTTATCATCTTTAACTTGAAATTTGTAGCGACTTAAATTTATAAACATTATGCTTGCTATGAAGCTTGGGCTTATCACCTTTAACTTGAAATTTTGATTTATAACAACAACACCAGCCATCCTACTTCAGCCAGCTTGACCAATCATAGCCCATCTAGCTATCCGTCCACCCGCATGCTTATCTCCAATGCTTAAGCATGCTTATGCTTATCTCCAATTTATAACAACAACAATACGCTTCAGCCATCCTACTTCAGCCAGCTTAACCAATCATAGCCCATCCAGCTATCCGTCCGTCTGTCCGTCCTTCCGCCCATCTTGCATGTTTATCTCCAATTTATAACAACAAAAACACGCTTAAGCCATCCTACTTCAGCCAGCTTGACCACAATTTTGTGAATTTGGAGGCCCATAAGGAAATACACGCGTTTTTTATTTGGAGCTCTCATAGCCCTTCTGCTAGTAACACGTCAGTTTTTAAGTAAATATCCGAATATTCACCCAAATTTAAACTCTGAACTAAATAAATTTTTAAACTCTGATTTTACAATATTGAAATTTGTTAGATGTGAGGCTAAAGTATCTAAGCTACTCGCCATGAATCGGAATGAGTCAATAAACCGATATTTTATCACGTATTCCTCCAGTCGCTTTGTAAATGAAATGTAATGTTCCTTGTTTATTGGTAGAAGGCCAATTCGCCCTTTAAATCTGTAGCTAAATTTTTAAAATGAATTTCGAGTCATAATCGGTGAGATTATGAACATTATGGGTATTGTGAGTGAGTCTTTGAAGTTAATATTGCACCTTTCATGCGCTGGGCCTCGATAAACACAATGATCGCGTACCTTGACATCATCATTGGTGAAGGCTTTCTCACATATGTGACAGGTGTTGGCGATCGGAACTTGAACACTTTGAACTTGCTTAACAGTAATTTCGTCCATGGGTAGAAAGACAGGCAAAGAGAGGCAGTTTCAACATCTTTGGCAAAATTATTTAGTTCCGAAACGAACCACTCAATACAATCTGCTCCACGGTAGCTTTTATAAAACGATAACGTGGGGTAATATGCACACTTAACATAAAAACCCACACTATATGGTATATGTTTCTGGTAGTCCTCGCTGTGCTGCTCTAATTAGAGTGATGAGTGGAAGTGATGTAAACATCTATCACAAAAATATCACTTCACGATGTGCTGATACTTTCATTGATAAAAGTCGCGAAAGGCTTTTTATCCACACATAATGGTTGCTGCTGCTGCTACCATCTCCATTATCAGCGACATTGGTGTTATCATCGTCATCATCTTCAAAATGATATTTGCTCTGCACCATGAGGAGATTTATGTGGCATTCCATTTTAGTTTTCGTCAAATATGTTGGAAACACCGTAAATTTGTTTCCTTTTTTATGAAGAATCGAAATGAATTTTATTGATCGAAATGTTATTTTGCATCTCAAATCTCCGAATCTGTCTCATCGTCATTGGGAATACAATATTTTTCAAATATAATAAATCATGATAATTTGGATACATGGACATGCGCTCCGTATTTATATTCGCTGGGTGCAGAGCAGATAAAACAGCCCAAGAAAAATATGCGTTGTCATCATTTTTCACATTAACGCATGCTTTCTTGCTATGGATCTGCGGTAATAGCGGGATATATGATGATCCTAGCTGTGGCGTGAATTTGTTGATGTTCACTGCCAAGGTAACGACTGCAGCCAACGCCCATCCACTATCCCGTTCTATTAGCCATTCGGGAAAATCCTGCGCCAGTGGTAGAGTTGAGTAACTTTAACTTGGTGCGGTAACCTTGAACCAACCCAATTCCACATGTAGAACTCTGTTTAACTCCAACAGTTTTTGCCTTCCGTAAAACTCCCCGAACTGTATTGAGATGTATAGAGCACTTTTTTATGCTCTGCATAACTAGCTCCCGATTTTTATGAGCACTTTTGCACAATGCTTTTGTGTTTTCTAAAATTTCATTGACGTGTGCACTCATTTTTAAATTATTCAATTAAATTTTCAAGAAATATGTTTAAATGATTTATGTTGCGGATCAAACATTGAATAAATGAAATACTCTAGACTCAATCACTTATATACTAAATTATATACTTAAATAATAAATTGTTCTGAAATACTTATCTTCAATTTCAACAACAACATGGGACTTCAACCACCTAACCACGTTCCATCAGTTTAGAACAATTAGTCTACATATAGTATATATCCTCTCAACTTAGGCTCTTATAAGCTCATACGTTTCATGCTTATCTCCAATTTCAACATCAACATAGCACTTCAACCACCCAACCACATTCCACCAGTTCTGAACTACTAGCCTACATATAGCCTCTCAACTAAGCCTTTTATGAGTTCGTTTCATGCTTATTTCTAATTACGACAACAATATGGTACTTCACTCTTATCTCAAACTTGTTGTTTTGGGTCTGCTTATTATGCTTACTATGAAGCTTGGGCTTATCATCTTTAACTTGAAACTTTTGTAGCGACTTAAACTCATAAACATGCTTGCTGCGAAGCTTGGGCTTATCGCATTAAACTTGGAATTTTCGTAACGACTAAAATTCATAAACATATTAAGCAAGCTTTGAAAAAATATTTAACTTCTTCACTGTTTCCTTATCTTGAACTTGCGGTTTTGCATCCACTTATTATGCTTGCTATGAAGCTTGAAGCTTATCATCTTTAAATTGAAAATTTTTGTGACTTAAATTTATAAACATGTAGTGCACTTCAATCTAAACATTTCTATAACGCTAACTTAAACACATTTATTCCATGCACTTATTATTTATAAACATTTAACACATAAAGATCTAGTCTACAAACTAGCATTTCTATAAACGTAGACTAAGCACATTTATGTAGCAAACAAACAAAACAAACACATAACTATTGTTTACATTCTTACTCGCTTGCACTTTATGTTTACATAACTACACTACATAACTACACTATAATGACTACATAAACTAATGTTCTACTTAGTTACAATTATATTAAATAAGATATATATTTAATTTTGTATTTATTTTAAGTTCAAAAATGCTGTTACTTAGCTTTTTAAGCCGAAGAAAATCTCAAAATAAAATTACAAAAGTTTTGAGCTTTAAACCAACTGCTCCTTTTATTATATTTCTAAGCGCCTGAATGCACTTTCGAGTGACGGCGCAAAGAAATTTTTTTTTTTAATCAGGCCAAAAGCGTTCTTAAGCGCTGGCAAAAAAAATAACGCGTGCTTAATATATATTTTTAAAAGAAACGCGTAAATTGTTTTAAACCGCGTATCCGACGTAAATCACGTAAAACACGTAAGCCGCGTATAACTAAATCGCGCGTCCAACATTACAAACATATTAAACAAGCAAAGAAACAATATAAAACATCTACACTGCTTCTTTATCTTGGTTTTGGGTCGGCTTATTATGCTGGCTATGAAGCTTGGGCTTATCCCCTTAAACTTGAAATTTTTGATTTATAAGAATGACAACACGCTTCAGCCATCTTAATAATATTTCATATGTATACTACTGAGAGCTTTAACATTGGAGGTAAAATTTGCAAAACGTTTTGGCCGCTTTTTTTTGTTCTAAGATGTACATGATATGATAAGTAGATCTGTGGTAGAAGCATGTACTAAACTGACTTTGATAATTGAATAAATAAAGTGGGCTTTATTTTTTTAGTTTTTTGCTAACTAAAGTCGCCTTAAAGGTGGGACTATGATTACGCTACATAATTATAAAAAAATATAGCAAATGATTTCCATAACATATCGCACCTTAACCACAATAGAGGAACAAATCAATATAGAAAAATTTTGACTTTTTCATGTAAAACTATTCGTAGTGATTATCTCCATTGACTGTAAAAATTTTGTACACATCCTCTTTCCTTTTAATAAAGAAAAAGTTGTTAAGAGTTTTGAAAATAAAAAAATGTTTATCTATTATTTTTGTATTGAGTCCCTTAAAAAACATAACTTTTTTTGCTTCTCGTTAAAATTTAAAGTTTACGGGTTTTGTCTTTTGTAGTTTTGGCTCGATTTGTATCTACATACTAAAAATAAAAAATAATTTATTCCAAGTTTTTAAACGTAAAAAAATCAATCAAGGTTTAAAACAAATCTTTGGCCAATATTGTCAAATTTGATTTTGTATTATTTAAAGCCGTTTACAACATTAACAACTAGAAAAACTACAATTCGAACAGCTTTTTTGACATCTAGCTCAAATTTTGTCTGACTTCTCCCCAATTTGAGCTTACCTTGTAATTGCATCATGGAGAAAAAGAGCAACATAATTAATGCCCAAAACTCAATAGCGCGTTAAGTTCCAATTATGTTCGCGTAACGCATTGCAAGGTGGCCGTAGAAAATGTCAGATCTCACGTAGATAATTTCGTATTGATTATGCAGACGTACATCTACTTAAAAAATTTCAACTCAGCTGCATTTGTTTACAAAAAGTAAGATTTTTTTAATTGGCGGGAAATTTTATTTATTAGCAAATTTACCGCTCTAAAAACTAAAGACAGAACAAAAAAAAAAATTGTGCGCTAAAAGACAGAATTTATCAACAAATTTACCGCACATAAACTGTTGCTATGAAAATGCAGCTATGACTAGTGTTGTCACTTTTTTAAATAGTGGTAGATTGGGTATAGGAAAAATGGTGGAATAATTCAAGAATAGCGACAGCTCTCTTTTTAAATATTTTTTTTGAATGATTTTGGCCTCCTTAATCCAAATCTGAAAAAATTTAAGGCCGCTCGCAATTGGCTAAGAAATTATAGGCCTCCAAATTTTAAAAAATGGCCAAAAATCTTGCTGTTTTTTCAGTTTTCCAACGATACTAAGATTTACGGATATCAAAACAAAGGTAGTGCGAGGATCTATTTAACGAAGTACCAAACATAGAAATCAATGCAAAAATTTCAAGATAAAACTCTTTTTATACTTAAAATAGCGCGGTGTTACGAAAATTCATACACATAAAGCTGAGTTTTGTTGCAAAACTGAAAAACTAGCTACATTTTTAAGTAATTTTTCCAACTTTGGAGGCCTTTAACTCTTACACCAAATGCGAGCGGCCTGAAATTAAATTTTGAAATGGCGATTTAGGAGGTCAAAATCATATAATCCGCAAAAATAAATTAAAAATTAGAGCTGCCGCTATTCTTGAAATGTTTCAAAAAAGTTCCAAAGCAAGTATTTTTTATTTAAAGCTTTATTGAAATAAAAAGATGAAGGCGCAAGAACAGTATTGTATTTTATAATAAATAGCGTCATTCCAATGATTTAATATACAGATATTTTAATGTAGTAATTTTTGACAACTTCAGGGAAAAATATTAATTAACAGCGCTGGAATCTTTAATATGCAGCTCAAATGTTTTTGATTCTTTTAGAAGTCAAACAATTTAATATAATATTCAGTTTTATTGAAAACTTCATCAAAATTACTTACCAGCCAACCCTTTTTGATTCACTAGATGACATATTAACACTCTTCCAAATTATGCCTTAAAGCATGTACAAAAGTGGCATGTACTTGTTTAACTTGTGTTTACATGCAAATCAAAAACAAAAAACTAACATTCAAAATAGCACATTTCAGAATTACCACATTTAACCTTACTTAGCATGAACTATGAATTGCCGTAATATATTTCAAATAAATATGTAGTTAACTTTTAATTTTAACTGAATAGGAAATGCAGCTATTGCCGAAACATGCTATCTAGTCTGCTGTGTGATTGACTTTATACAGAGTTGTTGTTCTTTTTGGTGTTGCTTTCTTCATAAAATACTTGAACTAAAGCTCAAAAATTTAACCTTGACTTAATTTTGGAATAAAACGTTGACTTAGTAACAATATAACTACACAAATGATTAAATTTTACATGTAGTTATTTTTAAAAATTTAATTTTTAGCCTTTTAACACGTTGGCTGCCACGTCGCATGTTTTCATCACCCAAATGTTATCCTGAGGCCGCGTCGCACATTTTCGTGCGACACCTAAATGTTACCCTGAGGCCACGTCGCACATTTTCGTGCGACACCTAAATGTTACCTTGAGACCACGTCGCACATTTTCGTACATTTTAATATGGTATTTTACATGGAATTTGGATTCTCTGGCCTGTGGTGAACATTGTGGTGTATTTCCCATCGACGCTGTGTATTTTTAATGGTATTTTTTTAGGTAATAAAAAAGTTGGAAATTTAAATTTGTCTTTTTATTCATTCTTTTAAAAATCAATTCATTTATGAGCAAAAAAAATATAAAAATATATATGTATGTAAATTCAAATGGAGATCAGTAGAAAACCAATAAACTTAAAATTAAAATTAGAAAAACAATAAACTTAAAATTAAAAATTCAATTTGTTAATGGAGATCAAGGCAAAAATAATGCAACTAAAATGTAAATTTATAAAAATTAATTCTTTTGGAGGGAATATTTAAGAAAACATTCTACACATAGTTGAGGTTAATTGGGGCATATTGGGCAGTAGGTGGTGGTCCTTTTTAAGTTCTTTCTGGCTGTCACCCTATCAGTAGATTTTTTTGACATGGCATAACATAATACGCAAGCACGCGTTATTGTTTCTCCGTTATCGTCCTTTCTTTTTTCTATAAAATGTTTTCCTTTTGTTATGGGTTCTGGAGACATGAAATCCAACAAAGCATTTGAAATCTCCTGCCAAAACTTGGTTATTGAAATTTGTTTGTTTGTAGCCTTTTTATATATTATAAAGGCATTTACGACAGACATTCCAAGTAACAATTCAAAAGCCACTTTGCTGTACCACTTAACACCTCTTCTGAGAGTGGTGGCGTAGGAGGTCATTTGATCGGATATATCAACACCTAATTTGGCTTTATTGTAATCAATAACAGCAAGAGGCTTTTCAATAGCTCGTTGCTTTCGCTTCCTGGTGAATGGTGGGTTGTTGGTACTGGTGGATGGTTCATTACTGTCTACATTTGGATGGCTCGAAGTAGCTACCATTACAGGGGGGTGTTTCGTCGAAAGAATCCTAACATCTCTGGTGTCCTTCCACTTTAACACAACTACTCCATTTTCCTCCTCACGGGCTACCATCTCGCCTCTTTTCAGATTAGCTTTCATAACTTCTGCCGGACAATTCTTTTTGTTGGCCCGTAATGTTCCAACAAGATGGGTATTTTGATGTAGCATGGAACGCGGAAGTTCATAACTAGTATAATAGTTATCCACAAAAAGGGTACGGCCTTCTCCTTTCAGAAGACAAAAAAGTTCTTCACAAACTTTTTGTGCGAGACCAGTTTCTCTCACGCCTGTGGCGCTCTTGCCCGAGTACACTTTTGCCGACCAAGTAAATCCCTCCTGAGTGCACAACTTAAAAAGTTTAACCCCATATGGGTGGGTTTTGTTCGGGAGGTATTGACGGAAACTCAATCTTCCTCTTCAAGTTATAATGCTTTCATCAATGACAATATTTTCGCCTGGCATGTAAACTTTCTGGAATTTAGCCTGTAGCATGTCTGAAATTGGGCTTATTTTTCCTAGTTTATCTCCTGGAAGAATATCTCGATTGTCGGCAAAATGTATAAAGTTTAATAAAAGTTGAAAGCGATTGCGAGACATTGTTTATGCGGGAACTCCAAAATTAAACATAAATTCTTTGGACATATATGTTTCGAGACTGCCAACCTTTACGAGACCCATCCATAATATGAGTCCAAAAAACTTTTAAATTTCACTATTGGTTGTGAGACTCCACATTAGTTTACGAGAAGATAGTGTAAGAGTTCTCGTTTCCAATTGTTGTTGCGCAAATTTATTTGTTTCACGAACGATGTGGTCGATTATTTCTTTATCGACAAAAAGTTTGAAAGTATCTATGCAACTTATATTTGGCGCAACATCTATAAGGAGTCCAGATTTGCCAGTAAACGGGAAAGTTTTTTGTCTGGAAGAAAAATCAGTCCAATTTATTTGAATGTCCTTGGAATTAGGATCCATGGTATTATCATCGTCTCCAGCATCTGCTTGCTGCTCATCCTCGTCATCATAGTCATGATTATCCTCATGTTCATCAAAAACATTAAACCCTGCGTCTTCAGAATCAGTAGCTGAATTGGGGTCATCATTTGGTAGCCAATTAATATCAATTTCAGAATCGTCTCTTGAAAAATCTCCATCGTCGTCATCGCTGTCCGAAGTTATCACATCTAGCAAAATATCAAATACAACTCAAAAACTACAAAAAACTACTGTCGCACATTTTCGTGCGACGTGGCCCCACAACATGTTTTATGTTCTCCCAGGCCATGTCGCACGAAAATGTGCGACACAAAAAACTGTTATAACTTCAATATTATGTACCAAAATAAAGTCGCGAGTAGTCAAAACTTATTTTTAGGCACTAAGAAACAAAAAAGAACAAAAATAAGCTGTTGGCCCCAGGTGACCAAAATTGTTAAATGACATTGCTACTGAACGATCAAAATTTTAAAAAGGCTTTGGCAGCCAACGTGTTAATGGTGATTGATTACTGTATAATCATTATTAGCTAGTCTTTTATGATGTATTTTTTGGTCCATATAGTTGGAAACATCCGAAATGCTTTCGCAAAATGAATTTTTGATAATATTGTTTTCTAATGTTGACAGTTTTGTCAAGTTATGAGCTTTCGTTTGCATTTTAGAATACAAATCTTTACAATCGTCAAGAAATTTGCACTTGTCAATCACCACAATAAGGCTATTACCCACCGGGAAAATGAGAATTAATTCTTAAAAAAATCGGAAAGTGAATGGATTCTTTTGCTTGTATTTTAGAATGTATTCCAAAGAATATATAAATTTAAAGCAAAACCTGGAATCAATACACAAAACATTTACTGATTTGTTTTAAATGCAGCAGGAATCGATTATGAAGTATATAATAATTTATAATAAAGTAAATGTTGTTAGATTCCTTGCTTGCTTTTATGGTAAGTGAAAAACGAATTGATTCTAAAACAAATTCGGCCGTAAGCGAAACAATAGTCAATCTGTTATGATTTATATTTTCTGTTTGTTGATGTTGTTTTTGTTTTTTCAGATATTTTTGAAAAAAACGTTGTTCTGTTCTTTTCCGTTCACGTGTTTCTTAAAAATGTTATGTTTTTTGTCAGCAAAAAAGTGTTATTGTAAATTGCGTCACTTAAAAAATTGATATCAGAAATAAAAATTGGCATCAAGTAAAACTAAACAAACGAATTAAAGAGTAAGTTACTTTTATTTATAATTATTCTTGTTTTTAATAACATATTATTTACATATTCTCTTTTCATTTCAAGCTTTCGGCAATGAAGTCCATCATTAAACACAACTCTTTGCCAAGTGGTATAAGCAAGTTAATAGCAAAAAAAGTGCTTGAAGAATTCAAGAAGCCTCGAAAATTTCAATAATGTATTTTTTGGTAGGTTATGAAAAACCATCACTTTTTACTTGTTTAAATCATTTTTAATGTTTATTTTTTAAATGCAGATTGCCTTTGCAAGGAAGGATACAACCAAGAACAGTTTCAAAAAGATATTAAGGAAGCTATACGCAAATCAAAATGTAATTAACATAAGGATACATTTGAAGCAAAATTGAAGGAGCAGCCTACATCATAAACATTAACATTTTTGCGCTATATATAGTATTGTTATTCTTTGTCATTACCTAATAATTATCTCTCTTATGTAAATTAGTGTAATATAATTTTTTATTTATTGTTTAAAAAAGAATAAAACATTTTCAAATCTGCCATACAAACCTATGTATTATGGAATTCATTCATATGTATCTATTCTAAAAGGGCTTCTTAGGGATTCATACTTTTCTCATATCCGAAAAATGCATACTTTTTTCATTTAAAAGAATCCATTTATTAAGCAAATAATAGAATCGATTTCAGAAGTGGTTCAAGTGGAGGGCAGAAAAGAATGTACTACTTTTTGTAGGACATCACTATGTAAAAAATAATCAATTCTAGAATCAATAATTGGAAAAGAGAATTGATTCTTTTTTCATTTACAATTGATTTTTTTTCCCGGTGGGTAATATTAAAAATAAAAAACAATAATAACAAAAACAATTCATTTTATATAAAACAGCTAGCTTCAAATAATAACCAATAAAGTTATATAAGGACCGATTGTTCAGTACGAGTTTAAGTTCTTGTCAAATTAAATCGAGTTTAACTCACCAACATTGGACGTTTAAATTTGGCTTAGGCAAAAAAGAAACACATTAAGGGTATTCACTTCACTGTTGAAATTTCCGAAATGCTAAAATTTACGAACACTTTGTTGTGCAATTGTTGTTGTTTTGGTTTTCCGAAATTTGCTTAAATTTAATCACCTATCGAGTTGATGAAAAATAACCGTCAGAAATTTGCTAAGAAAAAAATGTGTTCAGTAACCATTATCAAATCTGTTTAATGAGTATGAGTCATTGTGAATATGATAATTTTGACAAGAAGAAGAACATTCTGTCAAATCCCTCTTTAAAGCTGATGCAATGTCTGCAAGCAAGAACAAAATTATCATTAATTCTATTGTAGCTGAGTGGCAGTCGATTTATATATCTGTGTATTATTCTGTGTTTAACAAAATATGAACAAAATTATTTGTTATAGTAACGAAATGAAGCAATTTCGATTTTAAGTTTGACAGATGTATGTGAAAAAACGAAACATTACAAATAGGTCGCTCACTTAAACTCGTCGGAATTCCGATTTCTGAAATTTCAGCATTGAAGTGAATACCCCTAATATATGATAATTTTAGAATTTTATTCGTTTAAGTTAAATTGACTTAAATAGATATTTTAACATATCTAGTTCAACCGAGTTGAAACGTCAAATTTTGATGAGTTAGGCTAGGTTTAATTTGACTAAAGTTTAAGCTCGTACTGAAATACTGGCCCTTATAATGTTTATATTGGTTATATTATATTAGATCTAATTTTGCAGTGTAAATCTCCAATTCTCCAATAAAATTAAATTCTTAATTCAGCAGCGATTACTTCCTTTGCATGAAGGCCTACAAATTGGGAAATTGAAAAAAAGTGGTAAAAGTGGTAGAATCCAAAAAAGTGATAGATCTACCACAGTTGTTATAAAGTGACAACACTGGCTGTCACAAGACCGTAGAGCCTACGTAAGTTCAAAATGAAATTGCATGTTTTTTGTTATACGTTTATCTCATAGAAGTAAAATATAAGGAAATGGTGTAATAGCAGAAAAGTGTGGTATTTTCTATATTGGTGTTGGTTCACACAAATACAGAAACAATCACAAAGGGCCGTATTCGGTTGCATCGTAAAAGAAGGCCCAAACTGTTAAAGTTTGTTCTTATGCATTAAAATTTTAGAAACATTTCAAGAATAGCAACAACTCTAATTATTTAAAAAATTTCAGATCGCTCGCAATTGGCTTAGAAGTTTTAGGAATCCAACGTTGGAAAAAGTGGACTAAAAATTTATCTGATTTTTTAAGTTTTCCAACAAAACTAAACTTTATGGGTATCAAAACAGAGATAATACAAGTATCTATTCAACAAGATATCAAACATAAAAATACATGCATTTAAGATACAACCCTTTTTTACTTAAAACCGCGAGGTTTTTCCAAATTTAATAAAAAAAATAATAAATGTATTAATAGGAGGCCTTCGGATGCTGCTTAGGGTTTACAAACCTCAGTAAGTACCACACAGGCTTCTCTGTCTACAGCACTCCTGAATGTAGTTATCTTTTTAATAATTCTCTTTTTAATGTATTGCTTTCGTAAAAGAGAAACCACTAGTTTTTCAGACAAATTCTAATTATAAAAAAATTATATCTTAATTAATTCTTATGGAATTCTATATTTGACACCTCTTTGAACAGATACGCGCATTACCTTTGTTTTAATACCCATAAAGCTTAGTTTTGTTGAAAAACTAGAAAAACAGCAAGATTTTTAGGTAATTTTTCTAAATTTGAAGGCCTATAAATTCTAAACTTCAACTTTAATTACAAATTAAATTAGGTTAATTTTTTTAAATCCTTTTTTTTTGGGTGTTTCTGCCTAGTTGTTGTGGAAAAATCAGAAAAATTTAATAAACAGGTACTAAATCTGATTCACTATGCTGAAAACAAGAGCGCCCCAAAAATGTATTCAACTAGGAAAAATGACTGCGCCCCTGAAGCAGTGTTTGTGTTTTGACAGATGTGGTTTGATCAAACTGGCGGAAAATCAACGGGGTCTAAATTTAATTTTTAAACCATTTTTAATTAGAAATATATACATTTCAAACACAAATAAGTTAAAAAAATATCGTTAGAAACTAAATAAAGCACTTTTGTTAAAAGAATTCAAACCGTATGGACATATTTACCTGTGGAACGAATGCGCATTGTTTTTAAGTTTTCGGGAACTTCTTAACCACACAACTCATATTGCATTTGTTTTAGTGGTTTTTTTCTTTAATTTTGTTGCTTTTTAAGCAGTGAAAAATGCTTAAAATTAAATTATTTTCAACTATTTTGCTGAGGAGTCTTCCAATCAGATGCCAGGGTTCTCAAAAATGTCAAAAAACACACTCTTTCTCGCTCGCACAATTTACGAATGGTGCGACAGTTCACGTACAGTGTATGTGTAAGCAACACCATTTCCTTATATTTTACTTCTTTGGTTTATCTAAGGTTGTGAGATAAGATTCTGTTTCTATCTATACTGTTCTAAGCTTCGTTACGTGGTGCATATACAGATACACACAAAGCCCATGCAACAGAAATTCATGGGGCATTTGCTACGGCCATTTTGCGTTGCGTTACGCGAACATAATTGGACCATAAGGTAGGTCGGCATTTGACAGCTAGACTAGAAACAACTAGATCTTGTGAAGTAACACAAAATTCGATATCAGACTTTGCTTCGACCTCGTCCCGTAAAATCTAAAGCAGGGGTAAAGTACGATCAAAGTTGTATGTAGAGATTTTTTCTACTAGCTCGTGCGTTTGACATTCCATGACAATGCTGGGTTGAATTTTCGTTAAGAAATTTTAATATGTGGGCATTTTTTGTATTTCGATGGCAACAAAGATTTTCATGGGAGAACCGTGGGATTTTATAATTGGTGACTTTTTTAAAATTTTATGCTGTTAAAGTAATATAATAACGATTTTGATGAATTTTATATGATATAAATATAATTTAATTATATATCCTATTTAAATTAATGCAAAGTTTAATATATTATATATAATATAGCATAATTATGATATTATAAATAAAATATAAATTTTTACCAAAGTTGTTTTGACTGGCTTTAGGTCTTCAAAATATAAAAATTATTTTATATATAATTTTGATGTTGATTTTTATTTTCGATATTCCGAATTGACTCTGCAATTCATCAGCAGGAAAACTAAAGAAACCATAGACACAAAAATATTTAATATTTAATTCAAAACATTTTTTACATAAATTTACAAAATCTAAAAAACAAATGGAACAATTCTTACACTTGAAAATTAACGTATTACACTTAACACGGAGTATTTAAAACTAAATCCGAAAAATGTTACTAATGCAAATTTCCCCCTTTGCTACTTATTACATGTCTGTAGCGGTGAGCACAGTTCTCTGTGTCCATCTTGTAATTGATGCGTATGTTGCTTGGCGTATGTGATATGTGGAGCATCTAAAGAGTAAGTCTTTTGGAGTAATTGATCTCTCGTTGTAAAATTTGTCGAAGTTGGGAATGTGACCCTCTTTCAAAGAGTGCAAAGCAAGTGCTGTTTTTTTGTTATTATTTTGACCTGCTTTAATATCCGATTTGTGGGATCAAATCCGCGTCCTTAATTTTGATTTAGTTGTCCCAATGTATACCTTGTTGCATACATTGGTGCCGTCAGAATTACATTGGATTTTGTAGATTAATTTAGATTGATCAAGGTTTTCTATCGGATCTTTGGTTTTACTAAAAAGATTTTTTTAAAAAGAGAGAGAGAAAAGGTATTATTAATATAGCACTGTCTTATGATTTTATTAATGTAAAGTATTGGAAAGTGGCTTTTTTTAAAATTTGTTTTATTTTCTTTATGTTTTCAGCATGAAAACCTTTGTTACTGATTTTTAAGACTCTTTGTACGAAGTTTTTTGCCGTGTTGTAAATCATCGATTTCGGATGCTTTGAATAAAAGTTAATCAATCGTCCAAAAGCCAAGCATTTTTGGATTTTAAATCTTTCTGAAGAAAACTGTTTCGAGTCTCATTCGTCAGGTTTTTGTTTACACGAGCAATGATATTTTCTAATTTTACGTGTTTTTTGTATGAAGATCCCCAGAAGGGTGGCAGATAAAGTTTAATTAATAGGACCAGATCATACATTTAACCCTCCTAAGGGTCATCGATTTTTTTGATAGAACTATAATAGACATTTTTGTTTCTATGTTTTTTTTTTATTGTGACCCTAGAAGTGTGACAGATATAGTGTAGATGTGTTCAGAAGGAATGTTGAGGGGGAAAATTAATATGATCAGCTCAAATATTCTACCTCCCTTTAAAGTAATAGATTTTTTTAAATGAATTATTATAGAAAATTTTTCATTTGGTTTTTTTTTTATCGAGACGCCCAGAAGCAGATAGAGTATAGATGTGTTCAAAAGAAATGTTGAGGGGGAAAATTAATAGGACCAGTTTATACACTAGACTCCACAGCAGGAAAATCAGCTGATTCAAACATAAAAGTATTATTTTGTGGGTTAAAGGTAGATATGCCAAGAAAAAGCGTAAAAAGAGTGGATGATTCAGTGAAAATTGCTGCATCCGAGATATCATGTAACGCATTTTCAACAAATACATATGAAACTCTAGATGAATTAAAAAACCATAAAAATATCAACCATGCCATAAAAATCTCAGTCTGTATATATGTATATTTTGTTAGTGTAAAGTGCATAAAAACATGAATATTTTCCTCGAGCTCAAATGCACAGCCACATGCTCTGGATAGTGAATACCTCTATTATTCCACATATTATGGGGATTCATGCAAATGGGCAATACCCTTATATAATATAAAGCGTATAATTTTATCAGCTTTATAAATTTGAATTGAGAAGCCTTTCCACGAACCAGACATATTTGCTTTTTGTTTTAGGTGAGCAAACGAAGTGGCAAATCCTTATCATGAAGAAACAGTTTCCGTTTTTTGAAAGTTAATTATTTTAATTAAAGTTTTTTCCTAAATGACCTCTATATTTATTATGTTGACTTTATATGATTTAAATACAAATTCTAATGTTTGATAGTTTAAATCATACTTGATTTTAAATACAAATTCTAGTTGTTTGATAGTTTAAAATCATTTATTGAGCTTAAGGTCAAAGTTAGAACAATTAATTGTACTAACGAATCTTTCCAAGGAAACAATAACAACAACAAAGTTTTTTCAATATGAAAAGTCAACATAAGTTAGTTATTTTCTTATCAGAAGCCGCTAAGAAATTAATGAGAGGTAAGAAAGGTAAGTAAGGTGGGGCTGCTGGGTTGGGTCCTTTTCGCAGAATTTCAAAATGTCTGGAAAGTATTCTTTAATCCGCGTGTGTCAATTTTGTTGGTTCGGTCGCAGGATCGCCAGTTGTGGTTGACACAATTAAAAGTTGTGGTGAACACGATAAAAGTTGTGGTGGTTCACAAATTATTTTTTAATTTTATTTAAATTTTATTTCTTTAACAATTTATTAATTTTTTTAGGTCTCTATTTATTGGAATACAATTTTATACTCAAAATAATGTACAAAATTTTTGATTAAAAATATTTGACAATTTTCAAAATCTTAAATAATAATTTTTAGATAAAATTTGTGAGTAAATATTTTGTAAAGTGTGTGTTTTGTATGTTGGTGTTTATATGTGGTGGTATTAAGTCACCACACGCTTATTACGCTTACTATGAAGCTTGGGCTTATCATCTTTAACTTGAAATTTGTAGCGACTTAAATTTATAAACATTATGCTTGCTATGAAGCTTGGGCTTATCACCTTTAACTTGAAATTTTGATTTATAACAACAACACCAGCCATCCTACTTCAGCCAGCTTGACCAATCATAGCCCATCTAGCTATCCGTCCACCCGCATGCTTATCTCCAATGCTTAAGCATGCTTATGCTTATCTCCAATTTATAACAACAACAATACGCTTCAGCCATCCTACTTCAGCCAGCTTAACCAATCATAGCCCATCCAGCTATCCGTCCGTCCGTCCGTCCTTCCGCCCATCTTGCATGTTTATCTCCAATTTATAACAACAAAAACACGCTTAAGCCATCCTACTTCAGCCAGCTTGACCAATCATAGCCCATCTAGCTATCCGTCCACCCGCCCATCTTGCATGCTTATCTCCAATTTATAACAACAACAATACTCTTCAGACATCCTACTTCAGCCAGCTTAACCAATCATAGCCCATCCAGCTATCCGTCCGTCCGTCCGTCCTTCCGCCCATCTTGCATGTTTATCTCCAATTTATAACAACAAAAACACGCTTAAGCCATCCTACTTCAGCCAGCTTGACCAATCATAGCCCATCTCGCACCGCCGACTGCGCAGTCGGGCACAATTTTGTGAATTTGGAGGCCCATAAGGAAATACACGCGATTTTTATTTGGAGCTCTCATAGCCCTTCTGCTAGTAACACGTCAGTTTTTAAGTAAATATCCGAATATTCACCCAAATTTAAACTCTGAACTAAATAAATTTTTAAACTCTGATTTTACAATATTGAAATTTGTTAGATGTGAGGCTAAAGTATCTAAGCTACTCGCCATGAATCGGAATGAGTCAATAAACCGATATTTTATCACGTATTCTTCCAGTCGCTTTGTAAATGAAATGTAATGTTCCTTGTTTATTGGTAGAAGGCCAATTCGCCCTTTAAATCTGTAGCTAAATTTTTAAAATGAATTTCGAGTCATAATCGGTGAGATTATGAACATTATGGGTATTGTGAGTGAGTCTTTGAAGTTAATATTGCACCTTTCATGCGCTGGGCCTCGATAAACACAATGATCGCGTACCTTGACATCATCATTGGTGAAGGCTTTCTCACATATGTGACAGGTGTTGGCGATCGGAACTTGAACACTTTGAACTTGCTTAACAGTAATTTCGTCCATGGGTAGAAATACAGGCAAAGAAAGGCAGTTTAAACATCTTTGGCAAAATTATTTAGTTCCGAAACGAACCACTCAATACAATCTGCTCCACGGTAGCTTTTATAAAACGATAACGTGGGGTAATATGCACACTTAACATAAAAACCCACACTATATGGTATATGTTTCTGGTAGTCCTCGCTGTGCTGCTCCAATTAGAGTGATGAGTGGAAGTGATGTAAACATCTATCACAAAAATATCACTTCACGATGTGCTGATACTTTCATTGATAAAAGTCGCGAAAGGCTTTTTATCCACACATAATGGTTGCTGCTGCTGCTACCATCTCCATTATCAGCGACATTGGTGTTATCATCGTCATCATCTTCAAAATGATATTTGCTCTGCACCATGAGGAGATTTATGTGGCATTCCATTTTAGTTTTCGTCAAATATGTTGGAAACACCGTAAATTTGTTTCCTTTTTTATGAAGAATCGAAATGAATTTTATTGATCGAAATGTTATTTTGCATCTCAAATCTCCGAATCTGTCTCATCGTCATTGGGAATACAATATTTTTCAAATATAATAAATCATGATAATTTGGATACATGGACATGCGCTCCGTATTTATATTCGCTGGGTGCAGAGCAGATAAAACAGCCCAAGAAAAATATGCGTTGTCATCATTTTTCACATTAACGCATGCTTTCTTGCTATGGATCTGCGGTAATAGCGGGATATATGATGATCCTAGCTGTGGCGTGAATTTGTTGATGTTCACTGCCAAGGTAACGACTGCAGCCAACGCCCATCCACTATCCCGTTCTATTAGCCATTCGGGAAAGGCCTGCGCCAGTGGTAGAGTTGAGTAACTTTAACTTGGTGCGGTAACCTTGAACCAACCCAATTCCACATGTAGAACTCTGTTTAACTCCAACAGTTTTTGCCTTCCGTAAAACTCCCCGAACTGTATTGAGATGTATAGAGCACTTTTTTATGCTCTGCATAACTAGCTCCCGATTTTTATGAGCACTTTTGCACAATGCTTTTGTGTTTTCTAAAATTTCATTGACGTGTGCACTCATTTTTAAATTATTCAATTAAATTTTCAAGAAATATGTTTAAATGATTTATGTTGCGGATCAAACATTGAATAAATGAAATACTCTAGACTCAATCACTTATATACTAAATTATATACTTAAATAATAAATTGTTCTGAAATACTTATCTTCAATTTCAACAACAACATGGGACTTCAACCACCTAACCACGTTCCATCAGTTTAGAACAATTAGTCTACATATAGTATATATCCTCTCAACTTAGGCTCTTATAAGCTCATACGTTTCATGCTTATCTCCAATTTCAACATCAACATAGCACTTCAACCACCCAACCACATTCCACCAGTTCTGAACTACTAGCCTACATATAGCCTCTCAACTAAGCCTTTTATGAGTTCGTTTCATGCTTATTTCTAATTACGACAACAATATGGTACTTCACTCTTATCTCAAACTTGTTGTTTTGGGTCTGCTTATTATGCTTACTATGAAGCTTGGGCTTATCATCTTTAACTTGAAACTTTTGTAGCGACTTAAACTCATAAACATGCTTGCTGCGAAGCTTGGGCTTATCGCATTAAACTTGGAATTTTCGTAACGACTAAAATTCATAAACATATTAAGCAAGCTTTGAAAATATACATATTAAGCAAGCTTTGCATCCACTTATTATGCTTGCTATGAAGCTTGAAGCTTATCATCTTTAAATTGAAAATTTTTGTGACTTAAATTTATAAACATGTAGTGCACTTCAATCTAAACATTTCTATAACGCTAACTTAAACACATTTATTCCATGCACTTATTATTTATAAACATTTAACACATAAAGATCTAGTCTACAAACTAGCATTTCTATAAACGTAGACTAAGCACATTTATGTAGCAAACAAACAAAACAAACACATAACTATTGTTTACATTCTTACTAGCTTGCACTTTATGTTTGCATAACTACACTATAATGACTACATAAACTAATGTTCTACTTAGTTACAATTATATTAAATAAGATATATAATTAATTTTGTATTTATTTTAAGTTCAAAAATACTGTTACTTAGCTTTTTAAGCCGAAAAAATCTCAAAATAAAATTACAAAAGTTTTGAGCTTTAAACCAACTGCTCCTTTTATTATATTTCTAAGCGCCTGAATGCACTTTCGAGTGACGGCGCAAAGAAATTTTTTTTTTAATCAGGCAAAAAGCGTTCTTAAGCGCTGGCAAAAAAAAATAACGCGTGCTTAATATATATTTTTAAAAGAAACGCGTAAATTGTTTTAAACCGCGTATCCGACGTAAATCACGTAAAACACGTAAGCCGCGTATAACTAAATCGCGCGTCCAACATTACAAACATATTAAACAAGCAAAGAAACAATATAAAACATCTACACTGCTTCTTTATCTTGGTTTTGGGTCGGCTTATTATGCTGGCTATGAAGCTTGTGCTTATCCCCTTAAACTTGAAATTTTTGATTTATAAGAATGACAACACGCTTCAGCCATCTTAATAATATTTCATATGTATACTACTGAGAGCTTTAACATTGGAGGTAAAATTTGCAAAACGTTTTGGCCGCTTTTTTTTTGTTCTAAGATGTACATGATATGATAAGTAGATCTGTGGTAGAAGCATGTACTAAACTGACTTTGATAATTGAATAAATAAAGTGGGCTTTATTTTTTTAGTTTTTTGCTAACTAAAGTCGCCTTAAAGGTGGGACTAAGATTACGCTACATAATTATAAAAAAAATATAGCAAATGATTTCCATAACATATCGCACCTTAACCACAATAGAGGAACAAATCAATATAGAAAAATTTTGACTTTTTCATGTAAAACTATTCGTAGTGATTATCTCCATTGACTGTAAAAATTTTGTACACATCCTCTTTCCTTTTAATAAAGAAAAAGTTGTTAAGAGTTTTGAAAATAAAAAAATGTTTATCTATTATTTTTGTATTGAGTCCCTTAAAAAACATAACTTTTTTTGCTTCTCGTTAAAATTTAAAGTTTACGGGTTTTGTCTTTTGTAGTTTTGGCTCGATTTGTATCTACATACTAAAAATAAAAAATAATTTATTCCAAGTTTTTAAACGTAAAAAAATCAATCAAGGTTTAAAACAAATCTTTGGCCAATATTGTCAAATTTGATTTTGTATTATTTAAAGCCGTTTACAACATTAACAACTAGAAAAACTACAATTCGAACAGCTTTTTTGACATCTAGCTCAAATTTTGTCTGACTTCTCCCCAATTTGAGCTTACCTTGTAATTGCATCATGGAGAAAAAGAGCAACATAATTAATGCCCAAAACTCAATAGCGCGTTAAGTTCCAATTATGTTCGCGTAACGCATTGCAAGGTGGCCGTAAAAAATGTCAGATCTCACGTAGATAATTTCGTATTGATTATGCAGACGTACATCTACTTAAAAAATTTCAACTCAGCTGCATTTGTTTACAAAAAGTAAGATTTTTTTAATTGGCGGGAAATTTTATTTATTAGCAAATTTACCGCTCTAAAAACTAAAGACAGAACAAAAAAAAAATTGTGCGCTAAAAGACAGAATTTTTCAACAAATTTACCGCACATAAACTGTTGCTATGAAAATGCAGCTATGACTAGTGTTGTCACTTTTTTAAATAGTGGTAGATTGGGTATAGGAAAAGTGGTGGAATAATTCAAGAATAGCGACAGCTCTCTTTTTAAATATTTTTTTTTAATGATTTTGGCCTCCTTAATCCAAATCTGAAAAAATTTAAGGCCGCTCGCAATTGGCTAAGAAATTATAGGCCTCCAAATTTTAAAAAATGATAAACTAGCTACATTTTTAAGTAATTTTTCCAACTTTGGAGGCCTTTAACTCTTACACCAAATGCGAGCGGCCTGAAATTAAATTTTGAAATTGCGATTTAGGAGGTCAAAATCATATAATCCGCAAAAATAAATTAAAAATTAGAGCTGCCGCTATTCTTGAAATGTTTCAAAAAAGTTCCAAAGCAAGTATTTTTTATTTAAAGTTTTATTGAAATAAAAAGATGAAGGCACAAGAACAGTATTGTATTTTTTAATAAATAGCGTCATTCCAATGATTTAATATACAGATATTTTAATGTAGTAATTTTTGACAACTTCAGGGAAAAATATTAATTAACAGCGCTGGAATCTTTAATATGCAGCTCAAATGTTTTTGATTCTTTTAGAAGTCAAACAATTTAATATAATATTCAGTTTTATTGAAAACTTCATCAAAATTACTTACCAGCCAACCCTTTTTGATTCACTAGATGACATATTAACACTCTTCCAAATTATGCCTTAAAGCATGTACAAAAGTGGCATGTACTTGTTTAACTTGTGTTTACATGCAAATCAAAAACAAAAAACTAACATTCAAAATAGCACATTTCAGAATTACCACATTTAACCTTACTTAGCATGAACTATGAATTGCCGTAATATATTTCAAATAAATATGTAGTTAACTTTTAATTTTAACTGAATAGGAAATGCAGCTATTGCCGAAACATGCTATCTAGTCTGCTGTGTGATTGACTTTATACAGAGTTGTTGTTCTTTTTGGTGTTGCTTTCTTCATAAAATACTTGAACTAAAGCTCAAAAATTTAACCTTGACTTAATTTTGGAATAAAACGTTGACTTAGTAACAATATAACTACACAAATGATTAAATTTTACATGTAGTTATTTTTAAAAATTTAATTTTTAGCCTTTTAACACGTTGGCTGCCACGTCGCATGTTTTCATGCGACACCCAAATGTTATCCTGAGGCCGCGTCGCACATTTTCGTGCGACACCTAAATGTTACCCTGAGGCCACGTCGCACATTTTCGTGCGACACCTAAATGTAACCTTGAGACCACGTCGCACATTTTCGTACATTTTAATATGGTATTTTACATGGAATTTGGATTCTCTGGCCTGTGGTGAACATTGTGGTGTATTTCCCATCGACGCTGTGTATTTTTAATGGTATTTTTTTAGGTAATAAAAAAGTTGGAAATTTAAATTTGTCTTTTTATTCATTCTTTTAAAAATCAATTCATTTATGAGCAAAAAAAATATAAAAATATATATGTATGTAAATTCAAATGGAGATCAGTAGAAAAACAATAAACTTAAAATAAAAATTAGAAAAACAATAAACTTAAAATTAAAAATTCAATTTGTTAATGGAGATCAAGGCAAAAATAATGCAACTAAAATGTAAATTTATAAAAATTAATTCTTTTGGAGGGAATATTTAAGAAAACATTCTACACATAGTTGAGGTTTATTGAGGCATATTGGGCAGTAGGTGGTGGTCCTTTTTAAGTTCTTTCTGGCTGTCACCCTATCAGTAGATTTTTTTGACATGGCATAACATAATACGCAAGCACGCGTTATTGTTTCTCCGTTATCGTCCTTTCTTTTTTCTATAAAATGTTTTCCTTTTGTTATGGGTTCTGGAGACATGAAATCCAACAAAGCATTTGAAATCTCCTGCCAAAACTTGGTTATTGAAATTTGTTTGTTTGTAGCCTTTTTATATATAATAAAGGCATTTACGACAGATATTCCAAGTAACAATTCAAAAGCCACTTTGCTGTACCACTTAACACCTCTTCTGAGAGTGGTGGCGTAGGAGGTCATTTGATCGGATATATCAACACCTAATTTGGCTTTATTGTAATCAATAACAGCAAGAGGCTTTTCAATAGCTCGTTGCTTTCGCTTCCTGGTGAATGGTGGGTTGTTGGTACTGGTGGATGGTTCATTACTGTCTACATTTGGATGGCTCGAAGTAGCTACCATTACAGGGGGTGTTTCGTCGAAAGAATCCTAACATCTCTGGTGTCCTTCCACTTTAACACAACTACTCCATTTTCCTCCTCACGGGCTACCATCTCGCCTCTTTTCAGATTAGCTTTCATAACTTCTGCCGGACAATTCTTTTTGTTGGCCCGTAATGTTCCAACAAGATGGGTATTTTGATGTAGCATGGAACGCGGAAGTTCATAACTAGTATAATAGTTATCCACAAAAAGGGTACGGCCTTCTCCTTTCAGAAGACAAAAAAGTTCTTCACAAACTTTTTGTGCGAGACCAGTTTCTCTCACGCCTGTGGCGCTCTTGCCCGAGTACACTTTTGCCGACCAAGTAAATCCCTCCTGAGTGCACAACTTAAAAAGTTTAACCCCATATGGGTGGGTTTTGTTCGGGAGGTATTGACGGAAACTCAATCTTCCTCTTCAAGTTATAATGCTTTCATCAATGACAATATTTTCGCCTGGCATGTAAACTTTCTGGAATTTAGCCTGTAGCATGTCTGAAATTGGGCTTATTTTTCCTAGTTTATCTCCTGGAAGAATATCTCGATTGTCGGCAAAATGTATAAAGTTTAATAAAAGTTGAAAGCGATTGCGAGACATTGTTTATGCGGGAACTCCAAAATTAAACATAAATTCTTTGGACATATATGTTTCGAGACTGCCAACCTTTACGAGACCCATCCATAATATGAGTCCAAAAAACTTTTAAATTTCACTATTGGTTGTGAGACTCCACATTAGTTTACGAGAAGATAGTGTAAGAGTTCTCGTTTCCAATTGTTGTTGCGCAAATTTATTTGTTTCACGAACGATGTGGTCGATTATTTCTTTATCGACAAAAAGTTTGAAAGTATCTATGCAACTTATATTTGGCGCAACATCTATAAGGAGTCCAGATTTGCCAGTAAACGGGAAAGTTTTTTGTCTGGAAGAAAAATCAGTCCAATTTATTTGAATGTCCTTGGAATTAGGATCCATGGTATTATCATCGTCTCCAGCATCTGCTTGCTGCTCATCCTCGTCATCATAGTCATGATTATCCTCATGTTCATCAAAAACATTAAACCCTGCGTCTTCAGAATCAGTAGCTGAATTGGGGTCATCATTTGGTAGCCAATTAATATCAATTTCAGAATCGTCTCTTGAAAAATCTCCATCGTCGTCATCGCTGTCCGAAGTTATCACATCTAGCAAAATATCAAATACAACTCAAAAACTACAAAAAACTACTGTCGCACATTTTCGTGCGACGTGGCCCCACAACATGTTTTATGTTCTCCCAGGCCATGTCGCACGAAAATGTGCGACACAAAAAACTGTTATAACTTCAATATTATGTACCAAAATAAAGTCGCGAGTAGTCAAAACTTATTTTTAGGCACTAAGAAACAAAAAAGAACAAAAATAAGCTGTTGGCCCCAGGTGACCAAAATTGTTAAATGACATTGCTACTGAACGATCAAAATTTTAAAAAGGCTTTGGCAGCCAACGTGTTAATGGTGATTGATTACTGTATAATCATTATTAGCTAGTCTTTTATGATGTATTTTTTGGTCCATATAGTTGGAAACATCCGAAATGCTTTCGCAAAATGAATTTTTGATAATATTGTTTTCTAATGTTGACAGTTTTGTCAAGTTATGAGCTTTCGTTTGCATTTTAGAATACAAATCTTTACAATCGTCAAGAAATTTGCACTTGTCAATCACCACAATAAGGCTATTACCCACCGGGAAAATGAGAATTAATTCTTAAAAAAATCGGAAAGTGAATGGATTCTTTTGCTTGTATTTTAGAATGTATTCCAAAGAATATATAAATTTAAAGCAAAACCTGGAATCAATACACAAAACATTTACTGATTTGTTTTAAATGCAGCAGGAATCGATTATGAAGTATATAATAATTTATAATAAAGTAAATGTTGTTAGATTCCTTGCTTGCTTTTATGGTAAGTGAAAAACGAATTGATTCTAAAACAAATTCGGCCGTAAGCGAAACAATAGTCAATCTGTTATGATTTATATTTTCTGTTTGTTGATGTTGTTTTTGTTTTTTCAGATATTTTTGAAAAAAACGTTGTTCTGTTCTTTTCCGTTCACGTGTTTCTTAAAAATGTTATGTTTTTTGTCAGCAAAAAAGTGTTATTGTAAATTGCGTCACTTAAAAAATTGATATCAGAAATAAAAATTGGCATCAAGTAAAACTAAACAAACGAATTAAAGAGTAAGTTACTTTTATTTATAATTATTCTTGTTTTTAATAACATATTATTTACATATTCTCTTTTCATTTCAAGCTTTCGGCAATGAAGTCCATCATTAAACACAACTCTTTGCCAAGTGGTATAAGCAAGTTAATAGCAAAAAAAGTGCTTGAAGAATTCAAGAAGCCTCGAAAATTTCAATAATGTATTTTTTGGTAGGTTATGAAAAACCATCTCTTTTTACTTGTTTAAATAATTTTTAATGTTTATTTTTTAAATGCAGATTGCCTTTGCAAGGAAGGATACAACCAAGAACAGTTTCAAAAAGATATTAAGGAAGCTATACGCAAATCAAAATGTAAATAACATAAGGATACATTTGAAGCAAAATTGAAGGAGCAGCCTACATCATAAACATTAACATTTTTGCGCTATATATAGTATTGTTATTCTTTGTCATTTCCTAATAATTATCTCTCTTATGTGAATTAGTATAATATAATTTTTTATATATTGTTTAAAAAAGAATAAAACATTTTCAAATCTGCCATACAAACGTATGTATTATGGAATTCATTCATATGTATCTATTCTAAAAGGGCTTCTTAGGGATTCATACTTTTCTCATATCCGAAAAATGCATACTTTTTTCATTTAAAAGAATCCATTTATTAAGCAAATAATAGAATCGATTTCAGAAGTGGTTCAAGTGGAGGGCAGAAAAGAATGTACTACTTTTTGTAGGACATCACTATGTAAAAAATAATCAATTCTAGAATCAATAATTGGAAAAGAGAATTGATTCTTTTTTCATTTACAATTGATTTTTTTTCCCGGTGGGTAATATCAAAAATAAAAAACAATAATAACAAAAACAATTCATTTTATATAAAACAGCTAGCTTCAAATAATAACCAATAAAGTTATATAAGGACCGATTGTTCAGTACGAGTTTAAGTTCTTGTCAAATTAAATCGAGTTTAACTCACCAACATTGGACGTTTAAATTTGGCTTAGGCAAAAAAGAAACACATTAAGGGTATTCACTTCACTGTTGAAATTTCCGAAATGCTAAAATTTACGAACACTTTGTTGTGCAATTGTTGTTGTTTTGGTTTTCCGAAATTTGCTTAAATTTAATCACCTATCGAGTTGATGAAAAATAATCGTCAGAAATTTGCTAAGAAAAAATGTGTTCAGTAACCATTATCAAATCTGTTTAATGAGTATGAGTCATTGTGAATATGATAATTTTGACAAGAAGAAGAGCATTCTGTCAAATCCCTCTTTAAAGCTGATGCAATGTCTGCAAGCAAGAACAAAATTATCATTAATTCTATTGTAGCTGAGTGGCAGTCGATTTATATATCTGTGTATTATTCTGTGTTTAACAAAATATGAACAAAATTATTTGTTATAGTAACGAAATGAAGCAATTTCGATTTTAAGTTTGACAGATGTATGTGAAAAAACGAAACATTACAAATAGGTCGCTCACTTAAACTCGTCGGAAATTTCCGATTTCTGAAATTTCAGCATTGAAGTGAATACCCCTAATATATGATAATTTTAGAATTTTATTCGTTTAAGTTAAATTGACTTAAATAGATATTTTAACATATCTAGTTCAACCGAGTTGAAACGTCAAATTTTGATGAGTTAGGCTAGGTTTAATTTGACTAAAGTTTAAGCTCGTACTGAAATACTGGCCCTTATAATGTTTATATTGGTTATATTATATTAGATCTAATTTTGCAGTGTAAATCTCCAATTCTCCAATAAAATTAAATTCTTAATTCAGCAGCGATTACTTCCTTTGCATGAAGGCCTACAAATTGGGAAATTGAAAAAAAGTGGTAAAAGTGGTAGAATCCAAAAAAGTGATAGATCTACCACAGTTGTTATAAAGTGACAACACTGGCTGTCACAAGACCGTAGAGCCTACGTAAGTTCAAAATGAAATTGCATGTTTTTTGTTATACGTTTATCTCATAGAAGTAAAATATAAGGAAATGGTGTAATAGCAGAAAAGTGTGGTATTTTCTATATTGGTGTTGGTTCACACAAATACAGAAACAATCACAAAGGGCCGTATTCGGTTGCATCGTAAAAGAAGGCCCAAACTGTTAAAGTTTGTTCTTATGCATTAAAATTTTAGAAACATTTCAAGAATAGCAACAACTCTAATTATTTAAAAAATTTCAGATCGCTCGCAATTGGCTTAGGAGTTTTAGGAATCCAACGTTGGAAAAAGTGGACTAAAAATTTATCTGATTTTTTAAGTTTTCCAACAAAACTAAACTTTATGGGTATCAAAACAGAGATAATACAAGTATCTATTCAACAAGATATCAAACATAAAAATACATGCATTTAAGATACAACCCTTTTTTACTTAAAACCGCGAGGTTTTTCCAAATTTAATAAAAAAAATAATAAATGTATTAATAGGAGGCCTTCGGATGCTGCTTAGGGTTTACAAACCTCAGTAAGTACCACACAGGCTTCTCTGTCTACAGCACTCCTGAATGTAGTTATCTTTTTAATAATTCTCTTTTTAATGTATTGCTTTCGTAAAAGAGAAACCACTAGTTTTTCAGACAAATTCTAATTATAAAAAAATTATATCTTAATGAATTCTTATGGAATTCTATATTTGACACCTCTTTGAACAGATACGCGCATTACCTTTGTTTTAATACCCATAAAGCTTAGTTTTGTTGAAAAACTAGAAAAACAGCAAGATTTTTAGGTAATTTTTCTAAATTTGAAGGCCTATAAATTCTAAACTTCAACTTTAATTACAAATTAAATTAGGTTAATTTTTTTAAATCCTTTTTTTTTGGGTGTTTCTGCCTAGTTGTTGTGGAAAAATCAGAAAAATTTAACAAACAGGTACTAAATCTGATTCACTATGCTGAAAACAAGAGCGCCCCAAAAATGTATTTAACTAGGAAAAATGACTGCGCCCCTGAAGCAGTGTTTGTGTTTTGACAGATGTGGTTTGATCAAACTGGCGGAAAATCAACCGGGTCTAAATTTCATTTTTAAACCATTTTTAATTAGAAATATATACATTTCTAACACAAATAAGTTAAAAAAATATCGTTAGAAACTAAATAAAGCACTTTTGTTAAAAGAATTCAAACCGTATGGACATATTTACCTGTGGAACGAATGCGCATTGTTTTTAAGTTTTCGGGAACTTCTTAACCACACAACTCATATTGCATTTGTTTTAGTGGTTTTTTTCTTTAATTTTGTTGCTTTTTAAGCAGTGAAAAATGCTTAAAATTAAATTATTTTCAACTATTTTGCTGAGGAGTCTTCCAATCAGATGCCAGGGTTCTCAAAAATGTCAAAAAACACACTCTTTCTCGCTCGCACAATTTACGAATGGTGCGACAGTTCACGTACAGTGTATGTGTAAGCAACACCATTTCCTTATATTTTACTTCTTTGGTTTATCTAAGGTTGTGAGATAAGATTCTGTTTCTATCTATACTGTTCTAAGCTTCGTTACGTGGTGCATATACAGATACACACAAAGCCCATGCAACAGAAATTCATGGGGCATTTGCTACGGCCATTTTGCGTTGCGTTACGCGAACATAATTGGACCATAAGGTAGGTCGGCATTTGACAGCTAGACTAGAAACAACTAGATCTTGTGAAGTAACACAAAATTCGATATCAGACTTTGCTTCGACCTCGTCCCGTAAAATCTAAAGCAGGGGTAAAGTACGATCAAAGTTGTATGTAGAGATTTTTTCTACTAGCTCGTGCATTTGACATTCCATGACAATGCTGGGTTGAATTTTCGTTAAGAAATTTTAATATGTGGGCATTTTTTGTATTTCGATGGCAACAAAGATTTTCATGGGAGAACCGTGGGATTTTATAATTGGTGACTTTTTTAAAATTTTATGCTGTTAAAGTAATATAATAACGATTTTGATGAATTTTATATGATATAAATATAATTTAATTATATATCCTATTTAAATTAATGCAAAGTTTAATATATTATATATAAAATAGCATAATTATGATATTATAAATAAAATATAAATTTTTACCAAAGTTGTTTTGACTGGCTTTAGGTCTTCAAAATATAAAAATTATTTTATATATAATTTTGATGTTGATTTTTATTTTCGATATTCCGAATTGACTCTGCAATTCATCAGCAGGAAAACTAAAGAAACCATAGACACAAAAATATTTAATATTTAACTCAAAAAATTTTTTACATAAATTTACAAAATCTAAAAAACAAATGGAACAATTCTTACACTTGAAAATTAACGTATTACACTTAACACGGAGTATTTAAAACTAAATCCGAAAAATGTTACTAATGCAAATTTCCCCCTTTGCTACTTATTACATGTCTGTAGCGGTGAGCACAGTTCTCTGTGTCCATCTTGTAATTGATGCGTATGTTGCTTGGCGTATGTGATATGTGGAGCATCTAAAGAGTAAGTCTTTTGGAGTAATTGATCTCTCGTTGTAAAATTTGTCGAAGTTGGGAATGTGACCCTCTTTCAAAGAGTGCAAAGCAAGTGCTGTTTTTTTGTTATTATTTTGACCTGCTTTAATATCCGATTTGTGGGATCAAATCCGCGTCCTTAATTTTGATTTAGTTGTCCCAATGTATACCTTGTTGCATACATTGGTGCCGTCAGAATTACATTGGATTTTGTAGATTAATTTAGATTGATCAAGGTTTTCTATCGGATCTTTGGTTTTACTAAAAAGATTTTTTTAAAAAGAGAGAGAGAAAAGGTATTATTAATATAGCACTGTCTTATGATTTTATTAATGTAAAGTATTGGAAAGTGGCTTTTTTTAAAATTTGTTTTATTTTCTTTATGTTTTCAGCATGAAAACCTTTGTTACTGATTTTTAAGACTCTTTGTACGAAGTTTTTTGCCGTGTTGTAAATCATCGATTTCGGATGCTTTGAATAAAAGTTAATCAATCGTCCAAAAGCCAAGCATTTTTGGATTTTAAATCTTTCTGAAGAAAACTGTTTCGAGTCTCATTCGTCAGGTTTTTGTTTACACGAGCAATGATATTTTCTAATTTTATGTGTTTTTTGTATGAAGATCCCCAGAAGGGTGGCAGATAAAGTTTAATTAATAGGACCAGATCATACATTTAACCCTCCTAAGGGTCATCGATTTTTTTGATAGAACTATAATAGACATTTTTGTTTCTATGTTTTTTTTTTATTGTGACCCTAGAAGTGTGACAGATATAGTGTAGATGTGTTCAGAAGGAATGTTGAGGGGGAAAATTAATATGATCAGCTCAAATATTCTACCTCCCTTAAAAGCAATAGATTTTTTTAAATTAATTATTATAGAAAATTTTTCATTTGGTTTTTTTTTTATCGAGACGCCCAGAAGCAGATAGAGTATAGATGTGTTCAAAAGAAATGTTGAGGGGGAAAATTAATAGGACCAGTTTATACACTAGACTCCACAGCAGGAAAATCAGCTGATTCAAACATAAAAGTATTATTTTGTGGGTTAAAGGTAGATATGCCAAGAAAAAGCGTAAAAAGAGTGGATGATTCAGTGAAAATTGCTGCATCCGAGATATCATGTAACGCATTTTTAACAAATACATATGAAACTCTAGATGAATTAAAAAACCATAAAAATATCAACCATGCCATAAAAACCTCAGTCTGTATATATGTATATTTTGTTAGTGTAAAGTGCATAAAAACATGAATATTTTCCTCGAGCTCAAATGCACAGCCACATGCTCTGGATAGTGAATACCTCTATTATTCCACATATTATGGGGATTCATGCAAATGGGCAATACCCTTATATAATATAAAGCGTATAATTTTATCAGCTTTATAAATTTGAATTGAGAAGCCTTTCCACGAACCAGACATATTTGCTTTTTGATTTAGGTGAGCAAACGAAGTGGCAAATCCTTATCATGAAGAAACAGTTTTCGTTTTTTGAAAGTTAATTATTTTAATTAAAGTTTTTTCCTAAATGACCTCTATATTTATTATGTTGACTTTATATGATTTAAATACAAATTCTAATGTTTGATAGTTTAAATCATACTTGATTTTAAAAACAAATTCTAGTTGTTTGATAGTTTAAAATCGTTTATTGAGCTTAAGGTCAAAGTTAGAACAATTAATTGTACTAACGAATCTTTCCAAGGAAACAACAACAACAACAAAGTTTTTTCAATATGAAAAGTCAACATAAGTTAGTTATTTTCTTATCAGAAGCCGCTAAGAAATTAATGAGAGGTAAGAACGTATGAATTAGAACAAGAGTAAATAATATTTTATTCCCAAAATTTAAGAAATCATTTTAAAAATTACTACTTAAAAACTTATTGACAACATATGACAACATTTTGCAGCTGACATATATGGTGCAAATGCACAATCGACTATAAGGACTGTTCCTATACCCTGCCTAATAAAAAACTAATTGTTTAAATTATTATATTGCCACTTTGCAAGAATACCCTTATTATATTAAACATACATTAAAAAATATATTAACTTTTTAAAGTAGGTCGTTTACAGATTTTAGTGCATTGATTATTAATTTTTCATTGATTTATTAAAATTAAATCCGCATCCATTAAAAACTGCATGATTTGGGATATAGGGTAGTTATCAGTGCTGGATTACCCATTAGGCCGGACTTGGCCATGGCCTAGGTCCCCAGATGAGCAGGGGCCCCACGAAAATCTGATATGATTTTTTTTCAATGCAATTTTTAATTTTAAGTTAATTTTTTCCTTTTTTTTAATTTTAATTTTTTTCCAACCAATTTATTTATTAGAACGAAATTCTCTATCGCGCGGTTTGGCATGGGGGGGTAGAATAAAATTCTCACAGTATTCTCCCCCACCCCCAGTATTCTCAAAAACAGTATTTCAGTATTCTGAAAACAGTATTTTGTCAAAAAGTATTGTTTTATTTTTATATAAGATTGGTTTCATCGAGAGGCAGAAAAAATGTGTGCGCTTATGCAAATGTTCAAACATTCGTCGGCTCTGCTGTAATTGAAAATTTTAACAGCTTTGTGCTTGACGAAGTTCAGTATTAGGTCACACGAGTTGCAACGAATGCGACTGTATTATTCCCCCTCCCACTTTTTTCTCTCTACATTTGATCATATGTTATGAGTCATAACATGTGTGCGATTGTAAGAAAGATCAAAACACATTTGGTCGGTTTTCTTGATAAAAAAAGAACGTTTTTTCAATTAGTGACAAACCAAGATGTTGTTTCATGTGAAATTGTGATTTTGCGTGCAATATTGATGAAAACTACGTGTTTGTTGAAAAAAGGTAGGTTTTGTTTTATATTTTATCTGTACTGTACAAAAATTTTTACAGACTGTACACAAATTTTTTCATTGTGTTTATAGATTACATAATGCGAAGATCTTATCAGAGTGGGGCGGAAAAAAGAAAACTTGCGGTGGAGAACAAAAACAAATTGAGGCAAATCTAACGAAAGTACCAAAATTGACTCCATTCTCTCACATGCTTCGTCATCAGCTAGTGAACAGATCGAATCTATTAGTAATGAAGATGTAAGAATCAAATCGTAATTAGGTGTTAATATAAATAAATGAGGATCCTAGTTGCAAAACCAACCAAGTCCATTTTGACTATCATCACACTAAACAGCGAGTTGTAAACAAATATGATATTGAAAAATTCGAAATAAGTAAAAATCAAGTCAAACAAACTTTTTCATGTGTTCATAAAAGTTTTGAGTGCTTAAAAGTTGTCCAAATTTTAATTTACATTCAAATTTTTAGGGTAAATTTCATTTGGACTGGTTTTGCAACTAGACGCCTCAAACTATAGCCTTCTTATGAAATATAAATTGCATTATTTTTCTACTTTTTAAGCGTATGTAATTTGGAAAACTTTTGAATTTACAATTGTATTATTAAATTTGCAGGTCCAATCTGAAACAGAGCAAATCGATCATCGCAAAACCTCTGAATCTTTGGATCAAGATGACGGATCAAACACGCATCGTGATGTTAGTCTGAACGACAGTGAAGAGCTGATTCGAGTGCTCTTGAAACTGCAGCGGAAAATGAAAATTGTCCCAGCGATCCAGGCAAGTGGGGTGATTTCACTGACGTTGACGTCAATAATTGGATCAATCGTGGCCCAAGCATGTGCCAAAATCACTCTGGACCATTTGAGCCGTCTCGTAGGTATTACGATGCAGAATCAAGAGCAAGATATTGCTCGAAAAACATGTTTTCAGGAAAAAAGGCAAATCAAGAGCAGTTCAAACGCGAATGGCTGATTTACTCTACAACAACTGGTTGCGTCTATTGTTCCGTGTGCAAACTTTTCACTCCCAAAGATAAACAAAACAAACTCACCAGCGCTGGATTTATTGATTGGAAAAATGTTTTCTTATTACATCAACACAAGAATGGACCTCTTTCACAGAGAATGTATGTTGACATACATTCAAAGGCGACAGAACTGTAACTATGTTTCCGACAACCTTCAACTTGAGTACCAGAGGGAGAAAAATTATTGGAAATAGGTACTGAGACGATTGATTGCAGTCATCATAATGTTGGCTGAACGAGGATTACCTTTTCGAGGTACAAACGAGCATTTTGGCGTTCTAGATTATGGAAATTACTTAGGTTTACTCGAACTTGTTGCACAATTTGACCCGTTCTTGAAAAGTCACATCGACAATTTCGCGGACCGAGGCAAGGGGAATGCCTCTTATTTATCAAAAACGATTTGTGAAGAGTTGATTGACATTATGGGAGCAAAAGTTAGATATCAAATTGTTCAGGAGATTATAGCCGCTCGATATATTAGTATTTCAGTCGATACAACTCCAGATATCGCTCACGTTGATCAACTCAGTATAGTTGTCCGATATGTTGCTAAAAATGGAAAGCCTGTTGAAAGATTTTTAACTTTTTTAAACTTTGATGGTCATAAAGGTGTTGAGATAACTGAACATGTTTTAGAATTTCTTGCGATTTGCGGCTTAGATGTTAAAAATTGCAGGGGCCAATCTAATGATAATTCCCCGAACATGTCCGGTATTTACTCAGGTGCTCAGACGATCTTGTTAAATCTCAACAAATTCGCGATTTATTTACCGTGCGCAGCGCATTCTCTTAACCTAGTTGGAGAAACCGCTGTGCAGTGAATTTTTTTTCTATCGTACAATTACTGTACACTTTTTTCTCAGGCTCGACACACCGGTGGCACGTTTTAGGGAAAAATAAAAAACGAAAAGGTACTGAAATCGTTATCCGAAACTCGTTGGGAACGCCACTGAGGCAGATCTTAAATCTTTCAACGAAATCCTAGCGGCATTATATGAAATTGCTGATGATTCGTCACAAAAAAGTGACTGTAGACACGAAGCTGAATGTATCGCGGATAAAATTCAAACCTTCGAATTCGTTTTTATGCTTGTTTTGTGGAGCGATATTTTGAATAACTCTGGCAACGAGCAAAAAATTGCAGTCTGAAGAGATTGATCTGGAAACCTGCGCGTTGATGTACTTGTCACTAGAAAATTTGTTAGATGAGATGAGAGATAAATTCAAGGTGTTTGAAAACAAAGCCAGATTAATTTTACCTGAGACGGATTATGTGAATGTTGCATAGCGAGTTCGACGAAGAACAAGACAGCCAAACGATGGGGATGCTCCAGAAGTTGTATTAAATCGGCGAGACTATTTTCGTGTCAACGGTTTTCTTGTAATTATCGATACGCTCAAGATCAAAATCAACGGACGAGCCCATGTCTACTTAGAGGTTTCGAAGAGATTTTCGTTTTTGGCTGACTTAAGTTTGACACAAAATGAGTATCGCGAAAAAATTGCCGGTTTAGTTGACTCTTACCCTGACGATTTGGAAGATTTTTATCCTGGACTTAAACAGTTTCACGATTTTATCAAATCAAAATTTCCATCAAAACCTAAGTTCACTCACTCTGAACTCTACGAAAGTTTGATTAAAGATAACTGAAACTGAGCAGATCAGTTGGGTCTGTTCCGGTGAAGTTATGCTTCACCAAAGAGCGCTGGCCTTTCGCTGCAAATCTTGGTAAGTCAAGCTATTTGCATATAACTTTCGGGCAATTTGTGCTCGGTTTTATATGCAAACGGAGAAAAACAAAGTAAGAAGAAAACACCAGTGATTAGTTAGCTTAGATTAAATGTACAATATTTATTTCTTACGTGTTATGTATTAGGCAAATCTTCAATTCGTGAATGTCACAATTAATTACGTAAAGATGGCTGCTTCTTACTGCATGAAGTGCATACACAGGAGCGTTAAAGAAAACTATATTTATGTTGAGGGCAATTAATAAGCGATTGCTTGCTGATAATCAATAAGTGATTATTTAATTGCAATTAGTGGCAATATTTAATTTAATACTAAATTAAACGCGGTTTTAAAATGAAGTTTACTACTTTGCGAATTCGATTTGTTAACACAAGTAAAAAGCTAAAACTCACTCGTCGGAGAAGCCGATCGAGCGACTCGTTCGTGTATCGAGAATCGATACTGGAACGAGTCGATAAAGTAGTAAGTTAATCTATTACTTTCTTTAACCTTTAGGGTTGCGGCCTAAACATGCCGGCCCCCTTGCAGTATTACTGTAAGATAAATTAGAATATACTTAAAATATCGTAAAACTAGTAAAAAAGGTGTTGATTGATTCAAGGGTCTCAAAAAAGTTATAATTGGTGCAGTGCTTTACATAATATGTATTTAAGTAAGGATAACCAAAGGCAAAGTGAAAAAGTCATCATGGGATGCCGTGGGGAGGAGCGAAGTCACCTATTGCAGACATGGCAACGGTGATGTCGAGGGCAGGCGCTGAGCGCCACTATTAGAGCGGCGATGAGTTGGTCGTGTCCATCCTTGACCACGATTGCGATGCCCATCTACATATCTAACGTTGTCTTCTTCTCCAGATACCGAGTCCCCCTCAACGCTCAATTTGACCTGCGGCAAAAAAGGCCGGGCAAAATTCTCCCCGGCACCCGTCCCTCCTTCACGAGAAGACACAGACAAACTAGGCCTGGCTACGTGCACAGGATCAGGCTTCGACTTTTTCATGCATTTATACGGTTCAAAATGCAGCCGAGTATGGTTTCCTTTTACCGTACCGTATCGTGGCGGTTTATCCAAAAAAGACGTGAACTGCGAAATTTTACTAAAACACGAAATGACAGAGGCAGACGGAGTATTTTGCGATGTTGTGAAAGTAGATCCTGTTAATATCCAGCCAAAAATGGTTTCTTGAGCAATAAGTGACCCAAGAGCATTTCGACGGATACCATCGAGAAGAATTTGTGGGTATAAATCACCACCTAGTAGTATATCAACTTGATCGCTACAGTAAAAGCGCTTATCGGCTAGTACAAGATCCGGAAAAGCTTGCTGCAACATCGGATCTATTGAGCAGGTAGGAAGATTTCTTGTAATTTTCGAAAGTATTAGCGCGTTTGTAGTCAACCGAATGGTTGGATCAATAGGTGATCCTATAACCAAAGTGCTAGCTTTTTGTACTTTTGCAGAAACGACATTGTTAAGTCCCGAGACTTCAGCGGAAACGCGATGAGTAGGTAGCTGAATAAGTCGCTGCAACCTCTCAGAAATGAACGAGCCTTCGGAGCCAGAATCAATAAGTGCTCTGGCAGTAAAACTAGATCCTCGGTAGCAAATATTAATCATCGCGGTGCCCAACAAAATACCTTTGCTGGTAGAGGCAAAGCACGTCTGATAATTTTCGCTAGCGCTCGCAGATGTCTGCGGTTGCGCTGCTCCTTGAAGAGTGGACTGTATAGTGAATGTGCCCGGACCTCCCGCGGTTGGATGATAATTTGCATTTCGAAAATCTCTGTGCAACAACGAATGATGTCGTTGTCCACACGAAGAGCAATTGTACCCGCTTTTACAATTTTTTGAAGTATGGCCAGTTGACAGACAGTTGAGGCAGTAATGAAAACGCCTCGCAACTGATGATCTGTCATTTACGTTCATTGCCAAAAACTTCGGACAGAACTTCAATGCATGATGCTGGGTTTCACACAAGTTGCAATTGGTGTTCGTCTCTTTTGCCTGATTGGTGTAGACTTTGTTCACATTTGGTGAAGGTGCGTAAGATATCCTCCCTTTTGGCACCGCGCCTCTAAAGTCAGACACCGTTTCTAACGTCTGAAATCGACTTGTTAGAAATTTATCCAAGTCAGCCCATTTGGGGATTTCTGCCTTGTTCTCTATTGATTGCTCCCATAAGGAGAGCGTCGTTTCAGGTAAATTTGTTGAACACAAATATGTGAATATCGCATCCCAATTGTTGATGTCGACTTTGTGCATTGTGAGTGCAGTAATGCAATTATTAATTTCTCTTTGCAATTTTTTAATGGCACTTCCCGACTCATTTGAAACTACCTGGAGATTGAACAAAACTTTTAATTGACTATTCACTAGAATGCGCTTATTTTCATAGCGGTCTGTCAAGTTTTGCCATGCTGTTGCAAACCCTTCGTGCGTAAGAGGAGATTTCTGAACAATCTCTTTTGCCTCTCCGCGGGTTTTCTGGTTGAGGTGAAAAAGTTTCTCAACAGGTGTTAGCCGATTATTTGAGATATAAATGGCCGAAAACAAATCTCTGAAGGAGGGCCATGTTAAATAATCACCGTGAAATAATTCGGTATCACACGGTGGCAAATTGATATTATGGCCAGACATTGGCCACTCAACTCTCGAAACATCAACTTTACTGTGCTCTTTTGACGTGGACAACTTATCGCTAAGTTCGTTCATCTTTGCAAGACATCGAACATATGTCTGAAAACACGACCGATATTTTATTTTCACGACGCTGATATTATCATCATCGTCATTCGTTGCCGCTAGCTTTTGCAGGCATGACTCGTATGATGCCTTAACATTTGTCCACTGCGATTTTAATTCCTCTTCGTGAATTTTAAGAGCGAAAATATTATGCTCATTTTGAGGAATAGCATTAAAATCTGCTTCCAGCTCAAAAATGGTGTCAGTAGATCTCATAAAGGAGTTCATCTTCGCCATTATTTATTTAAGAAACAAAAATAAGTTTTGTTTATGAACAGATTAGAAGCTTAAATTGCTCCAAATATTTTTAATTTGTTTCTAATAAGTAGAAACTTTCAAATGTTAGGTAAATTTAAGCTAAAACTGCTTAAAATATTTATTTTTTTTTTACCTTGTTTCTATTACGTAGAAACTTTCAGATTACTTGTCGGTAAAAATTAAGCTTAATTTGCTTAAAATTTTGTACTCAGCTTCTAATACGTAGAAACTTGCAAATAATAGGTAATTTTTGCAGCTGAAGACTGCTTAAAATATTTTTTACCTTGGTTTCTAATAAGTAGAAACCCTTACTTGTCGGTAAAAATCAAGCTTAATTTGCTTAAATTTTTTTTAATCAGTTTCTAATACGTAGAAACTTGCAAATGTTAAGTAAGTGTCAGCTTAAGATTGCTTAAAATTATTTTACCTTTGTTTCTAAAAGGTAGAAACTTGAAAAGTTAGGTAAAGTCAAGCTAAAACTGCTCGAAACCTTCAGTTGCAGGTAAAATTAAGCTACAATTGCTTAAAATTTTCTCTTGCCCTAGTTTCTAATATGTAGAAACTTTCAGCTGTAGGAAAAATTAAACCTAATAAGTAGAAACCCTTATTTGCCGGTAAAAATTAAGCTTAAATTGCTTAAACAAATTTTTGACCTAGTTTCTAATATGTAGAAACTTGCAAATATTAGATAAAAAAAGCTAGAATTAGTTAAAAAGAAATGGGTTTTCCTAGTTTCTAATACGTAGAAACTTTCAGCTGATGGCAGAAATTTAGCTTAAATTGGTAGAAAGTATTTTTACCTAGTTTCTAATACGTAGAAACTTTACACTCACCGAAAAAAAGTGATTTGTTTTAAAAATGTGAAAATAGGAAAATTGTAAAAACCTAATAAATTATGTAAAATTATTTATTTTCCGTCTTATTTATGTTAATTGATCATAACAAAACAATTTTTTAAAAATCCCACGAAAATTAAAAAAAATCCCCAAACAAAACCGTGTACTAGGTAAAATATTTTTGTACCCGACTTGGTGTACACGAATTGGAATTTAACTTAAAATAGTTAAAATTCCCGAAAAAGTGCTAAAAATAAGAATCGCAATATGTGCGATAAATTTTGACGAACTGGCAACACTTTTCCGAAATCGACCAGCTGTTTCGATTGTGTTTTATTTTTTCGTCTTGTTTGTTTGCTGAACTGTTCGTGTTTGTTTACATTCGTGTTTTCTTTGTTAATCGGTTTCAATTAATTTTTATAAATTGAAAACTAATATAACATAAAGAAATAATATAATAAGTTATCAAAAACAAAATAAAAGTAATAAGAACTTGTGTTATAATAAAAACGAAGCCGGCCAAATAAACCAGTGTGTGTGTGAATGTGTGTTCTTATTTTGCGTCAATTTATTTAATTGCAAGTTAATTTGCATAAAATTAACAAGCGAATTAAACTATTGCAATAATTAGTTGGTGCTAAATAAATTTCCAATTGGTGTACAGCAAAAAACTCCGTTCACTTATCCGCGAGTTTTCTAATAAGTAGAAAACTAATTTCGCCGGACGGACAAACTATTTTTACGACACAAAACAAAGTATAAAAAAGTTCAAAAATTCGCGAAACGAAGTGTTTGTTTGTGCGTGAGTGTGTGTGCCGCGATGATTTTATGAAAAACAACTCTTGTAATGAAAAAAGTATATAGTTTCGCAAAAATATTCGCGATTTTAATTGTTAAATTTAATCTTTAATTTGCACAATTACACTTCTATAACTTGATCCACTTGAATAGAAACCAATCAACTAACCTTTTTTATCTGGTGCAGTTGATGCTTTGCAAAAAATTCTCCGTTTTCCTGAGGTAAGCTGAGGTAAACTGATGCTCGAAATTGTCCAAGACAGCTCTAGAAAGACCATCCGGCTCGAAGGACCATGAGCAGATCAGTTGGGTCTGTTCCGGTGAAGTTATGCTTCACCAAAGAGCGCTGGCCTTTCGCTGCAAATCTTGGTAAGTCAAGCTATTTGCATATAACTTTCGGGCAATTTGTGCTCGGTTTTATATGCAAACGGAGAAAAACAAAGTAAGAAGAAAACACCAGTGATTAGTTAGCTTAGATTAAATGTACAATATTTACTTCTTACGTGTTATGTATTAGGCAAATCTTCAATTCGTGAATGTCACAATTAATTACGTAAAGATGGCTGCTTCTTACTGCATGAAGTGCATACACAGGAGCGTTAAAGAAAACTATATTTATGTTGAGGGCAATCAATAAGTGATTGCTTGCTGATAATCAATAAGTGATTATTTAATTGCAATTAGTGGCAATATTTAATTTAATACTAAATTAAACGCGGTTTTAAAATGAAGTTTACTACTTTGCGAATTCGATTTGTTAACACAAGTAAAAAGCTAAAACTCACTCGTCGGAGAAGCCGATCGAGCGACTCGTTCGTGTATCGAGAATCGATACTGGAACGAGTCGATAAAGTAGTAAGTTAATCTATTACTTTCTTTAACCTTTAGGGTTGCGGCCTAAACAGAAACTGTTTTCCCAAACGTTGACATTGCTCTTCGCATTTTTTTAACTCTTATGATTACAAATTGCACAACAGAGCGCTCTTTTTCAAAGTTGAAATGCATAAAAAACGAGCAAAGAAGTGTTATGCGTCAAGAACGATTGGACATGCTAAGTCTGATGTCCATTAAATCGAATGTTCTTCGTCAAATTGATTTTGAAGACGTCATTAATGATTTTAGTGAACTGAAATGTAGGAGAAAAGTTTTTTAAAGATGAACGTCGTTTTCATATATAGCCCTGATCGGTCCCTCGAGAAATACATCTAATCGGTCCCATTGTATGCGCGCGCAAACACATATATTTTTAACTATAAAAAAGCTAAAAAAAATTAAGAAGCATTTATGTTTTGCGATTTTTTTATGTTTATTACATTGTTTACTATCATATTAATATATTTGAACTTCATAAAGGTAGATTTAGAATGAAATTAATTAGAATATCACATATATTAAAAAAAAATTGAATTTTTAACTTTTGTCAATTATTTGTACATTTTTCGCATAAATTGAAATTATGTTCAGCACAAATGAAATTTCTACACTTTTCACAGCGTGTAGCAAAAAGATTTTTGTTATTTTTATATGTGCAGATGTAGCATCGGCCTCGTTTTGATGTACTTGGTAAATGGCGAATCTCCCGAATTCTTTGAATAGCACTGGAAGTATCATTACTTTGAGGTTGTTTTTTACGTTTAGTGATCTGTTTTTCAACTAGATTCAATCCAAGCTCCTCGATAAAAAGGCAACGACGAATATTATGGTTCGTTTTAGAATTTTTCCAATTCGGGAACAATGCAATGAACGTCACGAATGCATTCAACGCACTAACATCAAGCATGTTACAAAATACTGCCATTGGCCACCGATTGACTTTTCGTTTGCATGTGCACGTAGCCACCATTTGATCCATAGTATCAACTCCACTCTTGGTTGAAATTTTGATGCCATATTTCACCGGCTTGGATGGAATATACTAACGAAACGGACATCGCCTACGATACGGAACTAACTGTTCATCTACGGTAATGTTTTTCCTGGTGTGTATACAACTTTCAAATTTTGATTCCATTTATCGTATGCATTTCGAATCGGTGCCAATTTTTCACGTACAGAAGTACTTGTAGATGCAGTGTTGGCCATACGTTGTTCGCGGTCATCAAATCGAATGCAACCATGGATACATTTGAACATTTTCAAAGACATTGTTGCTCCAAATATTGGCCGACCAGTTTCGTCATTCCACAGTTAAGTGACCGTATGACCGATACACACCAGAAAGCAGCAACAATTCAAAGTATGCGTGCAGAGTTACCAAATCAATGTTTTCCCAACCGTCTTTGTACTTTCGCACACCATATAAATTCATCATGTTCAAAATAATATTCTCAACCGGTGCAAGGAACATGTGAAATGCAGACGAAACATCAACTATAGTAGCAGCTGCTAATGCTTTTGGACCTGAATTATAACAAAAATGAAACATATAATGAACATAAACCCATAACAAAGAGGGTAGCTTTTTACCTGAAGTAAAATTTTCTGCACGTCGAAATGAATTTCTTCGATTTATATCAAATGATTGCGATGAATATTCAATTTTCTTATTTTTTGAAAAATATTTATTTTCAGGCTTTGCTGCATTTTCTTCTGCTAAATTTTGCTCAAGTGGCTCAATGTCGTCTTCATCCGAATGCACGCTTTCATCATTCTCCTCGTCTGATAATGCAAAATCATCGTCACTTTTGCACGGAGATTCGCTTTCCAAATCAAAATCCATTTCTAGTTCATCTCGCTCCTTCTTTCACGTAAAACTCTATCCATTTTTTATCAAATACTTCGAAACACATTTAAAATTCAAATAAATGCGCAAACAAACTTCATTTATGTGTGTTCCAGAACAAACTGAATTTCATAAAACGAAAAAATAAGAGCGTGCTATAAATCCACATACAAAAATAAGCGGCAATTCCAGGTACCTGCTTATGTGTATTAGACCGACTCATTTTGTATGGAGCGGCAAAAAGTGATTTTTTACCCCTCTGAAAATAAAGTTTGATATGTTTTATGATGATTCCCAAATTATTTTGGTTCTAGCTTTGACCATCCGTGAGCTAGACCATTTTTAAAAAAGGTATTTTTTTCAGTTTTTCGAATTTTTTTGTACTTTGCTCCAAGGCGACATAAATAAAATTTGGTATAATCAAAAAGGGTTTTTGAAGCAGCTTCCAATGGTATATAAAACTTGACAACTTGCGACCTACTAATTGAGATATTTAACTACATACATTTTTTCGTCTTGGGTTTTCATATAAACTCTACGTTTGTGGAAATAATGTTGTTGTTGCTATGTTGTTGTTTTTGTACAAATCTGTATAAATAAATCTTGCAGCTGTTCAACGTTATACCAAAGCGTCTGACTTCATTGTTTACATATTAAACAGCTAATGACAGGTGCACCATAAATTTTTATTATTAGACTTAAAAATAAATTTACAAAACACTAAAAATGGATTTTATTCCTGTTCAATTGAACAAAACTAAGCTTCCGACAAACATGATGCAGCATTTATTGTTTTTGCGACAGCAGTGCAATAACCAGTCATATGGACTCTCAAAGTTTTATAAAGCAACTATTACGGAGTTGTGTGAGTTATGGAAATTTGTTCAAATTCCGGTAAAAAGTTATCCAGCTATATGGAAGAAGGTGCAATACCTCACATGGAGATATCGGGACGTCAAAAAGAATCCTAGGCATTATAATATAAACGATTGGAACGTACTTTTTAACATTTCACTGTGTGAATGTTCTCTCAAAATAAGAAATCCATGCAGGTGTACTGGCAAGAGCAAAATTCCACGATTTGCCTGGAAGTTTTACGTAGATCAAGCTGGCAGAAGAATGAAAGATATGTTAACATGTGGCTTTGTAAGGGGTAGACACCATAATCCAAATCATTCACCTGTATGTAGTGAAGCTGAAAGCGAGAGCAGCTATGTCCTAAATTCAATAAATGTAGATGAATTTGACCAAGTTTCATCATCATCTGAGAACGAAAAAAATATAAAAGTACATAAACCAAAACTTCCAACATTTAGTGCTGCCTTGGATCGAGCTGGCGTGTCTAATCGCTATGGAGCCCTATTGGCCAATACTCTGCTAAAAGATTTAAATATCACAGGCATAATTATAGATAAGCATAAAATAAGAAGGGAGCGTAATAAGGCTAGAAACTATGCAAAAAAGAATTTACGTTCTAATTCTTTACTAAAGGGTATATCATTTGATGGCAAAAGGGAACGCACCTTAAAACAAGTAGTTGTAAATGGGTCTCCACGTAACGTAAAAGTAATGGAAGAGCATGTTACGCTTGTTAAAGATCCAAACTCTTGTTTCATTGGTTACATTACACCAGAGGATGGCAAAGGCAGAGAAATTGCAAAAGGAATTCTCAGTTTTCTAAATAATGAAGGGATTGCCTTTGATAACCTTGTTGCAGTTAATTGTGATGGTGCTAGTACAAATACAGGCAAACATAACGGAACTATTTGTACTCTGGACAGAGAACTTCACCGACCGTTACAGTGGTTTGTATGCCAGTTTGATTTTAACGAACTGCCCTTTGTCGCTCTATTAAAAAGTCGGTTGGGAAAAGCGACTGGCCCCCAAAACTGGCCTGGAAATATTGGAAACCTTTTAAGAGACTGCGAAAATATCCCTGTAAGTATCACTACACCATTTTTGAATTTCTATTTAATTTATTCCTGTATTTAAATTTTCGTTTACTCAAAGCCAATTTCTAATTTTGCACCGATATCTATGGGTGAAATGCCCGAAAATATTGACAGTTGGGACCTACGTGCAGACCAAAAGTACTTGTTTCAAATGGTCAAAGCCGTAGACAGTGGAAATTGTGATAGCCATGTAGCCAGTTTGTAGCCTGGATTACTGAATTTATCCCGTTGGTTGACGACAGCATGAAGAACTTTAAGACTCTATGTTACTCAAACTGCTCCCTCAGAAGAATTAACAAACTTGGCATTATTCGTTATGAAAGTTTATGCTCCATTTTGGTTTCTTGTCAAAAGTCAGCCTCATGCCATTCACGGAAGCCGCCACTTACTAAAATATATAAAATGGACACGTATGCTTCCAATCGAACTTCAACAAATTGTCAATCATTCCATTCAAATAAAAGGGTTTTTTGCACATCCAGAAAACATTTTACTCTCAATGGCAACAGACAAGGAAAAAGAAGTTCGCTCGGAGGCATTAAAGATCATTATCAAAGCTCGCGATAGTAATATTGATGATATTCGACAATTCAGTATTCCAAAAATATTGTTCGAGTGCGAGTCTTTAAAAGATATGATAAATTGGAATGAAATTGGCCGCATTACTGAACCACATTGTATACAATTTTATTCCCATCAATATTTAAGAGATGTTTGTGATTCTGAAGAAATTATTGAAATACCAGGTAAAGTCACATTTTCAAAACTGTTCATAAAGATAAAATTAACTGCTTCTTTTACCAAAATTAATTTAGAATTCCCATGCCATTCGCAAAACACGGAACGATTTGTTAAGCTAGTAAGCCAATCATGTCTTTCTGTTATCGAAAGTAATAGACCAGGTCATATTGCAAACAAAATGGAATCGTGCAAACTTTATACAAAGATAGAATCGCGTAAAGATTTTTTATGTGAATAATTAAAGAAAAAAAAATTCACATTTTTGAAAATCAGAACATTATTTTTACATACTTAGAATTTGTATGAATTTGTTTTAATATTGCCTATATATGGAAAAGATAAAATATATTGGGATTTTCGCGTTTTATGTAAATAATTACAAAAAAATAAATAAATTAACATTATTTTAAAACAGATTCAATTTGAAAATCAGAACAGTATTTCCACAAACGTAGAGTTTATATGAAAACCCAAGACGAAAAAATGTATGTAGTTAAATATCTCAATTAGTAGGTCGCAAGTTGTCAAGTTTTATATACCATTGGAAACTGCTTCAAAAACCCTTTTTGATTATACCAAATTTTATTTATGTCGCCTTGGAGCAAAGTACAAAAAAATTCGAAAAACTGAAAAAAGACCTTTTTTAAAAATGGTCCAGCTCACGGATGGTCAAAGCTAGAACCAAAATAATTTGGGAATCATCATAAAACATATCAAACTTTATTTTCAGAGGGGTAACAAAATCACTTTTTTTATTGAGTCGCTCTAATGTGTATGAGCGCACATACACAGGGACCGATTCGTAACTATAACTGCACAGGCCAATACAGTAAGGCTACGAATTCAAAAACGGGTTTTTTGGTTGTTCAGGCAAAATAATTCTACTTTGCAAAATACAAGGTCATTCCGCTGAACACTTTTTTATTTTATTCAAGGTTAAAGATCAAAATTTTATGCGTGCGCATACAGGGGACCGATGAGGGTTAAAAGGGACGTCCAAAGATTATTTTATGAATTACTATACTGTTAATTATGTAAAATCAAAAAATATATAATTTGTCAGAAAAAAACTATTTTGATTGTTTTACTGTGTTAACAACCTTTAAATGATATAAATAAGCTGTTTAAATTCTATAAATTTCATTTGGGTTAATCCGGCACTGGTAGCTATGTGGGATTCTTTTAATAGCTGCTTGCATAATCGAAATGGCAGAGGCAAGATTTGTCAACGCAACATTAAGTTTTGCAAAGTTTGAAATTGTTCGTTTTGACTAAAACTAGTTTTTTGAATTGAGTCGTTTATGGATTTTCGTACAATAATGATTTTTTTCATTGATTTATTCAAATTTAATCCGCATCCATTAAAAGCTGCATGCTTTAAGATAAAAAGTAGTTTTGTGGAGTTTTTTAAATAGCTGCTTTTATTGGCATCATCGAAATGGCAGATGCAAGATCTGTCAACGCAAAATTAAGTTGTGCAAAGTTTGAGGTCGGCCGTTTTGACACTTGTATCGCAAAATTTTTACAGCAAAGACCAAAGTACGATCAAAGGCCGACCGACAGAATGCGCTATTGAGTTTTGGGCATAAAACCGGGAGTAGAATAGTTGCAACCATTACAGTCAAACCTAAATCAGCGCGTTGAGCGGAGCGTTGATAGCCGCTTTACGTTAACGCGTAAGTACCATACCTAAATAAAAGCGGTAGGCGGCAAGCAAATGTCAATCTTTAGATAAAAGAAATATTTTGCAATTAGAAATTTTATAGTATATTAAGCGAATTGTTATGCTACCCGGCAGATTTAATTCTTTGCCAATTTCTTCCCAAATTTTTTCTTTAAATTTTACATCTTTGTATTTAGGTTCCTTCTTAATATAAAGACATGGGTTTCTTTTCACTAATTCTATTAGGTGCTATAATTTTCACAAGCATGAAAACTATACTTAAATTATAATTATCAACAAAATTCTTACCTCCATATTGCAAATTCAATAAACGTTCGAAAAAGAGTAAAAAATAAACAATTGTTGTCACTTTAAAATTACTTTGCTTTCACTTTTGCTTTTGATGTGTGCAACTTCACTTCTTAACGCTCTATCAAAATTGGATTTTCCAAACGCTCAGCGTTGCCGCCGCGTTATTATGGTTTGCTACATATAAATCGTATGGGCATGAGAAATTTTTGACAGATAAAAAACGCTAACGCGCTGATTTAGGTTTGACTGTTACGCAATTTATGCAACAAAAAATGTAAGGCGTTCAATAAAATATGTTATTGCGTTTAGAATTTGCGCTTAGAGCAAGGATACAAAATGATTGAACGTCTTCTTAATTCTTGAAGTAAAATTTTAGGTGTATTGACGCTAAGATCTTAAAACTATTTTCATGTTTAGTAATATAACTTATTATTTATTAGCATAAAATAAGGTATGTTAACAAAATAGCATGTAATAACTTACTAAAATCTTTATTTATTAAAATTCATAATATCTGAAAATTTCTAAGAATGTGCTCGTTTCTTTTCTTAGTTCTCGGAGTTCGCAATTCGTAAGGAGCTGTCAAGAACGTAATTTACGCAAGAAAAGTTGAAGTATTTTCTACTTTTTTTTCGTAAATTGCTTTGAGAAAATTTGCTCCAGTCGGTATTCAACTCCATTCCATAAGCTTTTGTGTATTTTTAATCTAATTGAGCTAGCGATTAGATGGACGCACATGCAAACGCAATCATTCTACTCCCGTCTTAAAGACAACGTCCAGTTAAGAAAAATAGAGTTCACAATGTCAAGTTTTCCTTCAAATCGTTGGTCAATTGATAGAAAAACATGAAAATCCATGGAGTTTAATGAGAAATATCAAATTTTTTAATTTTTTTGATATATTTTGAAATATCAAAAAAAAAAAAGCCGCTCTTTACTCAACATAGAGCCACATGCGTGTGAACTAGTCGAATTTGCCCACCGTTGCTATATATTACAAATGCATAAAAAAAACATTTAAAAAATTGGACTTTATTATCACGTGTCTCGTTGAGCTGCAAAATCCAACATTTTACACTAGTTTACAAATAATTTATTATGTTTGCACCCCGGACCAAATTAATTTTTTATGAGTAAATAGGGGTCAGTGATCATAGAAATGCCAAAATTTTTTTTCATTTCGAAAGTTTTCGAGATATTGACAAAAAGGTTTTTTTAAGAGGTGGGGTGACTCCAACCAATTAATAATAATCATAATTATCTATGAGAAAAAAATAAAACAGCAATTCAACTTTGAAAGTACCGGCCTAACGGAATGATCATCTCCGATTTTTGTACAATTTGGCGAATTTGGCATGGAGCATCACTGACAGAAATAAAATATTTAATTTGGAGTAAAAAATTTGACGTCATTTTAGGACAAGTTACAGAGTGCACAAAAATTGGCAAAAATGTTGAAAATCGATTTTTACTAAAATTCTTATCTCAAACACTTCATAACCGAGTCTTAAGCTTTGGAAAGGTCATTAACACAGTGCAACACGAAAAAAATAACCATATACGGACACAACTACGTGGTAAAAGAAAAAAAAAAGACTCCTGTCTCCTAGTTTTGCCCAAAAGTCTTCCAGGTTTTTTTTATGGGCCCCCAAAGATGTGGGGCCTCGGTGTCATTTTTGCAAAAAAATTATAATTTTCTCAAGAACATATCTTGAAACCGTTCGGAATTTTGATTTACTCTCTGAGGCAAAGTTGTAGCTCTTGTCATAAAGAACACAAATTGTGAACATATAAAATAAAAAAACTTCATCTTCAAGGTCAAAATCGCAAAAAACTTTAAAAAATGAGCGAAAAATGGCCCCAAAAGCGTTTTTTATTTTCCGCTTTTACGAAGAAATTTACCTTATGAAAAATGCGCCCATTTTCTTTGGCCTGGTAGGGCTTACAGCGCTGATTAAAACCCCAAAGTTTTTTTTAGGGAGGCCGATCCAACTTCTTGAGATATAGGCCTTTATAGCTTGAGTATATAATCGCTTATATCTCACCCATTTCTTATCCGATCTGGTTGAGATGGGTATCGTTGGGAAGACCTTTGAAAACGCTATAAATCTGTGAATAAATATGTTAATTTTTATTAACTCATTGGTACAAATTAAAAAAAAAAAAGATTTTTTAACCTTACTTTTTTAATAAAAATCTGGTTTTATCAAAAAACAGCCCTAGTAAGAAAAACAATTGAAGTGTAAGAAAATAAGCGATTTCTTAAAAAGTTTGATTTCAAAACTTTGAACGTAAATAATTGTCGGTCAGGAGGCCGAGTGTGTGAGTGCACTGTACCTTCACTGATAGTAAGTGCATTCTAATAAAAATTCTCAAGCTGGTGGGTGAGTTCCCGTGCCCAAACTGTCAAACAACTACCTGAAAGCAAACATCTGCATTGAATTCACATAAAAACAACCCAAAATATAAAAAAAATACCTGGAAACACATTTTAGCTCTTGTCATAAAGATGAAATTGTGAACATATAAAATCAAAAAAAACTTCTATCAAAAAACTACCTGGAAGCAAACATCTGCATTGAATTCACATTGTAGCTCTTGTCATGTTTAATATCTTGTATGTTTAATTAACGGTCAAAAATGAAATATGCCTGGCCAGAACCATGTGTTTGTTCAAGGGTTAACACCGTTTAAATAGCGCTTAGGTATCACGCGTTCTCGCACCGACCGCAGCAGCACATGCAATGCAGTAAGCTCAGCACACGCAACAAGGGACGCAGCACACAATATAAAAGCGACACGACGCTCACATCGAGGCATTACACAGCGCGACGTCAACGAGAGCTCAGCGGTGAAAGTTATAAAGTGAAAGTGCTGCAACATAATTCGCACACAACATTGGCAACTGACAATTTCAATATGCAGTGTTAAAATATTGATTTATTTTGCTACGTTTGTGGTCATCAAATCAGAAAAAAAAGTTCGACTATTTGAAAAGCGTTTTCCCAAAGCGTAGCGAGGACAAAATTAAAAAAGGTATTGTAGTAAATTTAAAACGAATTCTTGTTCACCTCATTGTACTATTTTCACTTTATTAATGTTTTCTGTCTTTATTTTTTGTCTTCATTTAACAGGCGTACTTAATGGCCCTGATATTAGAAAACTATTCAAGAGCAACTTTGAATCATCGCTTCATGTTTACAATCATTCAATGGCATGGATTTGCCTTCAGCGTGTATGCACCAGAGTCTTGGGAGGGGATCGAACCGGAACCGGAAGCAAGAGAATGGGTGAAAGAAATGCTGTATTATTTTGGGAAAATCGGCACATCGATGACATTAAAGCTGCATTTTCTTCATTTTCATTTTGACGATTTTATCAAACAACTCCCTACCGAATCCGATGAGCAAGGAGAACGGTTTCACCAAACCACAATACCCATGGAAAAACGGTACAAAGGCAAAAAACTCGACGCATTGCTTGCAGAGGTAATATCAATTTTATTGATGCATTGTTTTGCATTCCTTTTTTGATTTCTTTTCTAATTCATTTCAGGTATGTTGGTGGAGTCACAAGATCACCCTGTATGATGTTAATGAAGTATCTGAAGAAGAAAAAGCTGATGATGGAGGGCAGTCTGGAAGTAACGTTCCTGTGGACACCATAAGTTCTGAATCAGAGTCAGATTCGGACGATTCGGACGACGATTTGGATCCACAACTTAAGAGAGTGCGATTTGCAAGTCCAGGGCCATCAACATTATAAACATAATACGAACATTTTTTTTTTATAATTTTTGTAATAGATAGCATAGTATTGTTGTGCCATCCCTGCTGAGACTACTAATCCTTACAACACTGAATCATTATTACTAAATATCTATGCTACTACTCTTTGTTACAACCCTAACTCTAAATGTCAACCCATACCACGTAAGAACTAAGATTAATAAAATCAGTAGTAGTATGCCTTTACACTTACGGGAGAAGGCTTTATAGTATCTCAATGTTGAAGTAAAGAAAAAACAAATGAAATTAAAAAATTTTCGGGAAATTTTTCACTTTTGCGGCTACCTAAGCGCTACCTAAACGGTGTTAAGAATCATTTTTAGGAAGTTCATATGTTCTAGAAAGTAGTTTATTGAGATCTTAGGTTCATTTGAAGGTAGTTGATTATTTCCTTGAATTTTGAACGGTTTGCTACCTATGGACCTGAACAGGGGAAAAAAGGTAAAAAAAAATTGAATTTTTTAAAGTTTTTGCGATTTTGACCTTGAAGATGAATTTTTTTATTTTATATGTTCGCAATTTTTGTTTTTTATGACAAGAGCTACAACTTTGCCTCAGAGAGTAAATCGAAATTCCGAACGGTTTGCTAGATATGAGCTTGAGAAAATGATAATTTTTTTGCAAAAATGACATCGAGGCCCCACATCTTTGGGGTCTCATAAGGAATACTTTGGGTAAAACTGGGAGACAGGGGTCTTTTTTGGTCTTTTATCACGTAGTGATGTCCGTATATGGTTATTTTGCCATGACTTAAAAAATTACACTCTGTGTAATTGAACTTTAATCTAAAACTTATTTATAGTGATTTTTGTGGTTGGGGGTGATGAAACTATTGTATAATGCTCATTTGGTTGCACATGTTAACTTCAAGCTCCGATCGACATGTGTTATTGTTGTTGTAATAAAAAATAAATGAATTATTTTTAGACGCAAAGAAACGAAAAACCACGTTCTCAACAATTTCTAAATTAAGGACCACTCTAATATATATGAAAAAACCGAATTTTTCTCTATTACTGTATAAAAAGGAGTTCTGCGTCTACACTTACGATACTATCGAAACTGTGTCTTTATTTTAAGGTTTACCCCTTAGTTCAAATTGATCGATTAGAGAAGTTGCCGGTTCATTAGTGAAATATATGAACACATATGAACAATTTAATCAATAGTACATAACTTTTTATTTTGTATTGATGTAGATATGATTTAACATTTCCTAATGTAAATATTTATTTTTTATTTCAGGGCTCCGCACAACTACGATGTTCCCATGGTAGTTGGTCAGTTACATCTTTCTCTGAATGTATTTCGAAACCGTGTATACTAGCTGGAATTGAAGGCGTTACATATGAGGTGTGAACTTAATTTTCCGTCACTTGAGTTCGGCAAATGAAAAAAAAATAATAATATCTTCTCCTAGTATCCATATGTATATAACCACAGAGCAAAAACAAAGTCGCTGCGCCAAAAAAATCAGTTAAAGATTTTCCGTTATCATCATTTCCACATAACTTTTTTTTTTGGGGCACTGTGCCGAAACTTGGCATATTTTGTAGAAAAACAATCTGTTATGTACATCAGATGAATTTGATTTAATTGTAGCGTGACACATCTAAAATTTTAGTTATATAAATTAAAGATTGACCGCTGTTGTACATATTCAGTTCGTTAATTTTTTGTGCTTATGTTCGAAGTTCATTTATGCGTAGAAGCATGCGTAAAAAAAACGTCTAAGAGCTTTCTCTGTGTAGCTGTTGACGAAGTATTACGAAAAAAGCCTATGAATATTTATGGAATTTATTTTCTAAAAAAATCATACATAAATGCTCTAGTAAAAAAGAGTTCCACAAAGAAACGAGGGAATATCATGGAATTTGATGAGAAATATCAATTTTTTAATTTTTTCGATATATTTTGAAATATCAAAAAAAAAAAGAGCTGCTCTATACTCAACATAGAGCCGCATGCGTCTGAACTAGTCGAATTTGCCCACCGTTGCTATATATAACAAATGCATAAAAAAAACTTTTAATAAATTGGACTTTATTAACACGTGTCGCGTTGAGCTGCAAAATCCAAAAAATCACACTATTTACAAATAATTTATTTTTGTTTTCACCCCGGACTAAATTAATTTTTATGAGTAAACAGGGGTCGGTGATTACAGAAATGGCAAATTCTTTTTCATTTCGAGAGTTTTCGAGATATTGACAAAAAGGTTTTTTTAAGAAGTGGGTTGACTCAAACCGATTAATATCAATAGGCAAAAGCTAGATCTCGACGGCGAGCTGACGTGTTTTTCTGCGCGCAACGAATCTTAAGTGAAATAGCCTTCTATTGTTAATTATTTTGCTCCAAAATATTTAAGAAACTTATAATATAAAGATTATTCATCTTTAATAGTAATTTTTGACCAATACTCAAATAAAAATGTGTTCCTTCTGCATTATATGCAAAATAAAAACACTATGTGCACTTCTTATGTAAAAGCTGATCAGTTGGTCTATGATACGAAGTATTAAATTAAATTATTAAATGCAAAAACAAAATTCGACAAAAATCCGAGCCTCGCGAGAATAACTCTTTTGCAAACTCAAATGACGCCGTCAGTGATTTAAAACGCAACAAAAATTAAAAACAAAAATATTACAAATAGACAATTATAAATAAATATATAAATAGAAAACTACATGGACTGTAGTTATCGTGTTTGACGTTTCCTCGAGTTCGCGCTGTCTACGCTTCAAATGCTCTAAATGACACCGACTCAAAGACTAACGCAACAAGGCCTTCGTCCAAAAAACGAAAATACACCGAAGTCAGAGAGTGGTAGTTTGACTTCTTTTAGCACTGCACTCAATGCACTGGCAGATCGTTTGAGTGAAAAGCTAAAGGTTGAAATTGAACAGCTGGAGAGTCGTCTTCGAAAGCACACCGACAGCATTTTTAATCGTCTCTCGAGTGAGATAGCAAAGGTCGAGACTAAAGTAAGCAACCACGTTAAAATCGAAGTCGCATCCATTAAAAAGAAGTTTAGCGAGTATGATTTAAAACTCAGCTCTCTTGAACAACGCATCGAACTTCTAACCACAGATAACCAGATAGGAAACTTCGATGGGCGACTTGTAGAAAGGGATGGCACGATGTACGATTTTACGTCAAATTGCCCCAATACTATCGCAAAATGTTTGACTGTGGTCGTAATTGTCACCGGAAAACTTCCCTGGTTTTTGGTAATCGAAGAGAATCTCACCTATAATAGGTGGCAACCGCATACTTTAAAAAGTTACATTATTGGAACAAAATGGGTAATAAAAGGTATGACAAAAAAGAAATCAGAAGTGCACAGGAAAACTTCCCTGGTTTTTAGTGGTGAATAAGCCATGTTGAAAATCTCCGACTTCAGTGTTGCCGTTTGGCTGCAAATCAATTTGGATACTTTTCTCTTTTAAAAATGGATGGATACTTTTATTTGAGCTTCTGTAAGGATATTTTTTTAATATGAATATATGTTTTTTTATGCAAATATATAAAAAAGTTGATAGTTCCTTAAATTGGACAAAAACGTTAAGACAAATTATGACATTGAGACTTTTTTGGGTAATATTTTCTTATCAAAATATGTATTAAAGCCACCTCTTTACAAATAACTTTCAATTTTTGTGATAAACCTTTTAAGTTTTGCTCAGCTGTTTTTTCTGATGTAATTTAATTTTTGTAATTCAAAACTTGCAATAAACGATAAGACTAATAGATTTTCTTAGCATATTTTTTCTAATATAGCTACTAAAAAACGAACAAGTTTGAACTTTTAAATTTTATATGCAGTTTTGGAAGGTATCGAGCGCACATTAAAAATATCCATACTTACTGTTTTAACACTTATTTATCTCAAAACTACTTTTTTTCGGAGATTTGTTGTAGAAAATCAAAAGCTATTCAACCTAAACATCTGAAATATGTAATTCACAACATCAGTGGCTATCGCTAGCAAAATTTTATTTAAAAAAATCGTATATTTTACACTTAAAACCGGTTAAAACCCTGTTTTTAAAACTTAAATTTCAAAAGCACATCCTTCTGTTATTATTTAATAGTTATGGTATTCAGTAAAATTTGTTAAGTTCTGCTTAACTGCTAAATTGTTGAAGTTAGCAGCTGTGGATATGAATGAACCTGCTAAGACATTTTACAATAAAGTGCTAAACTGATTGTCAAAATCGAAAGACAGACTTCTGCAACTAAAAATATGTTGTTTTAATAACTCGTGTAGCCAGTACTCTGTAAAAAAAATGTATTTAAATTTTTATATTACAGTTCGTTAACCCATTTTAAACATTTGCTATTCAGAACCTTTGAAATGTTTTGCATCTCTACCAACCCCGTAGCAAAGTTTGTATTTTTTTTTTTTAATAAGGAGCAGTTTTTAGAATTTAAAGCTACAAATCAGAAATAATATGGTACTTATTAGAACTCAATCCAAAAACGATTTATCACTTCACTCAATAAGGTTGACGTTTCCAACTTAAGAAATGATATCGGCTAAGCAAAAACACGGAGCTGAGCTTGTTAACTTGCTGAATCTTTTTCCATATAAAATTTTGACAGGACTTAACAAATTTGTTAAGTTTAGCAAATTGCAGGGCTTAAATGATATAGTGAATACCATTAATAATCTTTGTTTTTATTTTGACTACAAATAAAAGAGTGAAAATCTCCAACACCGTCCAGGCTCATATTTTGAAAATTTATCAAAATAAAAAAATTATTTTTTATGTGGAGTGTTACAATATACCATAGTCTTATTATTATAAAGTAGGAGCGGCAGTTTTTGCTGCGATAACTGTATGTCAAACAAAAGAAAATCAAAACGAGAGCGTGCTATGGTTGCTATGGAGATATCAAAAATGTTTTGTGTCACATAAATAAAATAAATAAATAAATTTCATTTGTAAATAATGTATGTATGTCATCTTTGTTGATAGATGACATCCACGATACGATGTCAGCGGAGGAGGTGGTGCTTTAAAAAAGTATTGAAAAAACTGTTATTGAACGCTCGTTTTATTTTGCTTGCAGCTCGTGAGAAAATAGGTTATTGTCAAGGCTACCTGATAAAATTTTTGATGCAAAATAGTTGGAACATAAAAAGAGTTATTTCTTAGAAAGTAATTAAAGGAATTTTATTGTTAATAGATTATTGAATAGGTAATGGAATACCTTTCTTTTAATGCCCATTTTGCTTAGTTTTGTTTATATATAGCAAAGATATGGCAAGTTTTTTTTAGCCCATTTTTCAACTTTGGAGCGATATAACTTCTAAACCAGATGAGAGCGACCATTAATTTTTTCAGATTTGTAATTAGAAGGCTTTAATACATATGTTCCACGAATAAAAAGTGAAAAAATGTATTTCAGCTAAAGGTTAAATATGCCGTTTTTTCTAGTGCAATTGGTATTAAAGCGTCAAAAATATGGTTTCATTGTTTGAAAAATTTTTGTTTTTATTTTTGTGTTAAAAAAAAATGAATATATTATTTATTTTTCGAATTTGATACGTGGATGCTCTTTTTTCTAAAGTGGATACATTTGGGACCTTTTCTAGGGTACTTTTTTAACTTCGTCGCAGCAACACTGTTCGACTTCACTGTTTGTATAAATTCACCACTAATAATGTTTTGTGTCAAACAAGGAAAATAAATAAATATATTTCATGTAAGTTGTAAAAATTGTATTCTTAATTGTTTAATTCGTTTGTCTCTCAACAGAATTATGCCAGAACTGAAGCCGTCTACTGCACTGGCTTGGTGGTACGTCGTGTGCTCAACAAATTGGGTTCAGACTCGATTTATGCTGGTTGCTCTGAAGTTACCGGTGAGGAATACAATGTTGAACCTGTCGATGATGGGACCAGGTGCATTCCGTTGTTACTTTGATGTCGGTTTAGCACTTACCACTACTGGTGCCGTGTATTCGGTGCCATGAAAGTTGCTGTCGATTGTGGTTTGAATATTCCACACTCCGTCATGCGTTTCCCTGGCTACTCTGCAGAGACCAAAAGCTTCAATGCCAATGTTCATCGTTCACATATCTTTGGTCAACATGTTGCCGATTATATGCGCACTCTTGAGGAAGAAGCCTTCAAACGCCAATTCAGCAGTTACATCAAGTTGGGAATCCGCGCTGATAATATTGAAGAAATTTACAAAAAGGCTCATCAACAAATTCGTGCCGATCCTACTCAAAAGGCAGCAGGAGTAGACGGACAGGAGTTTCCAAGAAACGGTGAAATTCTAAGGGCCAATTTGTCAGTGCGAGTTTAAACTCTAGTCAAATTTAACCTAGCTTAACTCACCAAAATTGGACGCTTAAACTCCGTTTAGGCAAAAAAGAAACACATGATATTTTAAGTCAATTTAACATCAACGAATGCTAAAATATCTAGATAAACCGAGTTTAAACGACCACTTTTGGTGAATTAAGCTAGGTTTAATTTGACTAGAGTTTAAACCCGCACTGACAAATTGGCCCTAAGAAACTCACCAACCCTGAAAGGAAGTCTAAGCAGTGCACAAGGCCGCCTAAATCACCAAGCTTAAGACCGAAGCTGAGGCTTAATTCGTGGGAGTGGTCTTTAATGTTTATCTATACTATTATATAAAATTGAAGTGAAAATTAAAAGTTACGACTTTACTGCAAAGCTACTGGTCCGATTTTTATTAAAATTTTTTTAAAATATAGTAGTGCTACAGATTTATTGATAGTTATTTTTCTTTCAAAATTTTTATAAGAATATTTAATTAAGGTCTTAAGTTTTTTAAGAAATCGTCTCAGCTGCCACGCATTGCTTATTCGTATTTGCCCAAAATTCGTTTTTGCCTTATTCGCTCCAAAATACACTTAATCAACAGTTTTTTCTAATTTCTAACTTTGGACGAATACAGCTCCGCTAAAACAAAAGATACAAAATTTGTTGATATTTCGTTGGATAAACTAAAAATTTTAGCTCCGCTACAGCACATAACGCTATAGTGGTTAATATATTGATTGAAAAACTGATATTTTTTTAAAATACAAAATATTTTTTATTTTATGGTGAGTAGTTCAGATTCTAGATCAATAATACTAAATACTAAGAGTAAAAATTTTTCTTCTATATACATAAACAAATATCGCACATCCACTTCAAAAGCGATATTATCTAATTATCTTATTTTTGTATCATTTTACATAAAACACAACAGAATCATATGTAAGTTATTTTAACGAGGATTTTTGTGTATGCCAATGCATTGCTGGAGTTTGGGTGCAAGACGTCAAAAAATAAGATATGTTGTGGGAGTTATTTGCTCTCACCAACAAAAAAACAATACGACGAAAGTTACTTTTTCAGTGAATGAATGAACCGAAAAACCCTTAAAAAATAATAAGTCGCAAACATATCGCACACCCACTTCAAAAGTGCACAATTAAAAATTTCTACATTTTTACCTATTCGTGTAAAACTGTTTGTAGTGATCATCTTCATCGGCTGTCTTAATTTTGTACATATATTCTAAGTCTTCAATTAAAAAAATCGTTGTCTTTTTTTTTGTTTTGCATGGAGTCCCTTGAAGAAAAAAATTTTTTTGCTCCTCCTGAAAATGTATAAATTTTGAGTTGTGCACTTTTGAAGTGGGTGTGCGATATGTTTGCCATTTATTATTTTTTAAGGGTTTTTCGGTTCATTCATTCAATCCTCGTTAAAATAACTTAGATATGATTCTTTTGTATTGTATGTAAAATGATACAAAAATAAGATAATTAGATAATATTACTTGTCATTATTACTAATGATTGTGAAATGTTATATTTAACTACATTCCACCTTTTACATTGCTAAATGTAAATAGCTTGTTGAATTTTTTATTAGCTTTATTTGAGTGTTTGTGCACTCTTTCTTTCGATGGCTTGGTTTTTTGTTTTGCTGCTGTGTGAAGTGTTAACAAATTTAAATTTGTCATCATTGGGTGTTTCTGTACGCATGCGTTTGGCCTTAGGTTTATCGCTACTGTTGTTGAACCTGGCTTCATCAGCTTTATTTTCCACACTCTTCAAATTTTCGCTTAAGTATCTCCTTTATTGGCAAGCTATATAGCTCATCAGTTTCGTCTGTGTTCATGGATTCGGGCAGCTGTAAAGTATATAGCACACAATTATATTTCAACTAATATAAAGATGTTTCATAAAAGTAACCTCTTGTTTGATCATCAGCGTAGGTACATTTGGACACAACTGTCCTTTCTTATTCTCCGCCTCTATGTGTGCAGCCTCTTCTCGTTTTTCCTTTTCCGCAATGGGCAACAGAGCCAAGTACCGATCATACGTACTGATAAATTGAATTTGCGCTATATTTTTAAATTTTCCCTTGACGATTTCGGCTGTTTCAAGAATTGGCTAAGAAATATAACAAAGTTAAACCAACTTATATTAAAATTGTCTTATCTTACCTTCATCAAGGGCTGCTCTCGAGCACGCAGCACAATGTGATGCAACATATGCATATTCTGACGCACCAATGGAGGTATCGAATTGCAGCTTGCGAAAATACCTTGCATTTCACGTGGCAAACTCTCAGATCTGCAGCATAATATTATTGGGGAGCACGTAGCAGGAACTTTCATCTTCCAGACGAACATTATCGCAAAACGCAAAAATCTGGCGCAGCGCGAACATTTGACGATTATCAAAGACACGCTTTGACTTACGAAACAGATTCAAATGGGTAACTGGCCCAATGGCAGGTTTAACATAGCGCTTCTCACAGATCTCAGTGCTACGTTGATGGTCGCCAAAACATTTGTTTGATTGTGCGATGTATTTAGGATATAATTTGTTAGGCGCTCATATGTAGATATTCATCAGAAAGTGTGGGTCAACCGCAGTCTTCTTCCTTTTTACCAGCATCACAGACGATCTGCGCTAGCAAAGTTGCCAAAGCCAACAATGGTGTGTGCATCAATTTTCTGTTTGCCATTTCTTTATTAATGTTTAATTATTATAGATTTTCTGTTATTTTTCACACAAGTTTCTTTAATAATGAAACGATTAAACTGATAAACACAAAAATTTCTAATTTAGGAAACTTCGATTTTTAGCATCCGACATTGAACAACATTGACAGCTATGAGGTGAAAAAAGGTGAACTCACGTACACAATACGTGAGTTTCACAAATTGCAAAACCAATCTCAGATCAGCTGATTTCTGACTGAAAAATCGAAGTTTCCTATCTGGTTATCTGTGCTTCTAACCTCGCGCTGTGATGTGCTAGCTGAAGATCTAAAGCGATGCTCCCTTACATCAAACAATAACAACGACAACAACAGCTGCAGTTTTTTTTGGAGTACCATTTAAAGCAGACGAAAATATCAAGAGTATATTTAATCTAGTCTGTCACTCTATTGAGTTTCCACCACCACAACTAAAAGATATTTTTCGTATAAAGCCAAAAACGATTAGCCCAAATTACAATCCCGCGATAATCGTCAAGTTTTACACCCCTCATGATCGCAATCGGGCTCTGAAAGCTTTTGGTGACTATCGCAGACGAGCTAAAAAAGCTGTGAATATCCGAAATGCTGGTTTTGAGTCCGATAACAACGTGTACATCCATGAGTGCCTCAGTGTTGACACTAGAAAGCTGTTACATGCCGCCATTGCATATAAGAGGCGTAAATACGTTTACAATGCTTTTACAATCCGAGGTTGTGTTCACATACGTCTACACAAAGGTTCTCCAAGCATTCCCGTCCACAATACCAGTGAATTACATAGTTTTGTTATATCTGCTGGTTATGAAACTAGCCCTAATGATGAGGTTGCTGCTGTGTGAGCTGAATGTTCCTGCATCATTTTATCTATCTTTTCTAATTCTATTTCTTTGGTTTTCTTAAATTTTTTCTTTCTTCGTTCTGTCTCTGTACACTATGTTTAGGCTGATATCTATCTTTTATTTTAACGCTTTTGTTTACTTTTTCACCATATTGTTTTATAATAATAACAATTTAAACACCTGCGCTGCAAATACACGTCTTATCAACATAACTCATCTCAATAATGAGTTCTTGTAATTATAATCGTGGTAGTTCCAAGGACAATACTTTTGCCTTAATTCGAATATTAAGCAGGCAGGCAAAGGGATTACAGGTATGTCACATTAACGCGCAAAGCTTGAATAATAAAATTGATGAGTTTCGGTACATATTTGAAAATTCCGGTATGGATGTAATTTGTGTGTCCGAAACATGGTTTCAGCCTTCCGTTCAGGATATTGTCTTTAGTGTAAAGGGCTACAGAATGATTCGGGCGGATCGAGAGTCTCATGCTGGTGGTGTTGCAATTTTTGTTAAAGATGGTATTAAATGCAATTATATTAGTAAATCAAATCTACATGATGACATTGAGTTTTTATTTGTTGAAGTTATTTATGAATTGAGGAAACTGCTTGTTGGCGCAGTCTATAGGTCAAATCGCAATACAAATTCAGAAAACTTGTTACTAAAAATAGAGTCGGTGGCAAACTCTTTTGATGATATTATTATATGTGGTGATTTCAATAGTGATCTACTAGTAAAAACTCGTTTAGCTGAAGACATGTGTCTTCTTGGTCTTACGTCGCCTAACTGCACTATACCTACGCATTTCTCCGAAAGTCGTAATACTTTGCTAGACCTCTGTTTTGTCGGCGATAGTGACAAAGTTTTACTCTATGACCAACTTTCTGCTCCAGTTTTTTTCAAACACGACCTAATTTTCCTCTGCTATGATTTCCAGCTGGTTGTACCTGAACAAAAAATTACTTATCGCGATTTTAAAAATGTTGATTATAATTCACTCCAGGTAGAGCTAAATCTTATCGACTGGACAGAAATTTTTTCCATGCTATCAGCTAATGATCAGTTGAATTTCTTACAACTTAATGTCAACACTTTGAAAAATACGTCCCACTTAAGACTAAAGTACTCAAACATAATGATAGGCCCTGGTTTTCAAATTCGATTAAAAGTTAATCAAGAAACGTGATGTAGCATACAGCAAATGGAAACGTCTTAAAACACCAGAACGATATACTATTTTCCGAACCTATTGAAAAGATTTAGTCAGGGCGGTGAAGGTTGCCAAGTTTTCATACTATGAAACTAAATTTAGTTCGGCAATAGACTGCAAAAAGAAGTGGAGCATAATTCGGCAAATCGGAGTTGGTGGAACTTCTCCGCCAATTGATACATCGTAAATGTTGAGGATCTAAATAATAAATTTATTGATATTCCCATGCCGATGCCAAATGGTAACTTCAACCGTTACCTTCAAAGATCAAATAGCTCAAACTCATCTTTTAGCTTCCAACGTGTTGAAGATACCGAGATAGTGCGTAGTTGCTTAGGAATCAAATCTAATGCTGTCGGTTCCGATGGAATTCATCCAAAGTTTTTCAAAGCACTTCTACCCGTACTGCTACCATTTATTAAACACATTTTTAACACAATAATAACTAAATCAGAATTCCCCGCTATTTGGAAACAAGCCAAAATAATTCCCATTCCTAAAACTGGAAACGATTACCTCCCAATAGCAATTTTGCCATATTTATCGAAAGTTTTTGAATCGCTTATGTACAAACAGACAAACAAATATTTATTGTGTAACAAACTTTTAACTGATAGACAATCAGGTTTCCGACCAAAACACAGTTGCGTAATTGCTCTACTAGACGTGTCCGACGAAATACGAAATAATCTTGATCGAAATGAAGTTACTTTTTTGATTCTTCTAGATCACTCGAAATTGGGGGCGATGGAACAATGTAACATGTCTGACTGTGTCAACCTGGCGAGGCCAGCATAATCTTTGTGAAATCGCCTCAAGTCGACTCAAACCTCCACGTGGTGTTTCCTGGGCAACGTCAAAACTGACAACCGTTAGTTTGGCGGCTAATCTGCCATTGGCTTGTTGCATTCGGCATGCACCCTGTGATATCTACTACAGCGGCCATGCGGAGAAGCACGAGTTTGGATGCGGATTTGTAGTTGGCAAGAGACTACGGCCCCACGTCCTGCGATTCACACCTGTGAACGAACGACTTGCCATAATCCGCATCAAGGTTCGATTTTTCAATATAAGCCTAATATGTGCGCACGCTCCGACAGAAGACAAGGACGATGAGATCAAGGAAATTTTCTACAAGCGCCTTGAAAATGCTTTCGAGCGCTGCCCTGCCACGACGTAAAAATCGTTCTTGGTGACTTCAACGCTAAGGTGGGCAAGGAAAATATTTTTGGTCCAACAGTCGGAAAGTTCAGCCTCCACGACAACACCTCCGATAACGGAATGAGGCTGATTGACTTCGCCGCAGCACGAAACATGGTCGTAAGTAGCACTAGATTCAAGCATCTCAATATTCATAAAGCCACCTGGATGTCCCCTGATCAAAAAACAAAAAATCAAATTGATCACGTTTTGATCAAAGGAAGGCACTCTTCCAGTGTATTGGATGTACGCACGATCCGTGGTGCAAACATTGACTCGGATCACTATCTTGTTGCAGCCAAGATCCGTACACGTCTGTGCGCAGCTAAGAATACACGCAACCCTACACAGAGAAAGCTAGACGTCGACAAGCTGCAATCGAAACAGACAGCCGATGCTTTCGCCACTCGATTCTCACTCCTGCTTCAAAGCACTCCTCCAATCGATGATATATGCGCGCAGTGGACACACATCTCCAACTCCATGCGTGCGGCTGCTGAAGAGGTGATTGGCTACCAACGCACTCGCCGAAACCAGTGGTACGACCAGGAGTGTCGCGACGCCACTGCAGAGAAAGACGCCACCTACAAAGCCACCCTGCAGTCGGTTGTAACGCGCGCTGCTAAGGAGCGATACAAAGAAAAGAGGAGGGAAGAGAGACATATTTTCAGGCCGAAAAAAAGAAAGGCAGAAAAGCGTGAGCAGGAGAAGATTGAGATGTATGGTGACAGGAATGAGGCCCGAAAATTTTTTGAAGAAATTAGACGCCTTGCCGATGGTTTTAAAACCGGGGCCTCTTCCTGCAAGGATGAAAACGGGAATATAGTGACAGATGTCCAGAGTACACTGACGTTATGGAGGGAACACTTCTCTAAGCTTCTTAATGGCGACGCTGACAACAATCCCGCCAATAGAGATGATATTCCGGAAACCCCAATTACGGATGACAGCGTTGAGGTTCCGCTGCCCGACTATGATGAAGTTCTGACAGCTATAGCTCGGCTTAAAAATAACAAAGCCGCGGGAGCTGATGGCTTACCTGCTGAGCTGTTTAAGAACGGAGGCGAAGCTCTACTTAAATGCATTCACGAGCTTCTATGCAGAATATGGTCGGAAGAATGCATTCCGAACGATTGGAATCTCAGTGTGCTCTGCCCAATCCACAAGAAAGGCGATCCCACTATCTGTGCCAATTACCGTGGGATAAGCCTTCTTAATATCGCATATAAGGTCCTGTCGAGAGTTTTATTTATTTATTTATTTATATATTTTATTGACATACTAATGCAACAAGACCTACTATGCATTGACATACTAATGCAAGTCTTATAATTAAAGCACTAGCCTCTAATTTCATCAGTATTTGTGATAACGGTTATTTATACAAGTTACTAATAAAAAAAACTTAATAATAAAGCTTATATAAAACAGTAATGTTTGAATTTAAATTCGAATAAAAGTAATGTTTGATAGCTTAAATTACAATTCTGCTTGTGTAAAATCTGAAAATTTACAATTATTGCAATGAGGAGAAAAAATATTCAATCGAAATTTAAATTGCACAGCATTGGTAATTGTTCTTAGATCAGTTAGTAGAGCGTTCCAAAGACGGATTGAATACACAAAAAATTGTCTTTCCGATGCCAGACAAGAATGACGCATTTGTATAATAACGTTTGATCTTCGTGATCTTGCAAACCCGAGTCTGTTGTACAAATAAACCGGCTCCCTAGTATTAACCACCTTGTGCAGTAAAATTAGTGATCGAAATTTCAGTAAATTGTCGAGAGTCATATTGTATAAACGTTTTGCACGGAGGCATGATCTCTACGTTTTAAGCTATAAACATAACGAGTAATGTTGTTGAAGAGAACATTTAGTTTGTGTTTAAATAAGCTGTCACAGTTAGCAAATATTTCGCATCCATAGAGCAGGGTAGGCATAAGGTACGATTTAGCCAGTAAGATACGTGTTCTAAGGGGCGTAAAATATTGAGTTGTCCATAAAACACGTAACATACCATACACTTTACCGATAGTGCTACCTATATGAGTGTTCCACGACAATGTTCTATTAAATATTATACCTAGGTTTTTCACGCTATCCACACATTCAATATCACAATCGTTCAGTTTAATTTTTGGGAAGAGTGAATGGTCTACTGGTTTTTTTGGGATGACAATGCATTTTGTTTTCCTGGGATTTAAACATAGGCCATTTGATGTGGCCTATTCGTTAACGCGTCGAAGATTATCATTTAGGTTCGAAACACAAGGGACGATAGACTCACGGGAACAACTAACATACAATTGGACATCATCGGCATACATATGAATATTACAATTTTTCAACACTTTTGGTAGGCAATTTATGTATACAGAGAAGAGCAGAGGACCTAACACAGAACCCTGAGGAACACCTCTGTCATTTGGTAGGAATTTTGATACAATGCCATTTGAACAAACTGCTTGTGTTCTGTTGGATAGATAGGATGATATCAAATTAGCAGCAGTCGGGGAAAAATGAAACAGATTCACGAGCTTATTATACAACACAGAATGATCCACCGTATCAAAGGCTTTTGAGTGGTCTAAGAGCACTAGAAAGTTAATTTTGTTCTCATCAATACCTACTCTAAGGTCTTCAACAACATCAACTAGTGCTGTTACACAGCTTCGATTAACTCGGAATCCAGATTGACATTCGTCTATTAAATGATTTCTATAAATGAACTTACACATTTGTCTATAAATTATTAGCTCTAGAACTTTTGATACATACGACAAAATGGCTATAGGACGCTATTCGTTGCACGTTTTTGGAATCGGTATTATTTTTGCCTGTTTCCAAGTGGAAGGATATATAGAAGTAGTGAGAATAAAATTAAAAATATGTGTTACAAAAGGTAGTAATTTTGGGAGTAGGGCCTTGAGAAATACAGGATGAATATTGTCGAAACCAACAGCATTTGACTTTATAGCTAAAAAACACTCGAGAACATCTGTTTGCTCAACGCATTCAAAACTAAAAACGTTGTTACTTCGCACGCTGTTAGGGTTAGCGAAAGATTCATGAGAGATTGCTGGCATTGGAAGATCTAGAAACTTTATATTTAAATAGTCTACATCAACATCATCACTTTTCCTACCTTTACACTTGCCCATTCCAATGTTTTTTATTTCCTGCCATGTTTTTTGGTATCAATTGCAGAAGAGAATTTTTCACAATAAAATTTTGTTTTTTCTGATTTTATTTCTGCAACAACAATTTTCCTAGCATTTTTGAATTCACTATAAATCTCCGGTGTCTTAAAACGTTTCCATCGATTGTGTAGTGTATCACGTTGCAATATTAAGTTTTTAATTTTGTCGTTAAACCATGGGCGCTGAATAGGTTTAAAATTTTTGTTTTTAAGTGGGACGAACTCCTGAAAAAGACTACTGAGGTTGGATTGCAAAAAATTAACTTGCTCATCGGGCGATGTCATACTGTACATACTGCTCCAGTTGATATTTGAAATTCCAGACTCGAGACGATGGTAATCAATACTTTTAAAGTCGCGAAACAAAAATGACTTTGGTTGCGTCTTCAACTGAAAGTCGCACGACACAAAAATTATATAATGTTTGGAAAATAAAGGATAAGATATCTGATCATAAAGTAAAATTTTTGTTTCATCGTTAACAAGAAATATGTCAAGCAGTGTGTTAATAGTTTTTGTATAGTACGTAGGCATAGTAGTGTTGACTGGAAAAAGTCCTAAAGTCTGCATTTCGAGAGCTTAGTGAGTTTCCGTTAATAGATTGCTATTAAAATCGCCTGCAATAAGAATTTGTGAGTAGCCAAGAGAGATATTTTCAATGAGTTGAATAAGATTTGTCATATCAATAGTTCGATTGGGACGGTAGACATTACCAATAAGGAACTTTTCATTTGCATTGGATATAGCAATAAACAAATATTCAATAGAACAACAAGTATCTGACTTACAAATTACCTTACATGGGATATTATCACGCACATAGATAGCTGCACCACCTGCATGACCCAATCTGTCTGCGCGAAACATTTTAAAACCACTCAAATTGAACAAATTATCGTGCATATGCTCATTAAGCCATGTTTCTGAAATACAAAGAATATCAACGCCTGAACTCTCGAAAATATACCTTAAATCTTCCATCTTATCTTATTAACAATACTTTGCGCATTAAGATGGCATATATTAAGTCCAGCCCTCTGCTTACACAGTATTCGAACTAAATTAAACGCGTTGTATTTGGAACGAAGTCGATCGCTAGTTAACAAGTTTGACATGTGTGAGAAGAGTTGTATTTTTGCTACCATGCGTGCTCTTTTTGTAAACGGTCATTGCAATAATGTTATAACAAAAATAAGTATATGCTAAATTGAAAATTTTAAAGATAATATATGATATTAATAAATTATTACATATATAAAAAATGTCCGAAAACAAACATAATATATAGGTTTTAAAACAAACGTTAGCAAGCATCATCTTAAGTTGTGCAGTTGTTGACATCAGTAATATGAAACAAGTTGCTTGTACAATTGTCTTCATTGTTGCGAAACATATTATTTGTGTTGTTGTGCTGATTGTTGTTGTTGTACTGCTCAGTTGTGACAGATTCTGCGAGATTATTTAGTTTTAGCATAGTATCAATGTAGATCGGGTTATCGTTGGGTTTTAGTTTTACATGGACGATGCCTCGACGAGTGAAAGCAGCGGAGAATTTTTGCTGTTTTTTGAACTGAAGAGCAGATTGAAGAATAATAGAATTGTCTTTGCTTAGCCCTTCGTTGACGTAAAAAGGTTTAGTTGACTGGAACCCCGCATGGTGCAGGCGCATAAAGTCATTGTTTTCACGTCTGAACTTTGCTACCGAATTAAGCACAAAATTTCTATCAAACGGCGTATAAAATTTAGCAATGATTGTGTTATCATTATGGTTCAGCTGCAATGTTTTTCTTTGCTTAATGCGGTGTATATTTTTAATGTTGGGTGATTGCATATTTACGGAGGTACATATTTTATTAAAAATTTCATGAAGATTTTCACCATCGGAGAATGGAAGGCCATTAAGTCGTAGATCGCATGCAACAGCAGTATTTTCCTGCTTGGCCAGCTTCGCCCTTAGCTCCTCAACCACAGATCTGAGCGTGCTTACTTCTTCTTTAACAATATTGAACTCAGGGACAACGTTTTCCAACTGGGTGACTCTTTCAGTAACTGAGCGTAGGCAGCAAGTCATTTCTGCAACATTATGTCGAAGTTCAGCGAGAATTCTGTATTCACTCTCTTGAAGTGTTTCTTTGATTTGCAAGGCGATCAGCTCGTTTTGCTTTGAGAGACGCATTTCTATCCATTCGGTCTGCTTTTCAAACTTCTGCCCAATGAGCATGCTGAGAGACGTGTGTGAGTGTTGAGCTCTATCAATTGCCGCTGCTGGTGGAGTACATGGCTTGGCAGAAACGTCGGCACATGCAGGTTTCAGATGTTTGGTAGTACCTTTACTATTTATGGGTGGCGAAGAAACAATCGATTGACGACGAGACAAAAGGCACTTTTCGCACTTATAAGTTTGGTTGTTTGTTTGCATAAATTCTAAGTCAGTTTTGTTTAAGTTAACGCAACTGCTATGAAAATATTCATTGCAGAAACCACACTTAACTTTTTTATCGTCATCTAGATGACGATCAACTTTAGACAAGCAAATGCACGGCATATTATATTATATTGATAACGATCAATTCTTTTTGTTTCTTATTTTCGTTTTTGTTTTGGTTTTGTTTTGGTTTGTTACGTTTTGTTTTGGTTTGTTACGTTTTGTTTTGTTTTGTTGCGTTTTGTGTTTTTGATCTTTATTAGTGAAATGGCAGCTCAGTGCTCACGAATATGGTTATGTTAGTTTTGTTGTTGTTGTTTAAGTTTTCTGTACTAATATATATTATGTGTATACTAGTTGATGAGAAGTTAAAGTTATTTTACAAATTACCAAGAACTTTCAATAAATTGGTTTATTTATGTCATTTATTTAATTATACACTTTATTCGACAATTAAACAACAAATGGAGATTTAAAAGTTGATTTAATTACTAACAAAAGTGAATATTAAAATTTTTTTGTGGAGCAGAAATAAAACAAACCGACTATAACGATAGAGTTGCCAGATTTTTCCTTTTTTTATGTGAAAGATTGAAGCCCATTGTAAACGAACTGATTGGACCTTTTCAGTGTGGCTTCAGACCTGGAAAGTCCACCATCGACCAGATTTTCACGCTACGACAAATCTTGGAGAAGACTCAAGAAAAAAAGTCGACACCCACCATCTTTTTGTCGACTACAAAGCCGCCTTCGACAGCCCAATAAGGAAGCACCTGTACTCCACCATGTCTGAATTTGGAATTCCTGCAAAACTAATACGACTTTGCAGGATGACACTGAGCAACACCAGCAGCGCAGTTAAAATCGGGAAGGACCTCTCTCCACCATTTATTACCAAACGAGGTTTCAGACAAGGTGATTCCTTATCGTGCGACTTTTTCAACCTAATGATGGAAAAGATCATCCGAGCTGCTGATCTGAAACGTAGTGGCACAATATTCTACAAGAGTGTTATGCTGCTTGCGTATGCTGATGACATAGATATCATTGGCCATAATACGCGCGAAGTCAGTGCAGCATTTTCCAGATTAGAAAGAGAGTCAAGTCGAATGGGTCTGTCAGTGAATGCAGATAAGACGAAATACTTAGTGTCAACAAACAAACAGTCCCAGCGTCTTGGAACCCACGTTACCGTTGACAATACCTCCTTCGAGGTTGTGAAGAACTTCGTTTATCTGGGATCCAGCATTAATTCAACCAACGACATCAGCATTGAGATCAAACGAAGAATAACTCTTGCCAACAGGTGTTACTTTGGGCTCAGTAGGCAATTGAGAAGCAGAGCCCTCTCTCGATGAACGAAAATCACGCTCTATAAATCGCTCATCATGCCCGTCCTACTTTATGCATCACAAACCTGGACGCTGAGCAGTTCAGATGAAAAGACTTTAGGAGCATTCGAGAGAAATATTCTTCGTAAGATCTACGGACCAATCTGCGTCAATGGCGAGTACCGAATACGGTGGAATGATGAACTGTATGAGCTGTACGCTGACATCGACATAGTCAAGCGCATTAAAATCGAGCGGGTTCGCTGGCTATTTCATGTTCAGCGCATGAAAGACGTTGCTCCAGTGAAGAAAACATTCGATTCGGTACCCAGCGGCGGTCAACGCAGAAGAGGACGACCGCATCTTCGTTGGAAAGACCAAGTAGAGGACAACCTGACGAAGCTTGGAATTTCCAACTGGCGCCAGCAAGCGAAAGACAGAAATGGCTGGCGCAAATTCTTAGATGAGGCCAAGACCGACATACGGTTGTAGCGCCAACTAAGTAAGTAAGTAAGATCACTCAAAAGCTTTCGACACGGTCGATCACCAAATTTTATGTTCAAAATTGTCCTACATGTTTAATTTTTCCGAAACAGCCACTCGACTAATGAGTTCATACCTTGCTATTAGAATACAAGCAGTGAATATCGGCTGCGCGACCTCAAGTTTTTTAAGTGTGAACCGTGGAGTACCTCAGGGATCTATAATGGGTCCGCTCCTATTCTCAGTTTATATAAATGACTTACCCTCTATTCTGCATAGTTGTGGCATACAAAAGTACGCTGATGATGTGCAATTGTATACTAGCTGTCGCAAGTCTGATGTTCACTATTGTGACGCAAGTTTGAATGAAAATTTACGTAAATTTCATGATTAGGCTTCTGCTAATGGTTTATGCCTCAATCCAAACAAGTCAAATGTTTAGGAAACATAATTTCACTTCAATTCTACCTGAAGTCATACTAAACGGATCCTGCATTGAGGTCGTGAAGTCGGCAAAAAATTTGGGCATTACTTTCAACAGTACCTTGAATTGGACAAATCATGTCAATATCACAGGGTGAAAAATCTTCGGTATGCTCCGCAGCCTGTGGGCTACACAATATTTCACCCCCTTTAACATTAGAATGCTACTGGCAAAAACGTATCTCGTTCCCACCGTACTATATGGATCTGAAATTTTCGCATACTGTGACTCTGCAAGTAAGCGCAAGCTGAACGTTTCTTATCGCTCGTTATGTCTTCGGACTTAAACGAACTGACCGCATATCACAGTATGCAAACCAAATATTCGGTTTGACTTTTGACCATGTCCTGAACATGAAGGCGTTAGTCTTCTTGCATAAAATCATTTTTACTAAGGAACCTCTTTATTTATATGAAAAATTAAAATTTTTAAGATCTCAGCGCGGTAACAACTTGGTTCAACCTAGACACGCCTGCTTGGCATCAGAACGGCAGTTCTATACATTTTTGGAACTCGCTTCCATTCTCTTTACAGCGTATTTGCAATGCAACCTTGTTTAAATCTAAGCTATCAGATTATTTGTCTTCACTTAAACTTTATTATTTCGATTTCTTTTTTTTTTTCTCTCCTTTAATCTCCTTTTAATTTTATACTTTTAATTTTTCCCCGTTTTTTTAGTTTTTTGTTTGTCTTATTATTTATATTTGTTATAAATCTCAGTTATTACCTTTGGTTCAATTTTAAAAAATTGTTAATGTTTTAAATTTTTCCCATATGTAATTTTAACTTTAAATTTTATTCAAGATTATGTTTTATATCTCATATTTTTGTGTTGATATTATCGCCATATATGTAATCGGTGCTTAATTATAAGTTTATTCTTGCAAGCGCTTACATTTAATTAAATAAATAAATAAAATAAAAAATAATTATCTATTAGAAAAAAAAAATTAAGCAGCAATTCCACTTTGAAAGTACCGGCCTTACGGAATGACCATCTCCGATTTTTGTAAAATTTGGCGAACTTTGGCATGGAGCATCACTGACGGAAATAAAAAACTTAATTTGGAGTAAAAAATTTTAAGTAATTTTTGGGGAAGTTACAGTGTGCACAAAAATTTTCCCCTGGTAGTTGGTCAGTTACATCTTTCTCTGAATGTATTTCGAAACCGTGTATACTAGCTGGAATTGAAGGCATTACATATGAGGTGTGAACTTAATTTTCCGTCACTTGAGTTCGGTAAATGAGAAAAAAAATAATAATATCTTCTCCTAATATCCATATGTATATAACCACAGAGCAAAAACAAAGTCGCTGCGCCAAAAAAATCAGTTAAAGATTTTCCGTTATCATCATTTCCACATAACTTTTTTTTATGGGGCACTGTGCCGAAACTTGGCATTTTTTGTACAAAAACAATCTATTATGTACTTCAGATGAATTTGATTTAATTGTTTATTTTGGTAATATAAATTATAGATTGACCGCTGTTGTACCTATTCAGTTCGTTAATTTTTTTATGCTAATATTCGAAGTTCATTTATGCGTAGAAGCATGCGTAAAAAAACGTCTAGGAGCTTTCTCTGTGTAGCTGTTGACGAAGTATTACGAAAAGTGGCCTATGAATATTTCTGGAATTTAACTTCATGGGAGGCTAAAAAATCATACATAAATGCTCTAGTAGAGGGTTAGTGACCAAAGCCGAAAATGTTATAAAGAGTTTAAGATTTGATTATTATTTGCCATGGTCAAACGGGGAAAAAATTCGCGTTTATAAAAAAATAATAATCGCAACATATAATCTTACTATTAATAATATCCACGACTAGATTAAGTCAAAGAAAAAAGGGCCTACTTCCATAAATGATAAAGTTTCGAATTCTTTCTCTGTGCAACCTCAGCCTACGACAAAACCACGTCACATCCGTAACAGTTCCCGCACAAAAATTGGGTCATAGTCAGCTAGCCCTAGCACAACAGCGTCGCTGCAAAATGCAGTCAACAAACCACAGCAGCACGTTCGAGTCAATAAGTCCAGTAGACCAAAAGTCTGTCACAACAGCTGCCAAACAGGAAGAAACCACGGTTTTCACAAAAAAGCCATGCAAAGGATACGCCCCTGTGCTTACCTAGTGTGGTGCTTACCTAGCACCATAAGAACGTCAAAATACCGCAGAAGGCCAGGCGACTTTTACTACAAACAGCCAAAACCAAAATTTACGGTCACAATGGTCGAGCCATGAACAATAAAAGGACACGTCTCCGTGCCCACTTTTATGGGCCCACGCCAAAAAAATCAGAACTTCAACGTCACCGCCAAATGCAGTCTCATACCGCAGCAGAACGCCATGTCTAAGAGGCCAGGTGTCTGTCGACAAAACCAAACAAACAATGGCTGTAACTGCGTCAACAAATACCAAACCTCAGCCGTTATCCGCGTCAACAAATAAGGACCTGAGGAGAGAAGATCGTGATCAAGCGCGTCGGAAGCGAATTTCATCTGGGGGGGCAGTACAAATGGGGGGGCAGTAAAAATGGTGGTGCAAAAAAAGTTCACCAAAATTTCTTCAAAGAAACATGAATGTGAATAAACAACTTTTTTATTTTAGTTTAAAATAAAAAAATATAAAAATATACAAAAAATATTAAAATTTCATTATTTTGAAAAGTTCTTCCAATTTCAATAAGAGAAATCATTCTTTAAAGTATCTTTCATATGGTAATATGAAAATATAAGAAATAATTGTTGCTTTTATAAAGCAAGACTAGGTATATCTTTACATGGTTCAAATGCAATAAGGTACAAAAAGTTATATCAATTTAAATTATTCCAAAATGCTTCTTTCTGTTCTTGCGAGAAACAAACTCTTTCACCACCTCCATCGAATTAAATTCTTCAGTTTAATCTTTGTGAATGTGTATAAGTGCCCCATGAGTGAGTCGTTTCTGTGTCATAGTTGCTCGAAGATACGTTTTAAGTCGTCTTAGTGCACTAAAAGAAAGCTCAGATGAAGCTGCTGATGCAGGCACAGTCAAAAGCACAGCAATAAGTTTTTCAACTTCATTTAATAGTTTTTTTACAGTATCCGAATTTTTTGCAAATTGGGATACAATGCCACTACTATTTGAAGGTGTTTGGCCAGGCAATTGCTTCAGCAATTTAAGTTGCGCGTGGAGGTCGCTCACATCAAAGTCATCTGCATAAAGATCTAGTTTTGTTTTTAGATTTTGTTCAGAAGGCACTTTTCCGTTGAAGGCTTCGATTACAATATTTTCCAACGATTCCAGAGTGTCAAGATCTTCTTAAATGTACAATAAGATTTACAAAGTGCCAGTTTACACTAGCTTCACTCAACCTACTCACCGAATGTTAAATCAAAGTGAGTCGGTTGAGTGAAGCTGGTGTAAACATGCAAAAATAAAAAAATAAAACAAATATCAACCTGTTTGATCGAATCTAGCCGTTATCTCATTTGAGAGAAGATCAAAAATTTCGAAATAATCTTTTCGTAGCCGATTATATAATGGAAACTGTACTGAAGGAACCGGATTTAATGTTTGTTTAAAGCGTCTAGGTGGATTTTCATCAGCTAATTCACAGTAGGGGCTTTTGCATGGTCCAAAACATTGGACCTACATGGCAGATTGTACAACATGTAGTACCATGCGTAAGCTAAAACGATAGTCGAAATTTTTGGTTTTTTTCTGCCGATTGTACAATATTGTACAACTATGTAAAATTACTGCTCAATTGTTAGGGCATCTAAAAGTTGCTTATCTATTAGCCGGATGTGTCCTGCTTAAGAGCTTGCAATTAATGATGTTGTTTTACAAGTTGGATCGTTCAAACGCTCAATCAAATAGTCCCATTAGTTTTCCATCTAACTTATCGTACAACATGTCGTCCAATATGGAAAGCCCCTAAGAACATGTCAAATTTTTTCTTACCAGAGTTGCAAAATTAACAAGCATTAAGCTACATACTTAAGGGTGCTTTTAAACTGAAGTGGTGGGTTTGCAGTAGAAACTCTATATTTTGTTCTATCTTTTTGCAAACACAGAGAAAGAAAATGGTTATCCGCAAGCATGCTTATGAAGAAGAGAGAAATAAGAGAAAAATATATAATACAAAAATATTATCGTTGTAAAAAAACTGATATTTTGAATAATTTATAAAGTTTTCTTGTTAAATTGTTTATCTAGCTAAAAAAGTGGGGGGCAACTGCCCCCTTTTTCCCCCCGCTTCCAACGCCAATGATCGTGATGATAAACATGTTAACAACTGTCAAACGTGGTGGCAGCCACGTAAAAACTTGCTTATCGCAGCTGCATCCTGCGTTAACAACTGTTCCGCATGTGGCATTCTGCGTTAACAACTGTACTGCGGCAAAATCCGTGTAAAACAAATGCTTCGCAGCTGCATTCTGCATCAACAACTGTTGTATATATATAAATGTCTGGGTTCGTTCTTCTTTTCCGAGCTTGACCTTACCTTACTTAACCTAACCTAACCTAGATCGAGGGTTGAACAAAATCTTTTTCCATGCAAGATCCCATGCACATCCCGTATCGGGTAGCGATCCGGAATGGTTCTGTCGATTAGCGCACGGTAGTCGCCACAAGGTCTCCAACTTCCATTAGACTTTTTAACCATGTGAAGTGGACTATACCAATTGCTGTCGGATAGTCTCTCATCTCTCGCAGCAACCACCTTCTCTTGTGGCAGCCGCCGTAGTCTCGCGTTGGCGGAAGGTCCCCTCGTAACTATGTGGAACGCAACCTTCGACTTTGCCGTCGGTAAAATCCGACAAAATATTTACGCAAGGGTCGTTAATATTATAAGTAAAGATCAGTCTTACCCTTTTTACCGATACTCTTTCTGCCTACACTCTTGTCGTTCTGTCAATGGGTCGATTGTTGCGTACATCGTCCAACAGTACGTGTTTTCTAAGGAAATCTGACCCGACGAGATTAAATGACCCGGCCTTGGCAATGATGAAATCCCAGATAAACGGCATCCTTATTTTGAGATTCAAAACGACTCGCCTTGTACCGTATGTCGGAATAGGGAAGATCCATTTGCTGCGAACAGCGTTTGTTCGCTTGGTTCATTGCGTTGGTCAGCTACTGTCGAAGGGATGATTGATACGTCCACTCCGGTGTCTACAAGGAACTGTCGGCACGTTGTCGTATCCTTGATATATAACCGGTGGACTTTCTTCTTATCGCCCGTCGAAGTTATACTAACAGACTCTGTTTACAATCATTGGATTGAGTCGTCGAGTAGCTGGTGCGGGCCTCCTTAGCTCCGGTGTTAGCTTAACTAATGTTCTTGACATAACAACATACGTATGGCTTGGAGACCTCTTCCTCTCGCCCTTTCTTTTACTAACGGTGAGTCTCCTGCCGCCACAGTACAGCATCTCGTTGTCGCTGGAAGATATCTCCTCCACTGAACGTACGTTACGAAGCCTATTTTTGGCGTGCCTTGTGTTCGCCAGGGGTTGAAGTAGCTCATACAGCTGGTGTCGCTCGGCGTTGGCTTACTTGACGGTGACGTACTGACGGCCGCAATTGGGCTAGTCTGAAAATCGCCCACCTTTATTATCCGGTCCGCCAGCGCTGCTTTCTGAACTAGTGTCTCCGTTAACATCTGAAGAATTGCACTCTCGATGGCAGACACGACAGCCAAATTCCCTCGAGAATCATCGGTGTCACGTTACCTCCCCCAATTAACGCATCTCTGCAAGGACTTGGGGCTTATCGCCCAACTCCAAGTCCATCATCAGCTGCCGGAATTTTTCAGGTTCTCGTATTTCGGCGGATTGTGCATGGCCTCGCTGACCTGTTTCAGCACAGTCTGGTCTAGCGCTGCCACCACTGCATGAAACTTTTTAGTGTCAGATCTTGTCCCGGTCAGCGCGAATTACTGTTCTAAGGAAAGGAACCACATATCCGGCGCGTGATGCCAGAACGGTGGTGCCCTTACCGTGTTCGCGGCGACTCGATTCACTTCATTAACTAATACAATTTCTTAATCTCTGCACTCTTACCACCGAGAAATGAAAGAGCGCCTTAGTAATAATATGAAACTGGCAACTGAAGGATCGGCTTGTTTAACATAATAACATTGCATTAAAGCGCCTCTCAGAAGAGCTTGTATGTCAAGAAAAAGCATGAGACTAATATAAATACTGAAGTCATTGCAATAAAAAAAAAATCAGATGCATCGTTGGACACACGAGAGAAGCGAAGCTTTTCGCAGTTTCATATATTTGATAATATAGTTATTTTTGCATAATAAAAAAATTTTTAAATTGAAAAATTTAAAATAACATATATTTAACTAAGAAACCGAATAAATCAGACTAGTAAATTTTATTGCATTTCATTATTATTGTAATTTATTACATGCAAAATTAATTTTGAATTATTTTTGTGTAATGTTTTCAAATATTATTATGGAATTTTATTAATGAAATTGTGGGTTTGTTTAAACTAAAATAACAAACTTTGTTATAGATGTTATATCGTCAATATTTAAGCAAATACAGCATAAATAGTTGACTCTAATCGTGTTATAAAAACATATGGAACGCTTATTATTTATCAATTAAATTTATTAAAGAGGAATTGTTTAAGTGCCTATGAACGTTCATGTCTTAAATCGTAATTAAAATCTCCACCTAAAACAATTGGTATTTTCTCCCTTTACTTTTTACGCTTTTTTATATTTGTGAAAAGACAGAACTTTTCAATTTTCTGGAACTAAACCAAATAAATATGTATTAAAGTACATACACGAAACAAATTTAACATCGCGCTATGTCCCGGCTTATACTCGTCAAGACTTGACGGTCAAATATTACCGCGGATGAACGACGAGGACATCAACGTGTGAGAGGAGGAAAATCAAAAGGGAATGACCAATAAATAACGTCAATTCTTGACGAGTATAAACCGGGACTATGCAAAAACAAAGAAATCATGTACCAACAACAACACAAACGTATTCTCATTAACAAAAGAAAACACCTACTTAACGATGCTAAAGGAGCAACATTTTTTTATATTTTTTGCTACTTTTGTTCTTTGGATAGCGAATACAAAATACTTTTAATATCTTGTTGTGATCTGCTGCAACATAGCTTCACGCATTCAAATGTAGGATAGCTAATGCACAATCCCTTAAATATATTATTGTCATCTGCTGCATCATAGCTTCACGTATTCACATTGTGTAGAATGAACAACAGTACGTAAAAAATGTTTTTGGACTAATTGGTAGCGTGTTGAACTGTCAGTTCAACTGAATACAACGAATTATTTTTAATTTTATATTCTCTTGTTGTAATAGACGCAAACAAATAAGAACAGCAATTCCAGGAAAAAGATGTATGGAAAAAAGTGTCTTTCTCGAGATTTTACACAAACAATTCACAAAACGAGTCGTAAAAAGCTTCGCATAAAAAAAAAACATCAGTCAATCTGAAATTAAACTACTCTCGCTTGATAGTCAAGGATTGTCCCGCAAGGACAAAGTTGTTTTTTAAGAAAAACAGTAAAAAATCACGATCTCAAAATGCTTTGATTTTTGAAAGAAAAACAGCATATGTCTTAAAGTAAAAGTAAATAAAGACTTTAACTAACAATATATTGCTAAACACGATGCCACTCTCGATTTTTACAAAAAAGGTCCTGTGTGAAGGATATTCGAATTTAAAGGTACATTCGAGGTAGCACAGAACTTTTGATAGCTATCTGATTCGCTAAGTTTTGGCGATTTTGATTATAATGTTGTCGTTTTCCTTAAATTTGGCGCATTAATAATTTGCATATTTTTTGCAAATGCATTTCCTTGTTTTTGAGAAATGTATTCTTGAATGCAATTCTTGAACTTTTTCAAAAAAATTAATATAAATTTTTTTATCTCGGGCACTAGAAGTGAAACCGAAGATAATTTCCTTAATTTAGATTCTTCAAATATCTCTGTCAAAAAGTATCAATTTACAACACCGAGTTAAGACCACGCTTTTTTTCCTATTTCAACTTTTTAAAACAATTTTCCTTCCTTATGATTTTTACTATTTCGTTAAAACACCTCAACTCAGCATTCACAAAAATGTTACACAAACATGTTGAGTTTCTGAGTTTGCCATTCGATGGGTCTCAATTGACTTAACAATTGTTGTTAAGAAGTGTTTCAATGAAAAAGTAACCATAAAGGACATATGAACAAAATTGTTACATATAATGCTTGAAATAACTTTTCTTAAATATCAAAATAGGAAAAAAAATCGTGGCCTTTTCCTACTGTTTTAAAAAATATATTTTTAGACAGGGTTTTGTTCAAAACAATTTGCAGAATTCGAATTGAAAAAATTATCTTCAGTACCACTGCTGGTGCCCGAGATATACAACCTTATATTATTTTTTTTGAAAAAGTTAAAAAATTGCACTCCGGTATACATTTATCCAAAACTGGAAAATGCATATGCGAAAAATATTCAAATTATTAATTCGCCAAATTTAAGGAAAACCTTAACACTGTAATCAATATCACCAAAATTTAGACAATCAGAAAACAATTAAAAGTTCTGTGCTATCTCGAGTGTATTTTTAGATTCGAATATGCTTTACACAGGACACTGTGGGTAAAAACCAAGATTGGCATCGTGTTTCCCATAATATTGTTATGTTAAGTCTATATTTACTTTTGCTTTATGAAGTATGTACAATTTTTGACGTATGTAGTTTTTCTTGCAAAAACTAAAGAATTTTGAGATTGTGATTTTTTTACTATTTTTCTCAAAAAACAACTTCATCCTTGCGGGAGAGGAAGAGATCCTTATTTTTTCTAATATTTTTTGGGAGATCCTGACCACCAACTTTTGAGACCTCTTAGAATGTGAAATTCCAAAAAAAATTTTAATTCGATACACCCTAGTTCTCAAAGCATTTCGAGTGTATCGGAGAAGAATAAAATCGGCAGTAAATCTAAGAAATGCTGAGATTGACTCTGACAATAATATATACATCCACGAAAGCCTAGTGTAAAGATTAGTGTACTTGACCGTAAAATTTTACAAGCTGAATTGCTCTTAAACGCCGAAAGAATTTATATAATGCGTTTATTTTTCGTGGCTCGGTACACATCAGGATAGAGAAAAATGCAGATAGCGTCAGCAGTCTGGATGAACTGCATGATGCTGTGGAAACAACATAAGAAGCTGTGTCGCCTAGCAGATCAATTTAATTTTATTTCAACTATTTTAGTTTTTTGTTTTAATTTTTCTTATTTTCTACCTTATCTACTTTCGTTCCAAATATGCTTTTAACTATGTTGTGACGAGCAAAACCCGAAGCAAGTTTTGCCGCGACACAACAGACAAAACGGATCAGCCAAAATTTCTATTTCTTTATTTTTTATGTTTTTTCACTGAAATGAATGTAATTTTATAATTTGAATTGAAATAGTTTTTATAATTCTAATATCTTTACCCGAAAAACTTATCTGAATTAAAATTAATTTAACATTGAACTATTTATTATTGAATTGATATATAGGGTGTCCCGCTAATGAGTGCAACTATTTACGGAGGTGAAAGGTGATGTCGAGTTAAGCAAAAAGCTTTTAGCAGAAGAACTAACTCATAGAAAACTTATTTTCAAAACTTATTGTAAAGGAAATGAAATCACCTTTCCAACGGTATATCAACAAATTCCACCGACTTAACCGTTCCCGAGCTGAGCTCGCGTGAAGTTGAAAACAATCAGTTAAGACTAATAAATTTCAACTTTGAGTGTAAATTTGCGTAATAAATGAAATTTCTTTTGTAATAAATTTGTTAATTTATTCAATTTTTTTTCAACAATACCAAAAACATAAACATATCTTTAAAAACAAAAAAGTTAGCTGTTCTAAGAAAATTATATTTATTAGAAAACAATGATATTATCTACTGCATAACTAATTGCGCTATGTTTTTTATAAATAAGAAAGAAAAATTATAAATGATGTTCGAAATGTCCTCCATTGTTTTGAATGTAATAAATGATTTGCTCGTTGTGATAATCAAAACATTCATCTTTTGTAAACTGGGACTCATCAGTCCATAAAATCCTTGAAAGGAAATTCCTGGTTTCCACATAATTTTGTTGCATCCACTGACAAAACTGCAGTCTTAGGGAATAATCTCTTTGCAAGATTTCTTGCACCGGTGTGTAGTGGTAGGGGTGCATTTTTTCTGCTCTAATTACGTAACAAACCGTATTTTTTGGAACACCTAGCATTAGAGAAACTCGCCGAATGCTGAGCGTTGGGTTTTTGCGGACAATGGCTAAAATGCGTTCCGAGTCATCGACGCTGTAACTTCTTACATGCTTTTCAGATCTATTTGTCGCAACACTCCCTGTTTCCCGAATTTGTCTAAAAACTGAGGAGAATGTTCTCATATTTGGAACGCGACGATTTGGAAATCTGCGGCGATATTCCCTTTAAGCTTGTTGACACCTCCCATTGCAAAAACCGTATACAAACAAAATATCTGCGTATTTCTCGAAACTGTAATTTGGCATTTTTTATTTTTTAAAATAAGCTACACTTCTTCAAATAAACTATTTTTAAAAACTTAACACGATTTCTGTAGAATCGTACCTCAAAAAGTACTGTTATAAATTGTTGCTATAATTTAAATTCACCAGAGTTACCATTCATGCAAAAAATCTCGCGCTGCAAAACCTGGTTATCGACGCCATGAAATCTTCATAAACACTTTAGTGTCGATGACTGGATCCAAAGAATGTCAATAAGTGGAGGTTTAATCATACCTCCATATGTTTTCAAATAAGTATAATTTTCTTAGTACGGCAAACTTTTTGTTTTTAAAGATATTGTTTGAATACGCGTTTGGACTCTTTGGTTTGTTTGGTTTTAGCCCAAGCACATGAACTTGGACTATAATTATTTAGGTTTTACAAACAGCACTTGAAACTGTTTGTAAGGAGTTTAAAACACTTGGTTGATTTCTGAATTCCTTTATTAAATTTTGTCGCCCTTTTATAGGCAAAATCAATATCAATACACTATAAAGTGATATAAAATCAATATAATAAAATTAAATATACATATAAAATGAAATTGCTATTTATTTTGTGAATTTAACTTATATATATGCACAACAAACAACCTTGGCAATGAATTGATTCGTCAGCATAAATATGCTGTCAAATGACGAGCATATGAAATAGTAAAAAACAAAAAGATCATATTTCATGCGCTACTTGAATATGCTGTTGGTCTGACTTAAAGCTTAAATTGTTTTGTTTTACTTTATTCTGTTGAGTTTACTCGCGTTCAAAGCCAAGGTTGTTTTTGAGGGAAACGTACTGCGTAAAACCTTGAACTGCACGATTCTGACCATGAAAATTGACTCTGCATAGGCAGGAAAAAACGTGCGAGTTCAGTGGCTCTTAATCCGTACTGATATGTTTATGTTTTTGGTGTTGTTGAAAAAAAAAATTGAATATATTAACTGTAATGTTCTAGAGTAGTACTAGTATGTCGGTTTGACAGCTAGTGCGCACGCACCTTATTTAGCAAGTAACATAAATTGTAAGACATAAGGAAATGAATAATTATATTACTTTTGTAATATACCTTGAAGTAAGTGCATTTTTGTCATTGATCCTAAATAGGAATCTTTAATACACTTCAGTGCCGACAAGGAGTTAAACTCACGAAATTCGCTCAGCAAACAAAGTTTTTGAACTAATTCTATTTAAAATATATTAAAATGGGTGTAGACAACGCGTCGGGTAGTAAAAGTCAAGCTGATACCAAGTTTTTGGAGGGGACATGCGAAGCTGTGAGGTAGCCACCAGTTCCTATGGATAAATTCGATCTACATAATGACGAATGGTTGCTGTATAAAGAGCGATTGGAGAACTACTTCGACGCCTATTACATAACTTCAGATTCACAGAAAAGACCATGCCTTCTAACCTCAATGGGCCCAAGTACGTACAAAATTGTACGCGGCTTATGTACAGAAGCTCTGCCGTCGTCAAAGTCGTACGATGAGCTTTGTTCCGCACTGAAATATTATATTTCGAACATCGTTCCTTATCAAGAACTCCAAAAATTATATAACTCGATTAGAAATGCGGAGGAGATAGTGGTACAATTGCTAGCACGGCTTAATTGTCTGGCTGGTAACTGTGAATTTGGTGAACGCTACTATAAGATAATTTTGGAAAAATTTTGTAAGAAGTCTTACTGAAAAAGCGTTTGAGAGAATGTGCGAAGAAGATGTAGGAACCTTGGTGCTAGGTAGGTGCTAAAAAGGCGATACAAATTGCTGTAAAGTATGAATCTAAAGTCAAAGAGATCATCGATTTTATCGCTGGACGTAGAGCGAGAAAAAGTTTTCGTAAACGCACCGACATTTCCAGTGCTGGGAGAGCAGCTGAGCAGAAACAACGAAAGAAGTGCAAATATTGTGGCTACAAGAATCAATAGAGCAACGACTGCAAATTCAAAAACGCAGCATGCAACATATGCAAGGCTTGGACATATTTTGCCAATATGCGGAAAAAAAGAGACAAAGCGCAAACTATGTTAAGAAAGAAGATGAGCGGAGAGCGATTGTCAATGTGTCAGATTATTTGTACAACATAACCTCAAACTTGAAATCAACTGCAATTTATGCTGACATAACGATTGGAGACATTTGTTATAAATTTATAATTGATAGTGGCAGCTCAGTTTTATTAGTAGGACACAGTTATTTCAAAGATAATTTTACTAGTTTCAGATTAAATCCTTCTGAAGTAAAGCTATTCGCTTACAGTGGCCATCAGATAAAAGTGTTTGATAGTTTGCAGCCTCAAATTAAATTCAATAACTCAGTGAATTTGTTCGATTATTTAGCAGCTACACGCAAGCTTTTTGTCTGATACTTGGCTTGTTAAATAACGTAAATCAATATTTTGAAAAATTTTTTATTAATAAAAAATTTCATTTAACTAAAAATGATAAATTTGTTATTTTCAACATATAACTTTGTTTGATAAAATAAGGGGAACCTAATTTGAACAAAAAGTTCTAAGGTAACCATATATACATATATATAAGGTAACTTTTATTAAAGTTAATACTTTTATTATTTCACTAACTTAAAACCATTATTTAACACTTCTATGTTAAATAAATAAACAATGCTTAAATGAAAAGATATTTGCATTTATATTAACTTCGCTTCTCAATCACTACCACCAAATCAAAGTGATATTTTATCTCAAATATCGCCTGTCGAAAGTGTTACAACATACCTACTTTCGATAATTTTGACAACTTCGAAAATTTCGAAGTTACAACTACAGGCGGACAGCGTTGTGTTCGCAATATGGTTTTAAAAATTAGTTCTGTTTACAAAGTTTTTTTTACTGTTCCATCTCGTAACCCTTTCGCAGCTGCTGGGATACATATGCCCCAGTAAATGTTTAAACACGACTGAATGAAAAAGTTGGCATTCAATTTGGAGCATATGTGTCCCGAATCGTCTATTGTTGTTGAATGTTATCTAGCGGTATTTACTTTTGATGGTGTCTCTCGTGAGTTAGAAGTGTTTAGTTTTTTATTGCAACTACACTCAAAGAAATATTTGTTCATATTGACTAATTCCTAGGTTCAGTTGATAAACATTTTGTCAATATACAGTCAACAAAAGCTTTTGTCAATTGGATTTAAGGAAATAAGTTGAAATCATATTGACAAAATTTTATTTAAATTTTTTGATAAATGGATGCTTTAATTTGATATAAGCCTTTATCACGACTATCGCGTTTTAATTGTTGATTTGATAAAACAATCTGTCAGTATGAATACAGAATATTTCAACATGAAAAAATGGTTTGTTGAATAGAAAAAGGCTTTTCTGTTGAAAAAATATGTTTTCTAATTCTAAATTTAATACAAAAATGTTTTGTTGTTCTGATAAAAATATTTTATTACATTTTATATGTAATAAACATATTATATTTGACATATAGTAAGCACATTAGCTATAAATATAATTCTGGAATTCACAAAAGTTGATATTGTCCATGCTATTCGTTATTAGCGTTGTTTACATTATTATAAATCACAGTTTGTTAACATTGCTGCTCACATTGTGAATTGTTATAGTGTGAACGTCACTAATAACGAATAGCACGGATAATCTCAACAAATAATGGATATAAATAATAATGTAAAACAAATAAATAAATAACCAAAACTCCTGCCAAATTCATTGGAAAAAGAACTCAATTTGTAGTCACCGCTAATGATAAATGTATTTAGAAACTCAGCCAAAAATGGTGAAGTTCGTCATATGTCGAAGTTGAATTGTGGCAAAATTGGTGCACTTGAAAACAAGATAAATTTATTTCACAAGATCATATTTACTTATTTACTATTTAGGGTAATTAGCTTCCACAAACACTTAAAAAATTGCACTGGACTTTTAAGCTTTCCCGAATTTTATCTCCTTTACTTTAATTAGTACTTGATCTAAAAAGGCAAATGACGCCACCAAAATACCAAGCATTTCTTTCTGTTGTCATGATTAAAGGTTTTTTGAAATTGATAATCCATTTTATCATTACGAAATGGAAATTTTGTCCATTTGACTCGATCGATTATCTATAACATTAATTATATCTTCATATGTCCCACCCTCCCCAACCCGACCCCTGAATAAATTTAAAAAAAAAACATTTAAATTACAAATTACTTGCATTGCAGGAACTTAAAATTAGCAAGCAAATATGGTGCAAGTATATGCTAAATACTGGAACAGATTTATCTGCGTTTATTACGATAAACATAGGTTCATAACCCCATCTAGCTACATTACAAACGAAATAACATTTTTGTTATAGATTTTCCAAATGTGTAATAGAATATATAATTCACGATAACTTTTTCGATGAAGTAACCATATATAAGAAAAAACTGCACATTCCATGTATTTCTTAAGATTGAATTACCACTGGCATGAATAAGAAAACAGTTTAAAAAAGTAAAAAAAATGCTTAGAAGAAATAGGAGGGGGTGGGTGGAGTGAAATTACTCTTAAGGGCAAAGCATTTTTTAAAAATTATAAAAACAACATTTAAAAAAATTGATTTCGTCACAAAAATCAAAAGGGGTACTCTTGTATTTTTCTTAAAAAATAGAAAAACCAATTTTGTGTCAAACTGCAATAGTTTTTGCATACGAGTGATGCAATTTTCGGTTTTAATTATTTTTACAACAAAGACACCATTTTTTTGCACCATTTTTTTGGAGGAAAAAGACATTTTTTGGACTTTTTTTCTAAGAAATATTAAGAATATAAATCCTTAGCTTACGGAACTGTTGCAGTAAGTTTTTGCAAGTAATTTAATTGAACTTTTAGACAAAAGAAGATTGAATGAAATATATTAAAACACAAAGAAGCTATTCGAGTCGAAAGGCAAAACTTTGAATTTGGAGTAGTTTTTTTGGCTGTAGGTAATGATGTTGTGTACAAAAATTCATTGTACTAAGATTTTCTATAGTTTTCAGGATATGAGAATGTTATTGGTGTCAAACAAATGGAAATTTTTTTTAATTATCCTTAAGAAAATTGAAAAAGTTAGTATACATTAACATATGCTGGATAAAAAAATGGATATTGTAGGGTACTCATTAGAGATAAATTAAAACTGTCCAGGTGGTGTTTGTAGCCCTTCTAACTAGCAAAAACTTTTTATAGGTTATTCAAACGTATCTCTAATTTTTAACTCAAATTTCAGAGTTTTTAATTTCCATTATTTTACAAAAGAACCGTTATTTTGAAGAGAGTCCTTATTTTAGTGATCAAAAGTAGCTTAAGTCCCAACCAGGTACGTAAGGAACCTACACGTAAAGTTTGAAGAAAATCCATCCAGTAGTTTTCAAGTGATGTGCGTTCAGACAGACAGACAATATTTTTAAAAATTACATTTTTGGAATCCACATCCTTCAAAATGTTCAAAAAGTGCAAAAAGAATTTCAAAAAAATGTTCAATGTACAGATTTTTTTTAGTTTTATTATAAGTATAGACCAAAAAAAAAATTAAGTATTGTGTTTCATGTTCCTAATATGATGAATAGGTTGTATTATGCCTAAAAATGAAGACCTTAACATGTTATAAAAAATATTAAAATTTAGAGGTCGCGAGAGTCCATTTTATGTATTACGCACGGTAGTTATTATTCCGACACGTTAAAATGCCGTATAAAGTAAAATTTAATAGTGAAATGAAGGTTCTTGAATAATATAATTTTGGGTCTGATGAACACAATGGCGAGGTTAATTTTGCTCTCTCATCACTAAAAATCTCGTAGTTAGCCAAAAACTATTGAAAAGTCGCGAAAAGTAACCGATTCTTGTTACTTTTTAGCTCTTGGGACTGTGTAATAATGGATCTTTTTCAAGAAAACCAGATGGAAACATTGTTAAATCGCAAAATTGCCTTGTCTTTGAAAAAATAAATTTTCAACTTCTTTGCTTATTTGTTTTCTATTTTAATTCGAAGAACATTCGGGGTCTTACTTGGTTAATTTATTCTGTTTACATCGACTTTTCATTTACTTTTAAAAGATCCCCCAAAACAAGGGATGGTGTCAGATATCTTTGTTAAATAGTGAATTGCAAAATATACTTCTGAAAAATACATAAAAAATATACTACTGTACTTTGATTATGTAAAAGTAAGTTTTTGGAAGTTTTTTGAATTTTTCAATTATTCAAATATACGTATCTCTGGCGGAAAAAATCCGACAATATTCCAGTTTACACGAAACTCTTTATTTTTCATCAATCTGTACACCGGCATGGTTTTTTCCCAAGAGCTAAAAGTAAAAAAAATCGGTTATTTTTTGCAACGTTTCAATAGTTTTTGGCTACGAGATTTTTAGAGATCATAGAGCTGACTACGAGATTTTGACTACGAGATTTTTAGTGATCATAGAGCATAGCCTCGCCATCGTGTTCATGAGATACAAATTATATTAAGGCGCGTTTCCACAGTCAATATTTTTTTATGCAATGTTGGATATTGCACCCAAAAACTGTAAACGCTCAAAGTCATTTTGTATGCAAATGTCATCGGTTTTGTTTTGCGAAGCAGATGAAAGGCGAAAAACAAGAATATAACAAAAGAGAATGCGAAAATAAAAAAAAAAATTAAAATAATAATAAAACGAAGCAGTCACTAGTGAAAAAAAATTGTTATATTATATGCAACCTGGAACCAAGACGACTTCGGCACATACGCTTCATTTGCTCCTACTCCCAACTTTTGCTCTTTTTTATCTTCGTAACTTCTGCGGCGTAAGACGTCCTTATCGAGCGAATCTTTGCCTTGGCATATGGAGCAGTCATGCACATTGCCTTTTTACAGGGTGACAAAAAATAAGTGTATACAACATTTTTCAATGAAAAATCTTTATTTTTAATAAAAATAGGGAAAGAACATAAAAAACTCAAAATTAAATCCATAAGTAATAATTTATTTAGCTGGATTCGAAGTGACCTCCTCCAGCGCGAGTACACATCTTCAAACGCTTTTCAAAATTTGGGCTATGGGCCGCAGCTCCTCTAAGGTTATTTTGTCCCACTCCCGACGCAACGCTTGCTTCAAAGACTTCAAACTTTGGTGTCGCTTAGCACACGCCCTTGCCTCTAAAATCGACCATATGGAATAGTCCAAGGGGTTGAGGTCAGGTGAATATGGCGGCCATTCCTGAGACGTTATGAAGTCCGGAAAATTGACTCTACACCACTCTTGTGTAATTCTTGCTCTGTGGGCTGGCGCTGAGTCTTGCTGGAAAGTCCATCTTTCTTCGCCAAAGTGCAGTCGAGCCCAAGGAAGAACTACGGCTTCCAAAATGTCGCGACGGTATACTTCTTGATTAATTTTTACTCCTTGGTCCACAAAAACCAAGGGTGTCTTGCCGCTGGCACAAATTCCTCCCCAAACCATGACGGATTGCGGATTTTGGCGATGTTCGATGATAGAGGATGGCCCAGGAGCTTCTCTTGACCAGATTCGATCGTTTTGCCTATTGTGCTTTTGCTCAACAGTGAATAATTTCTCATCTGTGAACACAGTTTTTTCCCATCCCATACCTGCGGCCCGACGCAAAAGCAGACGACATCTTTGGAGCCGAACTTTCTTGTTCTTATCCGTTAACAACTGTTCTCTTTGGTGTTTGTAGGCTTTAAGTCCAAGATGTTCTTTTGCCATAAGTCGCAATGATTCACGGTTAATACCCACCTCACGAGCCATTTTTCTCATTGAAACTCCTGCATTTCGTTCAACCCGTTTTTTGATGATTTTTCGGTTGTTAGAAGTGTTTACGGATCGTTTTCTTCCTCTACCTGGTCTATCACCTTCATGGCCAAGCTCCTTAAACCGTTTAATTGCACGAGCAACCAGTGAACGGGCAATTCCAATACTCCGAGCGATTTCGCAATTTCGTTTACCTAACTGGTACAACGCTATAATGGTTGCGCGATGAGTAGACATTGTGAAATAAACTATTAAAGTGAAGCTAGAGCGTTGAAAATAAATGTAACGGTTTCTGAAATATGTCGAATAGCAACAACAACAAATAAACCGTTGTAAATATAATAATGCGTTCTACACAGGGCAAAGAAGTTTGTATACACTTATTTTTTGTCACCCTGTATTATATAGTGGAGAATGCAGATTTCAATTGTGACTCTCGTATTCCTCCAGAAATTGTATGGTTCTGTCTCCACTCCACTTTTTGGCAACTATAATTTAAAAAATTTTAATTATATTCAATGTTTTTTAATAATTTGTCTCATAAAAATTACTGAACAGAAATTGAACCGCTTGGAAAATCAGAACATAAGCAGAGAGGAGACAGAAATAAACAAAACAAAACGTCAAAAATGTTGATCAAGTTACCGAATTGCGCAAGAAAAGTTGGAAGTCAACGAACATTTTTTCGATTGCATGCAATTTCACAAATTGCGTGCAATCAAGGGTTTACACTTTCAAAATTACGTGCAATGCCCATTTTGCGCAAGAAAAATTACTGTGAAAACGCGCCTTTATTCAAGCTTTAAAACTTTCATTAAACTATTAAATTTCACTTTATACGGCAGTTTAACATGTCGGAATAATAACTACGGGGCGTTATATATAAAATGAACTCTCGCGACCTCTAAATTTTAATACTTTTTAGCACATTTCAAGGGCTTTATTTTTAGGCATCATACAACCTATTTTTCATATTAGGAACATGAAACACAATACTTCATTTTTTTTTGGTCACCCTAGCATTATATACAAATATTTTTTTATATAAATTTATATGTACAGTATAATTCGCTTAGCGCCCTTCAATTCAATTCCACCAAATATTGTGCCCTTAAGCAAAAAAGGTGCTTAAGCAAATTTTTTAGCTGCCGGTATTTGAGGCAGATATTTGAATTCGCATAAGCACTAAGTCAGGCTCATAAAAGTAATAAATAAATACGCCTATCAAGAACTTGTGCACTAAAAAAATTTAGTTTTAACAAAAACATAAAATATAGGCCCTTATTATGAGTTGCTTTCGACGTTCGATCTTCGCTGGTTATCGAACAACGAGTATCGAACGTTAAATTCTTATTATGAGCAGTGCAACCCTATCGAAATGTTCGTTGCTCATCGAAATTTCAGTCGAATAAAATTTTGCTTTCGATGCGATGCATGCTGAGCAAAAATTGTTAAAAATTTAAGTATTTTGTGATTGTATTTTCCTTTTTAAAGACTAAAAACTAATATTGAACTGTTTTTGTAAATTTTATGCAGATCTAAGCAACAAATCGCAGTTAGAAAAACTGGTCTCATTGATGGAGGCAAACTTTGACTGCAAAGGATATTTGTTCCAAAGTTCAGGCGAAAAAGAAATGGGAAGAACTCATCAGAATTAAATTGCTTAGGACCACCAGTTAGAACAACAGCAAAGTGGCTTAAGATTAGCTAAAAAAAGCATTGCTCAACAGTTTTCTACTTCTAGCCAGTTCCGTCAAGCTTTCATCCTCTCCTGACGAAGCGTCGAATCGTTTGGAAATTATTTTCGTCATAGTCATAACTTTTTTTTCTTATTTTTTGCAATCAACTTTCAAACCAATCGTATTTAGTTGAAATAACACAACGATGACCTGATAGAAATATACTACCGCAAACAAACAATATGAACGAAATTCACAATAGCGCTACTCTTTGTCGAAAGCACGTTATAATACCAAATGCAAATTCGGTCGATCAGGCGTTTCGACTACAGTCGAAGATCGAACGCAGCTCATAATAAGGGCCATACTTTATTAGAAAAAACATAACATAAACATTAGGGACGATAATAAACCGATAACAAATCTGAAGTGTTGCATTTTCAATAATGGCTGCTCTTACCATGAAAAATTAATATAAAAACTCAGGAATCTAATGATGGTAAATCAAATGTGCCCTTAAGCGGGAGGCAGCTAAAAATTACATTTTCTTACAATAACGCTAAAAAATGGAGCAGAGCATTGATTTTGTGCTGTTAACATACATACTCTCTTAAGCGAATAGGCAGCTAAGCGAATTATACTATATATGTTTTTATATATGTTTTTTAGCTTATGACTTTTTAACTGTATTGAATACAGACTGAATTAATAAGGACTTGAGTAATTAATTGAAGACATGAACATTATTAAAATGCGAGTATAGGTTAGGTTAGGTTAAGGTGGCGGCAGGTCTTAAGACCAGTCCACTTAGACCATTATTGGTCCGTTGTGATACCACAGAATGGAAGAAGGGAGTAATCAAGTGAAACTTTTATGTAGGATGTTCTTTATGTGGCAGAAGCTATAAAAACATATTATATTAAATCTGAAGCAAGTGTTATGCCTTGCCCTTAGTCAAATCAATTTACTAAGCGTTCCTCTCCACAAACTTTTTTTACAACCACCAACTACAACTATTCGTCGTAAATTGACGTGTTTTAAAGTTGCTTTGATTAGAAATAAGGAAAGAAAGGTTATAGCGTAGGTCCATGGTCCGGGCATTAATTGAACCCGGGAATCCTGTGCGACAGTCAAGCGCGCTACCACTAGACTATTGAGGCCGCCTCGAGTGTAGGTTAAAAATGTCTAGCAATAAATGCTGTTCTGAAAGCTCTTCCAGATTTCACATCATCATAGTGCACATAAATATTTTGTGGAACTCTTGAAGTCGTAAAGCTATTTAACTCTGCACTGAAAACTGAAAATGAATGGAACTATTATTATAAGTTATATTTTTGTTAAAAGTTATCACAAAATTACATGGCTGTTTCCTCTCTTTTGCTATGTTGTCATAAACAGAGCCACGAGTTCTTGCAACAATATCCAAAATTTTTTATATTTATTTTTGTTAGAAGCAAAAACGCCTTGATTGGAAATACGACCTTATACAATTAATGAATAGTATCCCTTTCTATTGCTGTAATGTCCTGCCATTATGGTTCCTACATTTCTTGTTGGACATTTGATGCGAACGTGAGTGCAATCAATAACGTCTATATCACTTGGAAACTCAAGCACCAGAGTTTCCATGACTGTTCTTCTTAGCTGGGATCCTTGCTTGCAAACTCACAACGTTTATAAATTCAGCTGTCCACAACTTGTATGTCTGGCTGTTAGTCACTACTTTTTTGAAACTCTTCGACCAATTTTAGATAATTTTCTGTTTTAAAATGTGCAGAAGAAAAATCCTGGCAAAGTCGTAACTACGTTCTCAGACAATTCAGAAATTTCAAAATCCTCAGGCGACTGCACTCTCGATAAGGAAACGGGAACAACATTTTTGCTGCCTTTGCGATGAATGATTTTTAATTTGAAACCTTGAAGTTTCAATGCCCAGCAAGCAAGTTTTCCATGCAAGTCGGTTTGACCCATTAACTTTTTTCATTGCGTTGAGCCAAAACGACTCCGACTCCATACTGAGAGGCATTGCATTTTATTGAAAACGGACGAGAAAAATGAGGGCTGTGAACCACTGGTGTACTTCAGAGATTATTTTTGAAGGTCTGAAAAGCTGCTTAAGATTCATCAGTCCAAACAAATTTTTTCGCTTTCTGCAACATGTTGGTGAACGCTGTCGAAAGATGCGCGTAGCTGCTAAGAACCGGAGCTACGAAGGTTCGTGCTAAGAACCTCCGGTTCCATCCACAAACACAAAGAAAACGACAAAGTTGTCGCACAGTTTTTGGCAAGGGAAAGTCTTGAATCGCTAAAGATCGGTAACGATAATGATTTCTGGTTTTTTTTTCATATGCAGAACCCCATCTGCGGGGAATAAATTACAACTATTATAAATTTTCACTACTTAATGTATTAAAAACTATTTTTCTTAAAAGACATATTTTCCTCATTTTTTAGCACACTCCTCCCTATTCTTAAAGAAAATTCAAATAAAAACTGCAGAAAAAAATTTTTAAAAAAATATTAACATTCCAGAGCAACAACGGGTTAATATCAGCTAGTTTTAAAAATTTTAAATTGAATTTTTATGAGTTTTCTTTTAAATTTTCGGTCACGTTATAATATCTTAAACCCCTCCCTACCATTACTTATCGTAGTGCATTTCAAAACTCCTCCACTACCCTAAAATGGTAACGTAGTTTATGAACGATCCCTTTGTAAAAATTTACTTTTTCCAATATTAATCCAAAGTTACACCAGCGTGTCGGATGCAGATGGCTACCTTATGCAGTAAAGACAGGTGATCTTCAAACGTCTTGGTTATCAATAGCGAATCGTCTAAATAAACAAACATTTTAGTTCTCAAGTGCGCAGGTATGATCTTGTTCGTCAATCGGGACATCGTCTGTGGCGCATTACATAGACCGAAAGGCATTGAACAAACTGGTACAAAGGTCGATTGGGCACTGTGAAGGCTGTTTTATCCTTTGACGCTGCATCTAATGGAATATGCAAGAATGCGTCCTGAGGATTCCATTAATGAGCGGCAGGGGATAAACATCCTTCACAAGAATCCCATTGACCTTACGCGCATCGAGACACAATCTCACTTCACTTGGTTTGATGATCAATGCAACCGGATATGACGAAGCACTTGTAACGGCACAAAATTTCACTGCTGACAGTTGCAAAATAATATTGGGATTGTTCATGAAGTGGTGTATTTGTCATATATTTTTGGTACTAAATTGGAAATCTTTATCACTTATTGGGAACACACCTTCGATAATATTTTGTATTTGTTTTCAAAATACGCAATGTAATGTCAACATCGTGAATACACGTAATATGTAACTGCTTCAATTTTATTATCTGACAGCTGACACCTTTTTAAATATGACAACTGACATTTTTAAATCTGACAGCTGACATTTTATATTATATATATTATAATTATATGAAAATTATATATTTTTTATTCTGACAGCGGCCATCTTTCTTACTAACTGAACTAAAGTTTTCGTGACACAAAAATAAATAAAGCTTCACTTCAGTCTTCAAACGTGAATTTGGTCTTAAATTCAAGTCTGAAGACTCAAATTAAGTTTTATCATTCGTGAATACCCGTAAATGTTATTTGACAGACGTGCCAGATATTGTGCATTTGCACTTCAGTAGCACATATCTGTGACCATATTTTTTCCCCCAATTTCGTCTTCCAAAAATTATTAGTCACACACGTGTTTGTGTAAACGGGCACTTGTGAGCCGCCTCCTGAGAGTTTAGTGGTAGCATAGCCCTTTAGTTTTTGTAGGCTTATGGTGCAATTATGTTCGCGTAACGCAACGCAAGGTGACCGTAGCAAATGGTGGATTGCACGTAGATAATTTCGTGTTGATTATGCAGACATACATCTACTTAAAAAACTTCAACTCAGCTGTTTTTGCTTACAACAAGTGATATGTTTTTAATTGGCGGCAAATTATATTTAAAAGTAAATTTAGCGCACTAAAAACAAAAGACTGAACAAATAAAGAATTGTGGGTTAGAAGACAATTTATCAGCAAATTTACCGCACATAAACTCTTGCTATGAAAATGCAGCCATAGCCAGTGTTGTCACTTAAAAATTTTAAATAGTGTAGCATCCAAACAGTGGTCGATCTACCACGATTGTGATACAGTGACAACACTGGCTGTCGCAAGACCGTAGATCCGACGTAAGTTCAAAATGAAATTGAACTTCTTATTTGTTATACGTTTATCTTAAGGTTGTGAGATAAGATTCTGTTTTTCTCTATACTGTTCTAAGCTTCGTTACGTGGTGCATAACCAGATACACACAAAGCCCATACAACAGAAATTCACGTGGCTTTTGCTACGGCCACCTTGAGTTGCGTTACGCGAACATAATTGAACCATTACACGGAGATTGAAGTTGAAAAGATCTACACTTTCATAGACATGAAAGAGTAGACACTAAGCATTAAGTAATTGCAAACGAAAAAGGAAAAATTGTGAAAGGGTGCTTGGTGTTCTTCAGGATGACTGGTACATCCGACAATCGTTTGTAAACGAGTTCAAGACATCTGCTCTTTGATGTCTAATAAGCATCAAGTAATTACTAACTAAAAAATGTCGCCGGTAGTGGCTGGTGTTCTTTGATTATGAAGATTTGCACCCTTAATGGCTACTAAGTATTGAATTGGAAACGAAAAATTGTCGACGGGTGAAGCTGTGTTCTGCTTTTAAATGAAGATTTGCACATTTGGATGTCTACCAATCATTTTTTTGGAACTACAAAGTTTAATAGCTGAGAACAGACCCGTCATCTTGGTGAGGATTTTTACTTCAGCATTCGATCCTAACATCGTTTAAACTGCGTTTTAGAGTTAAGCTGAGGCTGGATCTGATGGTTTTTCAAGGAGCAACAAAAGCTCTTCCTTAGCCGTTTTCGTTACGCCGCGAGCATTTTGGCTCAAATCTTTGAGCTGTGGTTTAACCTTTACCAAATTATATCGGCATATGAACTCGTACCCGCAGTTCTGATGACAATGGAGTCCTTTCGGGGTGGCCTCTTTGGTTTTTCGATTTTTTCCTTTTGTCCAAGCATTGTGCTTCTCCAGCGCTTCCCGATGGCTAGGAGGCTCATTTTCAGCTGACAGCAAAAGACCCTGTGCCGCCTCATTTATTGTGCGCTTTATTTTTTCGTAGCTTAGCTTACTTTTGCTTTCAGTGTTCTGCACTCTAGGCCGCTCCTTTGGTGGAGTCTTATGCATGGACTTTTTTGCAGATGGAATCAGTGGGTAAGGTTGTCGTTGCTCTCGTCTTGCTCTTTTTGGGGCTGAACCTGGAGTGAAGTCGCCTTTCTTTTCCGTTTGTGTCTCAGCGTACTCACTAATCTTGGTTGAGGCACTTCTATTTCGGCGGTATCAATGTGGGCTCTTTTTACATACTTCTTTATTTAAAGACGCAATCTCATCCACAAGGTCTCTTAAGGGTTGGTGAATGCTTCTTCGGGGGAGAGTCATCATTTTCACGAGATCCTCAATTTTGGCGTTTAGAGTATCACTTGTCACAATATCCCGTAATTCCTCTGACACTAGGAGGTTTGGTGGCGAAGAATGCCTACGCTCGCTTGACTTGTTTGCCGATCTCTGGGGTGAACGTACGACTCTTGGAGTTGCCTTGAAAGGATCCTGAGTCCCATAGCTTGGAGAACCTGGAGTGGTGCTGCTATTATTGTTCATCTTACTACTACTTGTATTGTTATCTGCTACAGCAGCCAAGCGAGCCACTGATGTAGCATTTCAGTCATTGGATGACGACGACTGGGAGCCCGCTTGCTCACTCCCTAAAGCCGCCGGTACTAGGATCCGACTCAATGCACCGTAAGGTTGTTCCTATTTGAACTCATAGTGGTTTTATTTTCAGGGTATTCTCCCATAGCACATTATGCATTCTGCCAGGCTGGTTTTTCTATGAGGGTGTCCTTCCCTTTCAAGACTGCCGCCCCTCTGGGATCAGACGCTGACCAAGGAGCTGCCCAATTTGGGACAGATGTACATTGGGTTTGTTGGTGTCATTTCTGTTCGAGTAGGAGAGGGGGCCCAGTCGACGACACATTCGGTACTGTCGACTGCGATCATTCTCTTCCTAAAAAAGGGTTCACTTCGAGAAAAATGTCCCTAGCCAACGACGCGTTCGGTACTTTCGGCTGCTGTCTCACCTCTTCCTGGAAGGGGAGCACTTCGAGAATTAATCCCTAGACGACGACGCATTCGGTGCTGTCGACTGCTGTCCCCTACCCTGACAAACGCCTAGGTTTGACCGCCCAGGATTTTAATACTGCCTACCGTTACGGTTCAGACGCAGACCAGGGAGCCGCTCACTATAAATCAGACGCTTCTGGATTTGTAACTGGGGTCTGCGGGTTCGTTGGGCCCGAAGAATTTCGGTACAGACAGAATCCCACCTAGTGTGTGTGTGTGTGTGTTTTGTTTTTTCACGAGTAGTAAAAGCATCGAAAGTCTTAGTCAGTGCGCGACTTTAACTTGCTAAAGTCTCCTCAGTCGGACGGTTGGTTCATCCAGGAACGTCTGGAGGCTGTCAGAGCATTATTGCTCAATCGTCAGTGTTGATAGTCTCAGTCCGGTCGTCCGTCGTTGGTACAGAGGGATTTCGGCTGCTTTAACCTGCGTTGCGTAGGTTTGTACGCTCATTATATCTTACCCGATCATAATTTTCACAGCTGCTGCTTGAAACACCTTCCATTTTTGAGGTGTATCGCAATATTCCTTAAAGTGGGGGCCACACCAAAAGCTTCTGTCAATTTAGCTCACTCTGCGTTAAAGCGTGGGCAGTTGAAAAGGATATGACGAGCATCTTCAATTTCACCCGGAAAGTTTGTGCAAAATGTGTCTTTTTCATGCTTTAATAGGTGGAGGTACTGTTTGAAACATCCATGACCGCTAAGTAGTTGTGTCACATAGAAGTTCACTTCTCCGTGCTTCCGATTAGCCCATTTTTCCACGTCTGGGATAAGAGAAAAGGTACATCTTCCGTTTTGAGACTGCTCCCAGCGACGTTGTCAACACTCATTGCTGCGCTGAGACGATAAGTCGCTCGAATGCCAGATATGTAGGACGACCTTCGCGTAGCATCCACCCATACTGGTGCTGCATAGAGCATGATGGAGTTCGTAACATTTGCTAGGAGTTTTCTTCTGTTCTTCTGGGTCCACCTTTGGGTTAGCTTTTCAAACTAATGATAAATACCGTACTTGTCATGCCCAGTGGAAAATATTTCAAACAATGAATGCCGTAGTTTTGGATATTATATCCGCAGATGGAGGGACTAAAACACACATTTTTTCTTAACAGAGGACAACAAATGCCAACAAATTTTCCAATATTTGAATTAAACAGCAATCAACATATTAAAATATATGTTACTGGTGGTATAATATCAGTGGTTGGAACAGTTTATGAAGGCGATTATAAAGATGTAAATGTATACACTTACAAACTATCATATGTCTTCAGAGAAATAGATGATGATTTTTCGGAAGGTATGAATAAAAAATATAATTATAATAGTAAGGGTGACCTCCATCCACCGAGTAAAAATCAACAACAAGTACCTCTCAACACCACCAAAAAAAGATTGGCGGTTGACGATTGTGAAGCTAGTAAAGTGGATGGTGGTGGTGGTGGTGGCGTAACAGCTCAGTTGAGAAGAAATTTGGATATGAAGAAGATTACTATTAAATTAGACCATAAATTTAGCTTATAAATATGAAATTTTAATTGTTATCAGATCATTTTGAAATATATCACTGACATAAGAACACTAAGAAGAATAAGAAAAAATAAAATGAAAAATGTTTTCATCATATTACTAACAATTTTTTGTTATACTTAAGTATTTTCAGCTGCAGTACCTATTGATTTGAGTGAAAATAACATTAAAAATACAGAATTTGCAGTAAAATTATCAAATATTGATAATTTTTAGTAAAAATTTAATTGAAAATGCCGAGTCATCAACAGAAGTAGAACCTAAGCTAATGGGAGAGGAAGAACTCCAGTTACCTTTTAATCAGACTTTTACTGTGGATGAGGCTTTAGAAGCATTTAGGCAAGACTTAATAAAAAAGGAGAAATATATTGCCGGAATTATTGAAAGTTGTCAACCATTTTACAGGCATTTTTAACTTTTATATAAAGATAATATTAAATTAAGAATCCGCTGTACATATGATAGTAATCACTTGAAACATCGATTAAATATTTCATGTTTCGAGTATCATCAAGTTGAAAATGAGAGGATTTTAAATAACGGTGAAATTGAGATGATTACTAAGGAGGATACTACTTTCCGCTCTGATATTAATCAACATTGAAGACTATAATCATGAATTGAATATGGAAATATCCTAAAATATCTAATGTGATGTTGAACCATATATAAGGTTTTCATTATTATTATTAAAAGTCAGTATGCACTCTACTCTCAACGTGTAAAGAAGCTTCAATTTACATTAAAATGAATAACGAAATTCGTGTAAAAATTTTATGTGAATTCTTAAACAAAGAAAAACTGATATGGCATTTTGAATAAATTAAAAACTAAATTTAGGGATTTAGGGAACATCGAAATATGGTTCTCTTTATTCTAATTGTGCATGGTCAAGAGATGATGCAGCTTGTGGTCCTGATTCTTGTGAATCCATCTCTATTGAACGACGATGGAATGAAGCTTTGAAGATAGTAACTTTTATCATAATATAAAAGTTCAAATATTAACAAATTTCCTTCAGTTAACCTTGTGATCTGGACATTATCGAAAATGTTTGATGAGAGAATGTTAAGTATAGATGTACAATTTTTTCACATCAATAATGAATTTGTTATAGAAGAACTGAGTATTTCAGTATATGATGACTCACAAGTTGAAACATTTATAATAAAACCACCACCTTTTCAATATGCTATGGCAGGCGCGTACGCAGGGGGGTTTTGGGGTTAGAACCTCCCGAAATTAAAGAATTTTAACTAGCTTCTATAGAAATACTCAGCACAACATGGCAGCCGTTGTGTGTTTATGGTCACGACAAAGATCTTGAGATGACATTTCACATTGGAAAAAAAAACAAAAAGACTCATTTTAAGACATTTCTTGTGAAAAGACAATAATAGATAGATTTCGAATATTTTTAAGTACACTGAGCGAATATGTGTTAAAATTTAATGGAACTGTGTTAATATTAAATTATTTTTTTTAAAAATATAGTTTTTCAAGCTATCATATTCGTTTAACTTAAACTCAAATGTTTGTACATACAGTTCAATTAAAAACAAAAGTTTTTTTCAAAAGAATGTTTTTCAATATACTTTTACAGTTTAAAAACATTCGTTAAAAAATAACTTTAAAAAAACTTTAGCATTGAAAACAAATATGTTAGAATATTTATATACAATATATTTAAAATATATTTTTCGATGTCATATTCGTAATTGCCGACGCCCGGAACCCCTCGAATACCATATTTCAGATCCATTCGATGATTTTATTAAGGCTTAAAATATTTATATACTTTAAACATTAAAGTAATAAATTAGTTTTTATTTTATTGAATGTTAAGTATTTGTAAAACCACTTTTAAAATTAAAAATGTAAAATCGGTGTTTTTCTCAGATTGGTCTCAATTATCTGGCAATTATTGTCAAAGATTCTACTGCACATAATTTTTCAATTCAACCTCAGATAGCGACGTATGTTTTGTTATTGTAAAGATAATGTTGCGTCCTCCCGTGAGGATGCACGTTTGTCCTAATCGTTGCCCTATAATATATTTAGTTTGCCTAACTGTTGAAACTTTAGCCGTATAGCCGTATGGGTGAGGCCCTTTTGTTACTTCTATCGCTACGTTGCAACAAGCACTTGGACTTGTTACAACCCCTGCTACACTAGACCTTTGAACCTATTGTAGCCGCGGTTTTTCTTACGGTTGATGTGTTGCAACAAGCACTTGAACTTGTTGCAGCACGGCTATACTAGGCACTTGAACCTATTACAGCTGCTGACACCTAGAAGGAACTGAAAAGTTTGTTAGTCTTTCATACTTACTTCGTCCTGTGGGTTTCCGACTGGTTCATACCTCTAGAAACCTTGAGCGTGTACTCCTTGAGACAGCAGAAAACTTTAATTCAAAGTCTAGCGACTGGATTAACCAAATCAAAACACATTGTGTACTGCTGAAAATTCACTCACTGAATTTAAACTGACAACTCTCTTTATTTAGCGGGGACCAGATATTTATAACATTTCTGGCCGCGCTTCTTCTTCTTCACTTTTACATATATATTACATTCTTAATTCTACTTATTGATAAATTCGCGGTTGCGTAATTTTGCCTTCCGCCTCTTGCACAATAATTCAATTTAGTTTAAAATCATTATTAAGTTCTTATGATGCAATCATTATTTTAAAGTACGTTAACATTCGTTATCCCTTTAGATATACATTCCTACATACTTATTTAATAATGCCAACTTAGGCCGAACAAACATACAAACATGTACAACATGTGTAATTGGGTCATATTGCCCAACGATAAATTATTATTTAAATTATTCTTATGTTGCTTTATTCGAATAGCCAAAATTTATGTACGCTAATTACAACAATAAAATATTAAAATTAATTTACCTCTGGTTTTTGTTTTGTCAGCATTTGACCCTGGCCGCACAGAAGTAAATTGTTGGCTTTATTTTATTGTCTTTAAATAAAATGAAAACTGATCGCCCAGTTGTTGTTGCGGTAGATCAGTGTTCATTTTTTTGTAATACTTTTATTTTACTTGACTTTATTTGTTTTACTTGGTTTATTTGTTTACTCTACTGGCCTTGGCATTGATTTCATATAAAAGTGCCGCAATGCAATGAATGTTGACCGCTCGCTTAGTTGTTGCGGTGGATCAACTTTCATTGTCAGCACTTGGCCACTAGTAGAAAGACAATATTTTGGGGAATGCCTCATTGTGAGTCACAACAGCCATTTGTTGAAAAAATGCACACGGCTGCTTTAATATCATTCCATTTGGTAATAATTTAACTACAATTATTTTTTTGTAATACTTATGCTTATACTTATACTTATACAATATGTCTTTGTGCATTAATAACTTTTTAAACAACTATTAACTATTTAACTATTTTTGCTTACTCAACTTCATTAAAAACTCATTTAAAAACTACATAAGAAATACAAATACTAATTTTAAAATTAATAAGGATATTAATTATTTGGAATCACTTAATTCAATTAATTAACAAATATTTACGGTCTTAAAAAAAGCATACTCTAATATTACATGATAAAAAAAATTATATACTGATTTTTAAAAGCACATTTTTATATCTGAACAAAAACATTAAAATCACAAAACAATATTTATTTCTGAGCAAATAATTAAGAATCATAAAACGATTTTAACTTTTGAGGAAAAAAATTAAATCAAAAAGTGTTTTTAATTTTTGAGCTAAATAATAGAAATCCTTAAGCGATTTTTATTTCTGAGCAAAGAAATTACAATCGAAAAACAATTTTTATATCTGAGCAAAAACATAAAAATCAGAAATGATTTATATTTTTGAGGACAAGAAATCAAAATTAAGAATTGATTTAGAAAAATTTAAATATTTATTTAATGACGTTTTCTCAATAATTGAGTTAACAATCATTGCAGATCTCAAAATTGTTTTGACGTCGTTTTGAGAGCGAGCGCGGGTTCAAGAATAAGGGCGAATATAATTTTTTCTTCGACCTCTTAATTTATGATTTTGAGTTTATTTCGGGCTCAAGGTCACTTTTTGAATAAAAAAACAATCTTATATTTGTTTTTTAGTCTTAGTTTTATTGCGTCCAATATTTTGAACTCTGCCAAAGTTCATCACCAGGGACACTGTTTCAACAAAAAATATACTTATACAACAATTTTCAACATTATGAAAAAACAAACTGAAAAACTTACATATTAAATATTAGACATAAAGTTTAACACTTAACAATTTTGGTAGACATCATTGTGAGACAAAATAAACAGATATTGCATTAAAATAAATTGCAGCACCCTCGATTTCGCCGTTTCGTTGTCTACTGACTTGTAAATTGTTGTTTGTTTTGTAATTAGGTGTCGGTAGCTTTGAGCGCATCTCTCTGTGTCCGTTTTTAAATTGAAACTTCAAAACGGACAATTCAAAACTCAAAGTCAATTATTTTAAATTTTTATTTATAATGCTTACAAAATATAAGTCATTATTAATTGGAAAAGGATCTACAAATTGCAACCATTCGGTATACTCCAACGTGTTCTGCGACAAGTAGAATATGCTGATTTTTTTTCATTAAAATTTGAGAAATAATGATTACTTTCGTACCGTGATTTTATCACATTGAGTTATAGTAAAGTCTATGAACACGGGTGTATACCATATGAGTCCCAAAAACACTGTCTGAGAAAAAAACTCTTGATAAGGTATGAAAAATTCATATTATTGTCAATACTTGAAAAACTAAAAAAGGGTGATTTTAAAAATCTATACCGTAGAAGCTATTAAAGTCTCTGTAATGAAACTAATAGGTATTACTTAACTCAGTTAAATACATCTTCTGTCAAATTTTCAGATTTTTTATTGCATGCAAAAAGGAAGATACAGGGTGTTAAATCGTGCTATTTTCGTTGTTCGACTCAACTTTGAGAGTAAATAACACTAATTTAAAACAACAAAAATACAAAACTCTTAACATTTTCTAAACTAACTTTAAAAGATCTTTTAAGTTGTAAAAAAAATTTTTTTTTTGGATCCACTTTCGAAAAAAATCAGGGTTGAAAACTATAAAACTGATGAAAAAAAATCTATCTTCAATAGAGCTTTTTGGCAAAACTAAATTTTTCCAGAATTTTTAAAAAAGGTCGAGCACACCGATTTGCTGTATTGTTTTGTTTTCACCCAGTAATATTTGTCATCAAATTCCCACTTATGGACTAGGAACGCTTCGATATATTTCAAGTAATACCAGTTCCCAGGCCCGTAGAGAGCCAAGTTCGGGCCCGGGGGTAACAACATACGGGCCCCCTGAAATACTTAAAAAAATGCAATAAGAGAAGTATAAAACAGTGCAAGCTATTGCGATATCTATGCGAAAATTATTATTTAGTTCTTAGTTATTATATTATATACATAGTGATATTTAAGTCATGCGCCATGACAAGTTAAATGTATCCTATTATCGTTATTATCTGTATTAGTTGTTTCTACCTAACGACTCTACCTAATGAAATCTTTTGGTGTGACACTCCGGATAATTAAAATGTACTTTTAATTTGCATTATTATGACTACTTTTTTAGTCTTTTTTTAAATATGTTCATTCATTCATTCAACATTCAGAATATTAACATAGAAGTTAACAAAACAACCTAACTTGTATTATACTATGTTTACACTGAGCCCCTACTACGTAATTTCGAGCTTTTGTGTAATTTCGTCTGAAATTATATAATAAAAATTTTAATTTCCCATACAATTGGTTAATTTCGTAAATTACATCTAATAAGCTTATTTCGTTTAAATACTCACGACATTTGAAAATTGTGTGCATTAAAGACATCTTTTTTGACATATTAATAATCTTGTTATCACTTTGAACTGAATCAACAAGATTTGATATTTTAAATTTATATTCAAAATAAATGGCTGCTGAAAATAAATTAGAAAGAAAATACAAAAAGAAAGTTATGTGGACAGCGTGACAAGAAGAGTACTTGGTCGAGCTTTGGGTCGTCAAACTGTCATTCTTTTTACTTCAACATTATGAAGCAAGTTAGATTCAGTTTGTGTTTAATTCTTAACTCCTGATAATGCATCTCCATCGGGCTCTTGAGCGAGTTCTAAAAGTTCATCATTCGGTAAAAAAATGTATAGACTTTAGTTTTATATCAAATCGAATAGCTTACGCCTATGGCGTAAACAAACTTTTGTAAATTAGGTCCACCTTCATGTACATATACACACAACAACAGTATACATACATATATTAGGGGTACTCCCGATTCAATGCACTTGCCAGTGCAGCAGTTGAGTACTTGAGGCCTTTACAAAAACAAAAACAAAATACACGTACGTCAAAAATCTGCACGAGTGCTTTTCTACTATTGCCTTTAATTTGAGGACTTGATCAGTTGTGAACTTGTGCGCATTGAAAATTTGGACAGCTTTGAAAAAAGTGATAGTGGTGTGCTCAAGAAAACCTAACTGCACGACTACACAAGCCCTCAACTGCACAGGCAAATGCACTAAATCGTGAATACCGAAAATCTCGAAAATGATAGAATTGATTATTTTTAATATTTAAAAATCTATAAAAAAACCCCGATATTTGAAAATGTCTGCTTAGAAGTTCACAATTTTGTTATTTTTAATAAAAATGTTTAAATCTAGTATAACAACCTGCAGAACAATAATATACTTAATTTTTTGCTTCAAATGACTTCAAGTGCCGTAATCACTCGGGCCAGCAACGCAACTTTCGCAAAGTTAACGGAAAACTTTAAATTGCATTTCTTTACCAAAGTATATTAATATTTTTTATTTTATTTTTAATTACTAACCAAAAAAGTTACCAGATAAGTTATTATCTGTATTTCAGCTAGTTCAAAAATACAAGCTGTTTTACTAGTTATTAACGAACTAGTCATAAATGTACTAGCTTCTTTGATAGTTACAAACTCGCTAGTTCTGCATAAATTTGTAAACATTAAATAAATTGAATTTTTAGTTGTAAAAACAGAAACAATTGGGGATGTGACTTTGTGAATGCAGTTCTGTAAAGAGGCTTCCTTGAGGATGCGGATAGTTGAAACTCATATTCCCCGATGCAGATATTTTCAATTATAATTGTTAATATTTATTTTTTTCAAATAACAATCTGCTTAAGAGGCAATCTGGTTCTATTTGTTTCAAAAAATCAATTTTCTAAAAAAACCTCCTATATTTGTTTTGTTTTTACCCAAATGTGGAATGAGTGTTACAATATAACTTAACAGTTTAAATAAAAGTTATTTTTTTAACCTTAAAAAAAATCCTAAAAATACCTCAAATTTTAGAACGCTTTTAGGTATAAAATAAATAAAAAACCCATCTATAGCAAAACACATTAAATCAAATACCATTTCAATTAGTATAACTTAGTATTAATATTAAATTTCAAAGAATTTTAAAGTTATAGAGCTTGACTAAGAAAACTTAAAAGGAGAATTTTCTATTTAAAATTTATATTTAGATGTCCGCCATTTTGTTATTTTTTAATGAAAATGTTTAAATCAACTACCTGCCAGGATGACAAGTCTACCGAACAATAATCTATTTAAATTGTTTGTTTTAAATTACTTAAGTGCTGTTATCACCCAGAAAAAAACCGCCCACTTTGGACGCACAAATTAAAAAAAAATTTTAAATAAAAGAACTGTTTTTTGTAAAGATTGAGGTATTTATTAGACCATATAAAAACATTTAAACAATTGTATATTATTTTCTCATAAAAAAATCTTTCCGAAATAAACCTTGAAAATTAGGGCGGAGCACCGGACTACATCCTTAATTATTAAATATATAATACACAATTATTCGAAGTTATTTTCAAGTTAGTTTGTATAAAATAAATGCGCAGCTTTTTAAAAATAACAATCTGCTTAAATTTAAAAATCTCAATACAGTTTCAATAATGCAAGCATAAAGCTAGTTTACGTAGTACTTTCTATCATACAACTGGATTCAAAACGACTAGAACAAAACGAATACTAGCATACTAGTATGAAAACTACTAGAATGGAACTGGCTAAAATAACAGTAATATGAAACTGGTCAATATAAAACTAGTAGTTAAAAAGTTAAAAGTATACTAGCACAAAGGTAGCTCAAATCATACCAGCAAAAAGCCTAGTTTTGATTATATTAGCATTTTACTGGCTTAAAAGTTACTACTATTACAACTAGTTCAAATTTTGCCAGTAAAAATACTACAATTCATATCGAGAATAGGACAATTGTCTTTACCTATGACATCAACACAGGATAATCCAGTTTGCGCAATGTAAAAAGAATTTGAGCTGAACTAGTACTGGTATTTTTTGACCTAGTATATTTACTGGTATTTTAACTAGTTGGTTTCACTGCAGGGATGCAACGGATAATTAAACGCACACGGTTTTGTCCATTTTTATTAATAGGTGATAGTTGTGATAGTAGTAACTTGTCTCATTCTTACTTAGCAGTTGTACATCAATTGTATTTTAAATTTTTGCTGCATTCTTTTGGAAATCGCTGTATGCTTTTAGGAACTTTTAGTACAGGGTGGTTACAACGCTAATTTTTTTTTTCTTATTGAAAAAATTTTTAAAATTTTTTGCTTGTCAATTAAGTGCAAAGTTTTTTTGCCTTATTTTCGTCCTTTTATCTTGCATTATTTTAATATGATTTGTGCTAAGCCTGGCTGCTAAGGGGTGAAACTGAGCGGTTTTCATCATGTTGGTTTTGTGATAATGCTGCTCATACCAAATGTGCAGGCGTGACAGGCCGAGTTGCGGATTGTTTTGAGGAAGGTAAAGTGTTGCGTTGGTCTTGCGAGAAATGTAGATTGGCTGACATGAACTTCTACAAGCTTTTCAAACAGACAAAGCAATTCTTCTCTAAAATAAGTAAGGAACTTTCTTCGCTTTCTGCAAAAGTTTATAAATACCAGTCTCTTTTCGACGATTTTAAATATATTGAAGAGTCAATTCCTTCACCCAAAAGGGAAAAAAAACACATGTCTAGCGTAGTAAGCAAAAAACGGATTCAACTCCAATTCTACATTCTTCTGTACATGACATTGCTGATGACATGGACATTTGTGGTATAACAGCCCCTCCACCTATTTTAACTTCTACTTCGAATACAGCAAACATATCGATTTCTGCTCCTTTGCCAGTGCTGGCACCTCCACCTTCATTGCCAGTCATGTCTTATGCCCAAACTGTTTCTCTTTCACCAATTCTTGTCGATTCCCAGGTTGTTACTCTTACTTCTCAGGTTTCTGTTCCACCTACGCCATTTATTGCAATTCCACCAACTAAATCAATCTTTGTTTCTCGCTGAGCTGCGGATACAACAAAGGTTGATATAGATTTTTTTCATTAAATCAAAGTTGAATTGTTCCTTGCATTTTTTGGTTCATAAATTCAAATATTCAAATGTAATATAAATTACTTCTTTTAGATTAACAGTTCCTGAAAATTTGTTTAATTCTATACTTGATGTAAACTTTTGGCCGCCAAACACAATTGTACGCGAATTTGAATTTAAAAGCAATCCAAGACCGGTAAATGCTGCACATTTGCCGCGTTCCCGAAATAGCCCTGAAAATCATCCAAAAAACTATTAATAAACCGCAAGTCTAAATGAGAACTTGTGTACCAAAATGTCAGGGGTCTTAACTTCAAACTTCCGATATTTCATTTATAGCTGTTCAAAACTCGCTTGTATCTGAAGAATTGACAATTCTTGACACCAGTGACATTGAGTTTATTTCAACAAATTTAAAAGTTAGCCACTTAATGTAAATTATATTCAAATCTTGCCAAAAACATCAAATTTGTAGCCATTTAAAAAGTGAAATATTTACATATGTAAATAGTACCAGTGTTAGGGTTAAAAATGCAATCCTTAAATGAAAGAAGGAAGTCTGCTGATATCGTCTACTTACACCAACTCATAACTGGTGGGTTCGATTCACCGGGACTCCTAACTCTTATAAATTTTAACACTAATCGTAGAGGCAGTAAAAACGCTAACAATTTCCCATTATAATAAGATTTTTAAATTGCTCTTGTCAGGATCTAGCGGAACGTAACAATTCGATAGTTCCTTGCTCACATTAATATTCTGTATTTGTACAGTACAATTCAACTCAGGCTGTTGAATTATATAATTCGTCGGGTTCTGGAAACTATTTTCGTTGTCGGAAAAAATGCTTTTTTTACGATATGTGCGGTGTGGCTCATTTGATCTCATTATTCAATATTTTTTAGATAATCAGATTAAACTTAAAGTAAAGGAATGCAATTTTAATATGTATAACAAATGGTCTTTATCTTAGAAAGTCTTTTATGAAAAACGTATTTCTTTTTTAAGGAAATATGTATAAAATATCCGCATAAAAATAATAGAAAAAGAAACAAATCTTAACAATCAAATCTTCGGTTCAGAGATCAAAATCAATAACGACATAGTGATTTAATTAATTAGTAAAATAGTTTTGGGGAAATCATATTTAAGCCTTGCGCTGTTTTATTGTATGAATGTTTACAGGTGCGCTAGCTAAAGTATTGATAGACATAATAGTGTAGTCCTCCATGTTACTCGATACATAACTTAAATCGACATCAAAAGCAACATAATTCTAACAGTATTTATTTACCTTAGTGTGTTTACAAACGAAATACGCATTTTTAGAGGTGGTAAATATAATAATTTCAATTATTTCAAAGTGTGTGTTTACAAACTTAGTGTGTTTACAAACGAAATACGCATTTTTAGAGGTGGTAAATATAATAATTTCAATTATTTCAAATATTGTTGCTCTTTCAATTCGATAGGTCACATTTTTAGTCACAAAATAACCTTTTTTAAATATTTTACAATCGTAAAAACATTTGGAAAGTTTTTATAGAATTTCGTTTACAAAAATGAACGATTAAATCATTGTGTTTAGTGTTTATTCCATGACAGCTTTCGATGGTGTACAAATAGTCTGGAGAGCGTAATGACATATAAGCAAACTGTAATTGAAACTTTTTAGTAAGAGAAACGCAAATATTCTTACGGCTAGTTACATTTCGTGCATATGTTTTGAATTCTTTGTGCTTATTTTCACATCGAAAGCACAAAAAAAAAAAAAAACAAGGTGGACCTGATTACAAAGTAACTGAAATATAGTGCAGCATTATATGGTGTTTGGGTTTTAATGATTAAAGACTCATGTATGAAGTATGTGGGAAACTGGGGGCGATGGATCAATGTAACATGTCTGACTGTCTCAACCTGGCGAGGCCAGCATAATCTTTGTGAAATCGCCTCAAGTCGACTCAAACCTCCACGTGGTGTTTCCTGGGCAACGTCAAAACTGACAACCGTTAGTTTGGCGGCTAATCTGAGCGGCGGGCCTCCCTAGGCTTAAAATAGGTTGTGCGTCGGGTTTGAAGCCCACCCGTAAAAACCCATTTCAATGAAAACACAAAAGAATAGAAGAAAACTGATCCCCAAATCTGATGACGACTACCGCAAACGAAAAACTGATAATGATTTACGGATATGCACCTGGAATGTCCGAACCCTTAATTGGGAAGGTGCCTCTATCCAACTGACTGATGTCTTGGAAAGATACAAAGCTGATATCACTGCTATCCAAGAAATGCGATGGAAGGGACAGGGTTGCATTCGGCATGCACCCTGTGATATCTACTACAGCGGCCATGCAGAGAAGCACGAGTTTGGATGCGGATTTGTAGTTGGCAAGAGACTACGGCCCCACGTCCTGCGATTCACACCTGTGAACGAACGACTTGCCATAATCCGCATCAAGGTTAGGTTTTTCAATATAAGCCTAATATGTGCGCACGCTCCGACAGAAGACAAGGACGATGAGATCAAGGAAATTTTCTACGAGCGCCTTGAAAATGCTTACGAGCGCTGCCCCCGCCACGACGTAAAAATCGTGCTTGGTGACTTCAACGCTAAGGTGGGCAAGGAAAATATTTTTGGTCCAACGGTCGGAAAGTTCAGCCTCCACGACAACACCTCCGATAACGGAATGAGGCTGATTGACTTCGCCGCAGCACGAAACATGGTCGTAAGTAGCACTAGATTCAAGCATCTCAATATTCATAAAGCCACCTGGACGTCCCCTGATCAAAAAACAAAAAATCAAATTGATCACGTTTTGATCGACGGAAGGCACTCTTCCAGTGTATTGGATGTACGCACGATCCGTGGTGCAAACATTGACTCGGATCACTATCTTGTTGCAGCCAAGATCCGTACACGTCTGTGCGCAGCTAAGAATACACGCAACCCTACACAGAGAAAGCTAGACGTCGACAAGCTGCAATCGAAACAGACAGCCGATGCTTTCGCCACTCGACTCTCACTCCTGCTTCAAAGCACTCCTCCAATCGATGATATATGCGCGCAGTGGACACACATTTCCAACTCCATGCGTGCGGCTGCTGAAGAGGTGATTGGCTACCAACGCCCTCGCCGAAACCAGTGGTACGACCAGGAGTGTCGCGACGCCACTGCAGAGAAAGACGCCGCCTACAAAGCCACCCTGCAGTCGGTTGTAACGCGCGCTGCTAAGGAGCGATACAAAGAAAAGAGGAGGGAAGAGAGACATATTTTCAGGCGGAAAAAAAGAGAGGCAGAAAAGCGCGAGCAGGAGAAGATTGAGATGTATGGTGACAGGAATGAGGCCCGAAAATTTTTCGAAAAAATAAGACGCCTTGCCGATGGTTTTAAAACCGGGGCCTCTTCCTGCAAGGATGAAAACGGGAATCTAGTGACAGATGTCCAGAGTACACTGACGTTATGGAGGGAACACTTCTCTAAGCTTCTAAATGGCGACGCTGACAACAATCCCGCCAATAGAGATGATATTCCGGAAACCCCAATTGCGGATGACAGCGTCGAGGTTCCGCTGCCCGACTATGATGAAGTTCTGACAGCTATAGCTCGGCTTAAAAATAACAAAGCCGCGGGAGCTGATGGCTTACCTGCTGAGCTGTTTAAGAACGGAGGCGAAGCTCTACTTAAATGCATTCACGAGCTTCTATGCAGAATATGGTCGGAAGAATGCATTCCGAACGATTGGAATCTCAGTGTGCTCTGCCCAATCCACAAGAAAGGCGATCCCACTATCTGTGCCAATTACCGTGGGATAAGCCTTCTTAATATCGCATATAAGGTCCTGTCGAGCGTTTTATGTGAAAGATTGAAGCCCATTGTAAACGAACTGATCGGACCTTATCAGTGTGGCTTCAGACCTGGAAAGTCCACCATCGACCAGATTTTCACGCTACGACAAATCTTGGAGAAGACTCAAGAAAAACAAGTCGACACCCACCATCTTTTTGTCGACTACAAAGCCGCCTTCGACAGCCCAATAAGGAAGCACCTGTACTCCACCATGTCTGAATTTGGTATTCCTGCAAAACTAATACGACTTTGCAGGATGACACTGAGCAACACCAGCAGCGCAGTTAAAATCGGGAAGGACCTCTCCCCACCATTTATTACCAAACGAGGTTTCAGACAAGGTGATTCCTTATCGTGCGACTTTTTTAACCTAATGATGGAAAAGATCATCCGAGCTGCTGATCTGAGACGTAGTGGCACAATATTCTACAAGAGTGTTATGCTGCTTGCGTATGCTGATGACATAGATATCATTGGCCATAATACGCGCGAAGTCAGTGCAGCATTTTCCAGATTAGAAAGAGAGTCAAGTCGAATGGGTCTGTCAGTGAATGCAGATAAGACGAAATACTTAGTGTCAACAAACAAACAGTCCCAGCGTCTTGGAACCCACGTTACCGTTGACAATACCTCCTTCGAGGTTGTGAAGAACTTCGTTTATCTGGGATCCAGCATTAATTCAACCAACGACATCAGCATTGAGATCAAACGAAGAATAACTCTTGCCAACAGGTGTTACTTTGGGCTCAGTAGGCAATTGAGAAGCAGAGCCCTTTCTCGACGAACGAAAATCACGCTCTATAAATCGCTCATCATGCCCGTCCTACTTTACGCATCACAAACCTGGACGCTGAGCAGTTTAGATGAAAAGACTTTAGGAGCATTCGAGAGAAAGATTCTTCGTAAGATCTACGGACCAATCTGCGTCAATGGCGAGTACCGAATACGGTGGAATAATGAACTGTATGAGCTGTACGCTGACATCGACATAGTCAAGCGCATTAAAATCGAGCGGCTTCGCTGGCTTGGTCATGTTCAGCGCATGAAAGACGATGCTCCAGTGAAGAAAACATTCGATTCGGTACCCAGCGGCGGTCAACGCAGAAGAGGACGACCGCATCTTCGTTGGAAAGACCAAGTAGAGGACAACCTGACGAAGCTTGGAATTTCCAACTGGCGCCAGCAAGCGAAAGACAGAAATGGCTGGCGCAAATTCTTAGATGAGGCCAAGACCGACATACGGTTGTAGCGCCAACTAAGTAAGTAAGTAAGTAGTATGAAGTATGTATGTAGTCAGTATGATGGCATTTAATAAGAAATTTAAGTCTTTCAGTTAAGTCGAATTAAATTTCACATGACATCAAAATTTCAACTATTTCTAGAAAATTTAACATGAATAACTAGGGGTGAATACCCGTTTTGCGTTAAAGAGAAGTGAATACATAATAGTATTCATTTAACGATTTCACTTTTTCACTTCACTGCGCACAAAAACGCGATTCTTGTTCGCCTGATGGAAAGTAGTTGCTGAATAGCATTTGAGAGTTGTGTTGTGACTCTGTTGTGACTCACAACGCGGCTTCCCCAAAATGCTATCTGTTTATAAATGGTTAAGTGCCTGCAATGAGAACTGACCTACCACAATTTTGGCGATCAGTTTTCATTGCATTGCAGCGCTTTAATTTAATTCAATACCAAGGCCGGCACCTTCAAAACAGAAGCAATTAAAGTAAACACTGACGCCAGTTGGGCGATCAGCTTACATAGCAAGCGCTATATTAAAGACAATAAAATAAAGCCAACAACTTACTTATGTGCGGCTAGTACCAAAAATGCTGACAATGCATTTTCGGCAAGTCAACCAACGTAGAGGTAATATAATTTAAATTGTATTTTATTGTTGTAATAAGCAAGCATACTTTTTGTCGTCATGCAATTAAAAACAGAGGTAGAATATTTTAAATAATATTTGATTGTTGGATTCAGTGTTTTGGGAAATATGACCCAATTTTCCCACAATGAACATGTTTGTACGTTTGTCTACACTTCACATTATTAAATAAGTATGTAGGAATGTAAGAATGAATAATAATGTTTACTTTATGAATGCCTGTATATTTTAAAGAAGAATTAATTGTATGTAATTAGAGAAAAATCTTGAGCCAGATATAACCTAGGCCAAGAATTCAGGAAATACAAGAGTAACATTTCCTAATTGTTAAGAAATTACGTATAATGAAATAATTGTAAACTAGATCAATAAAAACTAATACTAATTATTGTGCAAGATTGTCTTCCGCATCTTGCACAAATGCTGAGTACACCTAATTATCGTAAAAACCGAGGTGTTAAACATAAGTAGTTTTAAGAGAAGAAGTAGTTAATCTTTAACTGTGAAAATAAACGTATACGGTTACTAGTTTGACCGAGAATAAAAATACAAAACGTTATTTCTTCTAACTAATTGAAGGACCTGGAGAAGGACCAGAGGACTGTTCAACCTATATCGACATGAGTAAGTATAATAAAGGTAACATTCCGGCAACCTCACGGCTGCCTACTGACCGGCATAACTCACCATGCTTAGCATAATAAGGTAAGCAAGTATAATCAGGATTTGGGACGAGTTCCCAGTCTGACAAGTAGGGCCACGATAGGACCTATGCGCATCCTCACGGGAGGATGCAACAGTTGCTGAATGTCTATTAAACAAAGCTTTTATGAAAAATAAATATAAAGAACGTATAAGATGTTAGAAAACATTTGCAACAATGAATTTATCATTAATTTACCTTCATTTGCAAAGAGTATATTGGAAATGTCAAAGGTAATAACTGATTTTGAATTGCTTCAACAGTCCTTTGTAGAGAAAACCCAAGGATTTTAGGAGGAGCCGACATTTCGACTTTTATTGATTGCCCAAAGACATAAACTTGATAGAGAAAGTAAAACTATATATTAAAAATAAACAATAAAAAAGAAAAATATAAAGAATTTTACATAAATAAATATAACCAAGATACGTTTTTCGGTTAGTTTCAAATAGCTGAAACTAATATAGCAAGTCGATTATGCGCGTTTGCAACCGGCGTTAACTTTTAGCAAACATTAAACAGCTGTTGCCTTTTAAACACACAACGGGAATCGGGTTTTTTGTGTAAAGATGAAAACACTTTTCATATGACAATAACGCAGAACGGGAATTGACCCCCAGAGCTTGTCTTCAACTGGAACAAAATCACCCACCATTAACGGAAAGAGCTGCACAAAACACATCATCTCTCGAGCAGACATTTTTAGATAAAATTTCGTTAAATTATCGGAAGTGATCTCAAGAAAAATGTTACCAATCTCAAGTTCAACGTAGTTGAACATTTGCTTCCTAATATTAAGAGTTTCAAGTGAAAAAGAATTTTTTCCAATAGAATTAATAATTTTCTGTATTTCTTAACATTTTAGGATTTTGTTGACATAATGTGTTAGTATCTGATTTTTTTACTTTACAGAATCTACAAAAAAATTATGATTAAAGGATGATGTGAATCCCAAAATCGCATTTAAAGCTAAATTATCTCCTATAATTAAGCCTAGTATGAAATGAACTTTCATCATACCTTTTTTTGCTCGTCTTATGACGAGGAATCACGAAGTCTGGGACACTCTATACAGTTGCAGTCAAAATAATAGTAGCGCCCTTATATTCATACATGTTTGGATAAATAATACTAGTATACGAATTTCGGATCCGGTAAGTCCATTTTCATTCCTATATGTACTTTCAACACTCGTTCCAACTCCGTACTCAGTTTCCTCCTATATTGTAAAACTTTCAAGATACAGGGTGTTTTACGGTTTTGGTACGTGTTTAGTATTATTGATCTAGAATCTAAACTACTCACCATAAAATAAAAAATAATATTTTTTATATAAAAAATAATATTTTTTATTTTAGAAAAAATATCAACCTTTTCATCAATATATCAACCACTTTCGTGTCATGTGCTGCAGCTGAGCTAAAATTTTGTGATTACTCAACGAAATATCAACAAATTTTGTATCTTTTGTTTTAGCGGAGCTGTAATCGTCCAAATTTAAAATGTCTTTTTTTCATGTAAAAATACACTTAATCAACAGTATTTTTTTAAATTCTAACTTTGGACAGTAAAAGCTTCGCTATAAAAAAGATAGATAATTTGTCGATATTTTTTTGTATAATCTCAAAATTTTTTCTCCGCTACAGCACATGACACGAAAGCGATTGATATACTTATGAAAAATCTGATATTTTTTCTAAAATACAAAATATTATTTTTTATTTTATGGTGAGTAGTTTAGATTCTAGATCAATAATACTAAACACGTACCAAAACCGTAAAACACCCTGTATCTTGAGAGTTTAACAATATAGGAGGAAACTGAGTACGGAGTTGGAACGAGTGTTGAAAGTACATATAGGAATGAAAATGGACTTACCGGATCCGAAATTCGTATACTAGTATTATTTATCCAAACATGTATGAATATAAGGGCGCTACTATTATTTTGACCGCAGCTGTATATATTCACTATTATTAAAGACATCAATCTGAAATTTTAAACACGTATTTTGCACACATATAGTAACCTTTTTATTAAATCTGCAACGCCTCCTTTTGATCCATCTCTCGATCATATCTCTAATGCTTAGTTTTTAGAGTGCACTGTGTAGCAGGGCCTAAGTCACTTGCACATTAGCTCAATAAATATATAAAATAAATTTTTTAGCTGTATGAGAACTTTAAATGATAATACAGGACAAAAATGGAATGAATTTTTATCATTATAATCTGGTAGATAGTTTCTTGGAATTAATTTTTTAATATGATTTTTGGCAAATGTTCGTTGCGGATCAGTCCAATTTTTCACTACTAATTCCAATAAATCTGGACGTATGCCGTCAATGGTGGCTTGAATATTGGTTTCCAATGCATCAAGAGTTGCTGATTTGTTGGCATAGATCAGTGACTTAACATAGCCCCATAAAAAGTAATCGAGAGGCCTTAAGTCGCACGAACGAGGGGGTAAGTTAGCAAAACCACTTCTGGAAATAAAGTTGTTACCAAATTGATTTTGCAATAAATTAATGGTAAAGTGCGCTGTATGGCAAGTTTCGCCGTCTTGTTGGAACAAATGTCGTCGATGTTTAGCTGATTAATTTTTGGAGACAAAAAATCAGTCAGCATGGCTCGATAGCGCTCAATTTTCACCGTAACGGCAGCTCCTTCCTCATTTCAAAAGAAATAAGGACCGATGATGCCGCCAGCGTGTAAGCTTCACCAAACAGTAATTTTTAATGGATGTAATGTCTTCACTCCATATATGGCAATTTTGCTTATTGACGAAGCCATTTAACCAGAAATTACTTGCTCACTATGCCTATTATGTTGACCGTAAATTGGACGAAGTGCTCTATGAACTTCGCGAACAGATTTATTTTTTCAAACTGAATTTTCACAATTTGGAAGCGTTTTTCTGGCGTTAGACTCAAAAATAATTTTTAGATTAGATTTAGATTTAGATTTAATTAGATTCAAAATAAATTGCCAAATTTAACTGAAGAGAAATGTCAACAAAGTTTGACTTTTTTACTTACAAACTATAGACAACAACCATCGGAGCTTCTCATGCAGCTAAAAAAACACCCTTTAGACATTGCTATCTAATTGTCTAAATTTTGGCGATTTTGATTATATTGTTGATGTTTTCCTTAAATTTGGCGAATTAATAATTTACATAAATCTTGCATATGGGTCAATCTTTTACAAACCGTACAGATTTGAACAAAAAATGACCGACCCATTTTTGATATGCATGAAATTTTTTTACGGGTACGATATCGAAAAAAGAGACACGTGTTCGAGGATTTTTTTTTAAAATTGAGGGCTTTATAAGTTTGAGATTTTCGTGATTTTTGCCTTGGAGACTAATTTTCAAAAATTCATATATTCGGTTGTGTTTTAGCTAGAGACAACTTTTTGTTTCATTTTGAATTTTTGAATTGAATTTTTAAGTGATAAATGTAAAATTTGACGTAGAATACGATGGTTATGTTTAAAACACGCTAAGTGGTGGGTAAGATTGGTTAAAATTTATTTAAAAATTTAAATTGCATATAACAATATGAATTTTTTCATAAATTTTTTAAACTATTTTTTCTTAAAGTTTACTTTTTTATCTTAAAAATGAAATAAAAAAGTTGTCTCTAGCTTTAACAGAACTGAAGTTATGAATTTTTAAAAATTAGTCTTTAGGGCAAAAGTCGCGAAAATCTCAAATTTTTAACGCCCTCTATTTTCAAAAAAAAAATCCTTGAACACGTGTCTCTTTTTTTTCGATATAGAACCCGTAAAAAAAATTTCATGCAAATCAAAAATGTGGCGATCAGAATGGTGTTCGGTTTGTAAAAGAATGACTCATATGCATTTTCTTGTTTTTCAGAAATTTATAATTGAATGTAATTTTTTAACATTTTCAACAAAACGAATATAAGGGCTTAAATCTCGGGCACCAAAAGTGTTTGATTTGGGAAAAGATAATTTAAAATTATTACTTTTATGTTCACTTCATATTTTAGTTGTTTTTATAAATTAATTTTATATGTATTTTAAAAATTAATTGTTTGTTATTTGTTTGTTAAATTACATGCAATTTCTATTTTTGAACAGATAATGATTTATTAGAAAAATATTTTTTAATTCCATGTTTTACCCGTATTTAGTGAATTTTTTTAGAATTTTTAGTGCATGTTATATGCGCATATTCTTTCTTTTTTAGTGCATGTTAGAGCTGGAAAACTCTATTCTTTTCATTTATTTCATTGGGCTGTCGATTGTTGTTTTGCTCTCAAACACATTGACTTACGCAGCCTTTAAACGCAAAATTTCGCGTTTAAGCTAAGCTTATGACAGAAATATGTCTTTGAATAACGTTCTTAATCTTCCAAAATTCTAAATAAATGTTTTACATAATTTATTTTAAACATGCCGAACTATTTACTTATATAAAATATTTTTGTATTAATGTGTTAAATCAAAAAAATATGTCCTGATCCGAGTGTACGTATGTAATCTCCAAAACAGTAAACAAAGTCATTTTCCCTGAATGCGGGTCATGGTAAGGTAAGGGCTGGAGCCCCTCACGACTCGCTTGGAGCCGGAATCGCGGACCTCTTATAGCAAAATGACCCAGTTGACAAGCTGGAAAGAGAAACAATAGCTATTACAAATAAAACATATAAGGTAAAATTTGGTACCAATTTTAGTTCTTACAGTAGTTGTTGTTGGACATTTGTGGCTTGAATAGCTGCTAAATGTGTAGATTATATAGGACAGCCAATATACAATCCTTTTAATAAATTAATTGTATAAAAGCTTGTCCTACGCCGGGTTGGAAGCATTTAGAGTAAAAAATATGACAAAAAATTTGTTGGATTTATACCATACCTTTTTATTCGAATACATGTGTGGTTAAATTATTTTGATAAAACTGCCTTACATACAAAAAACATTCTAGTAAAATTTGTTTTAGAATTTTGTACCAACTCCCCTTGTCCCTTGGACTCTATTATACTTATGGCGTTTTCGTTTCTCAAAAAAATATTGCATTTTTTCTGCCCTCTTTCTGCCATCTTTGAGATATCTGAAATTTTTTCTTCTTTTGAGGTCAACATTTTCACGAAAAAAAACACGATTCAATTTAAGAGGTCACTATTTTTATTCTCCAAAAGGCAGAATTTCTAAAACAGGCAGAATAAATGTTGCTTTTTTCGAGAAACGAAAAAGCCATTTGTTTTACATTAGACCGCTTTACTCTAGACATGCCTACATAAAGTTGCCCATGATTAAACACCGGCTCTTTAAGAAAAACTTTTAATATTTTTGAGGACAGCATATGTTGTAATAGCACTGTAACAATGGCAAAACAGAATTACAGTTCAAGTGATATTAGGCCCGACCAAAATAGACGAAACGAGACGATTGGAACTTTTTTTGAAACGAGACGATTCTAACAGAAAGTTTTTAGTTAACAATTGATGGGCAATTATAATTTTATTAATCATTAAACAAGCATTTGTGAGCTATGAGTGGAAAAAAAGTCGCACACTTTGAACAGCTGTTTTTGCCGAGTTGAGACGATAAAAGTTCGGTTCTTACGGAACAAAATGTTTTGTCAAACCACTTCGTTCAGTTTCGATGAGTTGACATGTGTCTATTTTGGATAGCAAAAATAAATTGCATTTATGCGAATATTTTCGTCTTAACTTTAAGTAGCGACTCGTCTATTTTGCTTAAGCTTATAAGTGCGGAGCAGCATGTTTGTCTTTTATGTATTGTAACAGTGGTTTTATCGAAGGCTGAGGTTAGCTCAGCCGCTCCAGGATCGCTCAAAGGATCCACAAACCTTTGATTAAATAAAAAGACGCAGTTTTCAATTTAAAGCTTAATTTTATTTACAATTATCAATCGCTTATTATAATATTTCGACAGCGTAAGATGGTGGTGCAGTCAGTTGCAGTTGGGTCTGGGTATCTGTAAAAGGGTTAAGAGTGTCAGCTGGTGCTAGTCGGCGGTCGGTTGTTTTTAATAATTTATTCTCGCTTCGGTACAAATATTTCCAGTATTCGGTATCAGGTTGTCGGTTTCGGGTAATTGGTTTCGGGTAATCGGTATTCGATAAACTGGTTTCTCTGATGCTGCGAGTTCTAGACGGAAGGCTAGACGGAAGGCTTAATTAGTAAAAATATATAATAAAATGATGGGTATAAAGATTGTGGCCCAATGATCAGAATCTGATCCGTGCGACAATCCGGTAGATAGAGTTTAAGCACAGTGCTGCGGCCCAATGATCAGGATCTGATCCGTACCGCAGCCAGCCAGACAAAACCTAAGTAAAAGACTGCGGCTCAATGATCAGAATCTGATCCGTGCCGCAGCCAGCAAGAAAGCTCTAAGCAAAAGACTGCGGCTCAATGATCAGAATCTGATCCGTACCGCAGCCAGCAAGAAAACCCTAAGCAAAAGACTGCGGCTCAATGATCAGAATCTGATCCGTACCGCAGCCAGCAAGAAAACCCTAAGCAAAAGACTGCGGCTCAATGATCAGAATCTGATCCGTTCCGCAGCCAGCAAGAAAACCCTAGGCAAAAGACTGCGGCTCAATGATCAGAATCTGATCCGTACCGCAGCCAGTATGTATCTGCACTGACTAGTTGTCAGCGCAACCAAAATATTATACAGCAATGCTGTTGTGTGTGCTAAGGCTGAGGCTCAATGACCATAGACTGGTCCGTACCTCGTGCCTGGTGCAATGCACACACACTGAGCACTTACCTAGACGGAAGGCTGATTAGTACTGACTCAACGTCACCCTTATATATACTTCGGTGTAGAAACTAGTTGGGAATTATATGATTCCTCTTATATTTTCTTAATGGGGGCTAGTTGAATGGGTCGCCGTTGTTTGTGTGTCATTAATATGTTTGGTTGTTGCGTATATAGGTACTTATTAGTTGTTTGTCTTTCTGTTTTCTTGCAGCTGTCTTACAGTGGTGATCAAGTAAATGTGTAACATGTATAACTTATAGTATAGTTGACAAAATCGTATTAACAGTAATATATATATAAATATTCTAAGTAGATAATACTTATAATAGATAGTACAGTTGTGAAAAAAAAAGTTATATAAATATTATAATAGTTTATGTATGTAGTAGATAATAAGTACAGTTGTGAGAATCAAAAGTAAAACTTATATATATATAAATGTTGAAACTGTTGATATATGTAATTAAAAAAAGTTGTATAAATATTATAATAGTTTATGTATGTAGTAAGATAATAAGTACAGTTGTGAGAATCAAAAGTAAAACTCATATATATATAAATGTTGAAACTGTTTATATATGTTATTGTTATTATTGTAACGTCACGTTACAGTTCCCTCTCTACTTAGGAAAAAAAAAAAAATTATTTGTGTTGCGAGACTTGAGGTCCTAAGGACCCGCACTACCACATTGCTGTGGTATATTTACCAGACCACAAGGGTGGTTCGGCTCTGTCGCAATAAAGTTTCAAATTAAATTTATTATTATTTTAATTTTAATAATAATTTTTTTTTTTTTTTATTATTTTTTTTTTTTTTTTTTTAGATAATTCAGTAAATAATTCATTGGGGACAAAAAAAGTATATACTTGAGGCAAAAGGATAATAAGATATAAAAATAAAAAAAGTAAATAATTTAGGCCAAAGGATAATAGTAATCATAAAAAAATATATAGCCTTATACCGTGTCCACTACTTTTTTTTGGTGCTGGCATGTCAATACAGCCTGGTCTCCCAGGATCATTTTAACATGCACCACTGGTTTCCCTTTTCTGTTAATGTGGAATTTTCGGGGGCCCGTCCTTTTTTAATGATGATCCCTTCAAAAACATCAGATGTTTCGGCTTCTGTTTTGGCTGTTGTAATGGTTGAGACGCCTGGTGCTCGAGTGGGTGATTCGGTTGGTGACGGTGACGGTGACGGCTGTAGTGGTGCTGGGCCGACTGCATACAGTTCATGGCTTGTGGTGTAATTTTCGGCCACCATCTGCCGAAGTGCCTTTTGGATGGCCTCCTCTTCCCTTGGGTCGGGCAAGGCTCGTCTTCGGCTGTTGGCTGCGGCCTCTATTATTTTTACCACCCGAGCACTCGGTTGTTGTGGATGGACTGTGGCTTCAAAGGGAGGTGCCCAGGGTTTTGGCCGTTTGGGCATGGTGGTTTGGCGCAGTATTGTTTTTATTAGGCCTGGCCGGACTGGTCTCGTTATTCTTCTCTCCATAGGAACGGTACTAGACGGAACAGAGACGAGAAAAGAAAAGAAGAAAAAAAAATATTAGAAACTCAAATTCAGAAAAGGGATTGTGATTTTTATAAAAAAAAAAATGAATATATAAACTGAATAAATGAAAAATGTTTTTTTTTTCAATTTTTAAAATAAACGGTGTGATGAATACGTAAGCAAAAGAAATATAAAAAATGCGTGTATGTGTAATAAATATAAATCGAAAAAAATGTATAAGGTCTTGACTTCCCCCTTTAATTATTTTTGTCCAACGGTGGTAACCTTGGGTAGAATTCCTTAAGATGTTGGAGGTGTGCGCGGAGATTGGGTTGTTTAGTGTTGGTTGCTCTGGTGTCTTCAAGCTCTGCGATGTTAGGTGATATCCATTTTCTGATGATGTAGGGTCCAGAGAACTTCGGTGCCAGTTTTTGTGCAAAATTGTCTATCGCGGAGGAGAGTGGGTGATCACGTTTTAATACTAGTGACCCGAGAGCAGGTCTCCATGGTCTTCGTCTTAGATTGTAGTATTTCTTTTGTTGCTCCGAGGCGATGTCCAGATTTTTGCGAACTTCTCTCCACAGTGATTCCATGTCCGGTTGATCGGAGTGATGTTCTTTGGGGGTATCCCATTGGTCTCTCTGGTTATTCGGTACGTTAAGGCTCCTGCCAAAGTTAATTTCTGCTGCGGAGTACTTCGTTGATTCGTGTGCCGCCGTATTGATTGCAAATGCAATTTCTGTCAACTGAGTATCCCAATGACGATGGTCTTGCTGGGTTCTTTGGGCAATCATCGTTTTCACGACTCGATTTGTTCTTTCAGTAGGGTTTTCTTGTGGCGAATATGGCGCTGTTACCCGATGCTCAATTCCGAGGGTGGTGAGAAAATTTTTGACGGCGTGACTGGTGAATTGTGTTCCGTTGTCGGATAAGAATATCTTGGGGCAGCCAAATCGATAAATGACTCTCTCTCTTAGGGCGTTGATGACACTGTTAGCGGTGGCCTGTCGTACTGGAATTAGTTCTACCCATTTGCTGAATTTGTCTACTAATACTAGCAGACTGGTGTTGCCATGAGTAGAACGAGGAAGTGGTCCGATGAAGTCAGCGCAGACAAGTTCCCAGGGTCGTGAGCATGTCATCGTGGCCATGCATCCCGCTGGTTTTCATTGCTCGACTTTGTACCTTGCGCAATGTTCACAGGTTCGGACGTATCGGGTGATATCTCGGTGCATACCAGGCCAGTAATAGTTTTCCTGAGCTCTTTTTATTGTCTTGAACACGCCCAAGTGGCCGGCGGTGGCGTCATCATGAATTTCTCGGAGAATTTCGTTCTGTTGAGAGGCAGGTACACATAGCTTCCATTTTGGTGTTGTAGTTATTTTAGACTTGCGCGGTATGTGTCTAAACATTCGATTCTTGACAATCTGGTAGTCCGGAAACTGGTTGTTATGTTCTTCGGTTGTCTTTTTTTGTCGGGCATACCAATCAGGTTTTATGGTGGTTAAAGTTAACAGTGGTCCGACTCCTGGGTCCTTCAGTGGGCTGCGCGACAGTGCATCAGCAACCACGTTCAAACTTCCTTTTCGGTATTCTATATCGAAGTCATACTGCTGAAGCTCCAGAGCCCATCTGGCTACTCGGCCTGACGGATTAGCCACTTCAGTGAATGATGGTCGGTTATCACAGTGAATTTATACCCTTCCAAATATGGTCTCATTTTTCTGATGGCCCAGAGTATTGCCAGGCATTCTTGTTCGGTGGCAGAGTATTTTCGTTCTAACTCCGTGAGGGTACGACTGGCATAAGCGATTACGCGCTCTTGATCGGAATGTCGTTGGAAGAGTACCGCTCCGAGCCCCTCTCGGCTGGCATCAGTTTGGAGAATGAAAGGCTGTTGAAAATCCGGGCAACACAGGACCGGTGCCTGTGTCAGTTTTTCTTTAATTCCTTCAAATGCTTCGTGTTGTTCTTTATCCCATCGCCATTTAACGTTTTTTTTTTTAGCAAGTTATTAAGCGGGGCTACCAGTGTTGAAAAATCCGGCACGAACCTGCGGTACCAAGAAGCTACCCCTAGTACCCGTCTTAGCTCGCGAATGTTTGTTGGAGTGGCGATTTCCTTCATTGCTTCTACTTTACTGGGGTCAGTGTGGATGCCTTCGGAACTCACCACGTGTCCTAGGTATCTCACGCTGGTTCGGACAAACTCGCTTTTCTCGAAGTTAATTTGAAGGTTGGCTTGTAATAAACGTTTGAACACGGCGGACAAGTTTTGAAGGTGGTCCTCGAAGGTTTTCCCCAGAACAATAATGTCATCCAGGCACGCGAAGGCTTTTGGTTGTAATTCTGGTCCAATGACTTGGTCCAAGATGCGCTGGAATGTTGCTGGTGCGGAGTGAAGACCAAAAGGCATTACTTTCCATTGGAACAAGCCCCTGCCTGGAACGGTGAAAGCAGTGCACGGCTTGGATTCTTCTCCGAGTGGTACCTGCCAGTACCCGTTTTTGAGATCTATAGATGAAATAAAGGTTGCTTCCCTGAGTTGATCCTAAATAGGATTTATCTGGGGTAAGGGGTATGCATCTGGTTGTGTGGCCGCGTTAAGCTGACGGTAATTGATGCACATTCTCCAGGTCCCTTGTTTCTTGCGGACAAGTACAATCGGTGAGCTGTAGGGACTACAGAAGAAAACCCTAAGCAAAAGACTGCGGCTCAATGATCAGAATCTGATCCGTACCGCAGCCAGTATGTATCTGCACTGACTAGTTGTCAGCGCAACCAAAATATTATACAGCAATGCTGTTGTGTGTGCTAAGGCTGAGGCTCAATGACCATAGACTGGTCCGTACCTCGTGCCTGGTGCAATGCACACACACTGAGCACTTACCTAGACGGAAGGCTGATTAGTACTGACTCAACGTCACCCTTATATATACTTCGGTGTAGAAACTAGTTGGGAATTATATGATTCCTCTTATATTTTCTTAATGGGGGCTAGTTGAATGGGTCGCCGTTATTTGTGTGTCATTAATATGTTTGGTTGTTGCGTATATAGGTACTTATTAGTTGTTTGTCTTTCTGTTTTCTTGCAGCTGTCTTACAGTGGTGATCAAGTAAATGTGTAACATGTATAACTTATAGTATAGTTGACAAAATCGTATTAACAGTAATATATATATAAATATTCTAATACAGTTTGTGTATAATATTGTTGTAGTAGATAATACTTATAATAGATAGTACAGTTGTGAAAAAAAAGTTATATAAATATTATAATAGTTTATGTATGTAGTAGATAATAAGTACAGTTGTGAGAATCAAAAGTAAAACTTATATATATATAAATGTTGAAACTGTTGATATATGTAATTAAAAAAAGTTGTATAAATATTATAATAGTTTATGTATGTAGTAAGATAATAAGTACAGTTGTGAGAATCAAAAGTAAAACTCATATATATATAAATGTTGAAACTGTATATATATGTTATTGTTATTATTGTAACGTCACGTTACAGTATTAAGATTGTGATCTGGTGCAACATATAGCGCATTCTTTTCTGGAAAAATTCTGATTTTTTTCTAACCTCTTCAAGAGTTCTGCATTTTTACCGTTCTTTTCTAAAAAACAATGTTGACCTCAAAATAAGTCGTGTTCTTTTCTCGAAAATTCTGACCGCAAATGTATAACAAACACAGAATGTTCTGACTTGTAAAATTGGACAGTTCTGCATTCTGCTCTTTACTAATAGTTACGTACTTAGTTGGCCCTTCAACCGTATATTGGTCTTGGCCATTCAAGAATTTGCGCCAGCCATTTCTGTCTCTCGCTTGCTGGTGCCAAATGGAAATTCTAAGCTTCGTCAGGTTGTCCTGCCGCTGGGTACAGAATCAAATATTTTCTTCACTGGAGCATCGTCTTTCATGCGCTGAACATGACCTAGCCAGCGAAGCCGCTCCATTTTAATGTGCTTGACTATGTCGATGTCAGCGTACAGCTTATACAGTTCATCATTCGACCGTATTCGGTACTCGCCATTGACGCAGATTGGTCCGTAGATCTTACGAAGAATCTTTCTCCCGAATGCACCTAAAGTATTTTCATCTGAACTACTCAGCGTCCAGGTTTGTAATGCATAAAGTAGGACGGGCATGATGAGCGATTTATAGAGCGTGATTTTCGTTCGTAGAGAGGGCTCTGCTTCTCAATTGCCTACTGAGCCCAAAGTAGCACCTGTTGGCAAGAGCTATTCTTCGTTTGATCTCAATGCTGATGTCGTTGGTTGATTTTATGTTGGATCCCAGGTATACGAAGTCCTTCACAACCTCGCAACAGAGGTATTGTCAACTGTAACGTGGGCTCCAAGACGCTGGGACTGTTTGTTTGTTGACACTAAGTATATCGTCTTATCTGCATTCACTGCCAGACCAATTTGACTTGACTCTCTTTCTAATCTGGAAAATGCTGCACTGGCTTTGCGAGTATTATGGCCAAAGATATCGATGTCATCAGCATGCGCAAGCAGCATTAGCACTTTTTTATAATATAGTGCCACTACGTCTCAGATCAGCAACTCGGATGATCTTTTCCATCATTATGTTGAAAAAGTCGCACGATAAGGAATCACCTTATCTGAAACCTCGTTTGGTAATAAATGGTGGGGAGAGGTCCTTCCCGATTTTAACTGCATTGCTGGTGTTGAACAGTGTCATCCTGCAAAGTCGTTTTAGTTTTGCAGAAATACCAAACTTAGACATGATGGAGTACAGGTGCTTCCTGATTGGGCTGTCGAAGACGGCTTTGTAGTTGACAAAGTGATGGTGGGTGTTGTCTTGTTTTTCTTGAATCTTCTCCAAGAGTTGTCGTAGCGTGAAAATCTGGTCGATGGTTGACTTTCCAGGTCTGCAGATACACTGATAAGGTCCAATCAGTTCGTTTACAATGGGCTTCAATCTTTCACATAAAACGCTCAACCGGACCTTATATGCGATATTTAGAAGGCTTATACCACGGTAATTGGTACAATTAGAAGGATCGCCTTTCTTGTGGATTAGGCAGAGCACACAGAGATACCAATCGTTCGGAATGCATTATTCCGGTCATATTCTGCATAGAAGCTCGTGAATGCATTTAAATAGAGCTTAGCCTCCGTTCTTAAACAGCTCAGCAAGTAAGCCATCAGCTGCCTAGGATTTGTTTTTTTAAGCTGAGCTATAGCTATCAGAACTTCATCAGAGTCGGGCAGCGGAACCTCGACGCTGTCATCCGTAATTGGGGTTTCCGGAATATCATCTTTATTGGCGGGATTGTTGTCAGCGTCACCATTTAGAAGCTTAGAGAAGTGTTTCCTCCATAACGTCAGTATACTCTGAACATCTGTAACTAGATTCCCGTTTTCATCCTTGCAGGAAGAGGCCCCATTCCTGTCACCATACATCTCAATCTTTTCCTGCTCCAACTTTGCTGCCTCTCTGTTTTTCCACCTGAAAAAAGTATCTCTTTCCTCCTCTTCTCTTTGTATTGCTCCTTAGCAGCGCGCGTTACAACCGACTGCAGTGTGGCTTTGTAGGCAGCGTCTTTCTCTGCAGTGGCATCGCGACACTCCTGGTCGTACCACTGGTTTCGACGAGGTCGGTGGTAGCCAACCACCTCTTCAGCAGCCGCACGCATGGAATTGGAATTGTATGTCCACTGCGCGCATATATCATCGATTGGAGGAGTGCTTTAAAGTAGGAGTGAGAGTCGATTGGCGAAAGCTTCGGCTGTGTGTTTCGATTGCAGCTTGTCGACGTCTAGTTTTATCTGTGTAGGGTTGCGTGCGTTCTTAGCTGCGCATAGACGTGTACGGATCTTGGCTGTGACGAGATAGTGATCCGAGTCAATCTTTCGATCAAACCACGGATCGTGCGTACATCCAGTACACTGGAAGAGTGCCTTCCGTCGATCAAAACGTGATCAATTTGATTTTTTGTTTTTTGATCAGGGGACATCCAGATGGCTATATGAATATTGAGATGCTTGAATTTAGTGTTACTTACGACCATGTTTCGTGCTGCGGCGAAGTCAATCAGCCTCATTCCCTTATCGGAGATGTTGTCGTGGAGGCTGAACTTTCCGATTGTTGGACCAAATATATTTTCCTTGCCCACCTTAGCGTTGAATTTACCAAGCGCGATTTTTACGTCGTGACGGGGACAGCGCTCGTAAGCATTTTCTAGGCGCTCGTAGAAAATTTCCTTGGTCTCATTGTCCTTGTCTTCTGTCGGAGCGTGCGCACATATAAGGCTTGTATTAAATAATTTAACCTTGATGCGGATTATGGCAAGCCTTTCGTTCACAGATGTGAATCGCAGGACGTGGGGCCATAGTCTCTTACCAACTATAAATCCGTAATGCTGTAGTTGCATGCCGAATGCAACCTTGTCCCTTCCATCGCAATTTTTGGATAGCAGTGATATCAGCTTTGTATCTTTCCAAGACATCAGTCAGTTGGATAGAGGCACCTTTCCAACTAAGAGTTCAGACATTCCAGGTGCATATCCGTAAATCATTATCAGTTTTTCGTTTGCAGTAGTCGTCATCAGATTTGGGGATCAGCTTTCTTCTTTTCTTATTTGTTTTCATTGAAATGAGTTCTTACGGGTAGGCTTCAAACCCGATGCACAACCTGTTTCTAGCCTAGGGGGCCCGCCGCTCAGATAAGCCGCCAAACTAAAAGCTGCTTCAGACTATCTGAGAAAGCATACAACTCGTAAGATCTGCCAAATAATGAAAGTCCGATAGTATGTACACAATTTCATTTGTTATTTGACTTCTCTAACAACAAAGCATACGATTTTTTTGGCATAAGAATTGTTTCCATTTCTATCAGAGAAGAAACTCGTGCTTCTCCGCAAGGTCACTGTAGTAGATATCACAGGGTGCATGCCGAATGCAACCCTCTCCCTTCCATCGCATTTCTTGGATAACAGTGATATCAGCTTTGTATCTTTCCAAAACATCAGTCAGTTGGATAGAGGCACCTTCCCAACTAAGGGTTCGAACATTCCAGGTGCATATCCGTAAATCATTATCAGTTTTTCGTTTGTGGTAGTCGTCATCAGATTTTGGGATCAGCTTTCATCTTTTCTTATTTGTTTTCATTGAAATGGGTTCTTACGGGTGGGCTTCAAACCCGACGCACAACCTCTTTTTAGCCTAGGGGGCCCGCCGCTCAGATAAGCCACCAAACTAAAAGCTGCTTCAGACTATCTGAGGAAGCAAACAACTCGTAAGATCTGCCAAATAATGAAAGTCCGATAGTATGTACACAATATTATTTGTTATATGACTTTTCTAACAATAAAGCATATGATTTTTTTGGCATAAGAATTGTTTCTATTTCTATCAGAGAAGTCAGATAAAAATTTTGTTTTTTAATTTCGAAGACTGCTCCATAAAGCTCTTGTGTTTTATTTTTTTAAACGCTTAACCATAGCTGTTTAAACCATTATTAGGCTTAAAATTAGTAATTTTCTTTTACTAGTATCCTTTTTAAGTTCTGTGTGTCAAATTTCTCTGACATAAAGTCTGACAGTGCAAATAGATTTATCAGAAATTGCAATGAGCTGTCAGATGATTTGAGAACTCTGACGAAAAAAGCATAAAAAAAAGTTATATAATTTCTCTGATAGTCAGAAGCCGCTTTAACTGTTGTCAGTTTTGACGTTGCCCAGGAAACACCACGTGGTGGTTTGAGGCGATTTCACAAGGATTATGCTGGCCCCGCCAGGTTGAAACAGTTAGACATGTTACCCAGTAAAGGTTAGCCTCCGGTTTCCCTCTTTAGTAATATTAACATAAAACAAGAAATTTGACATTAACCCGAATCACCCTGAGTAAATTTTTTTTGTAATTTTCAGAATGACCTGTTAACGCAAATATAAAATGATTTAAACTAAAATAAGCTCATTTTAAGTGTCAAGTGCCATATGGCAACGAGAGGTTGTTTCGGGTTAATATTATGTGATGTGACAATTGTGAAAAGCAAAAAGTATACATAACCTCAGTCGTATATACATCGGAATTCAAAACAACATTGCAGACAATATCAAATGAAAAAAAAATGTTGCATTTTTTCCATTCTTTTCTCAGCTCAAAAGAGTTCAACGTTCTGTAAATTTAGGTCAGAATCTCAAAAAGTCTGCATTCTGTGAGGTCAGAATTTTTTTTAAGAAAATAATGCACTAATAGCTTCAGTTAACACTTAATATTGAATTAAGCAACCTAAGCAACAAAGGGTTTTGGATCAGTGAGTAGCGTGCAGAGATACCAATCGAAGAGGTGTGAGTTCGATTCTCAAAGCGTATAAAGAGCTATTTTTAATATAATATTTTCTTGTTGTAATAGACGCAAGCAAAGCGAAACCATTCTAAGACGGTTGTCGGAAAAATGTTCGCTTCAATGGTGCTAAAGCTTATTAACGAAAGCTATTTGCTGTTTGTATTGCTGACTCGCTGCAATTATGGCGCAAACCATTATATTTTCCTCTACTAAAATTGCTCAACGTGCCTAAAGAAGCTTTCACTTAAAAAAACTTGATTTGCGTTACTTTATAGACCATTGGTCGAATTTCGGTCACAGGCGATACTAGTATTAATAATTATAATTGCACTATTGAATTTTTTAGCCAATTCGCAGTTTATTGTAAATTAGACTGATTATTACGTAAAAGTGTAATTCTTGGTTTTTTACAAGTCTGATTAATTTGTTGTTTTTGTTTAAAATGCAAACACAAGTTACACAGGTCTGATAAATTTGTACATGCATGTTATTGCAGAGTGTAAACTGATAACTATCCAAACAGCACACAACCCGATCAATAACTTTTCTTTTTCACTCATACTCAGATTCAAGCTTTATTTTTGTTGATTCCAACTCAAAAACAAATGTCTAACTTGCTATCTGCTTCTTGCTTCTTTCTTGAAAATACCTGATTCATCACCAAAAATTACAAAGTCCTAGAATATCGCGCTCACAGTAATCAAAATACCCACATTACAATATTAACAGATTACAATATTATATAGAACTGTGAATTGCCTAAATGTATTTTTAGGGTACTCTTAAAATTTTTATACGATCTATTTTAATAGTTGTTATATTTGACGCTTAAGCCCACATTAAAATAGATTTTAAGTAGTAATTACTTAATTTTAGGGTGGATACCGTAGGGGCCTTACAATAGCTCATGGAAGTTCCGTAAGAGTCCATTGCAATCACTCTTCAAACACATTACCAATTCAAATATACTGCATTAACGGTCTGTTAACTCCCCAGACTATTCACTGCGAGTCAGGGGTTAGAAAATCTCGTGAGGAGTACTTAGGGGAATCTTCTACTGTTACGACTCAAAAAATACCACAAATAATATTGCAAGCATCGATGGATCTGGACGAAGTAAATAATACAAGCGATGAATCTCAAAATATAACTGAAGAAGCTAAAATGTGTAGTTCACCTAGCATATTGGATAACGCATTAGTTTATAAGTAAGTATATACACACTATAACGTATTTTATGTTGTTTTTGTACTTGCTGTTATTTACCGACTTTAAAAAAGAGGAGGTTCGTTGTTTGTTTGTTCTCAAGTTCGTTGGTTTTTAAAAAAAAATATTTTTAATCTAAGTACATCGATAACTCCTAAAGCACTTTCCCGATCGCAGTAATTTTTCGTCAATAGATAGAGACATTGAACGCGGAGGTGCCCATCTACAATAGTGGGGCGTGGCAATATTATAAAAACTCTGTTTCTCAAACATTATTGACACTAGGGTACTGAAATTTAGTACAAGGGTAGGGAAAATTATTTCAAATTGCGGTCAAGAAAGAAGGCATTATTTGACAGAGGGACGTGGCGATATTAGAAAAACACTGTATTTTTAATAATATTGACACTAGGGTACTGAAAGTTAATACAAGGTTAGGCACAATTAAAACAAATTGCGGTCAAGAAAGTGGTCGTTATTGAACAAAGAGGCGTGAAAATATAAAAAACACTCTTTATCGAATAATATTGACACTAGGGTACTAAAATTAAGTACAACGATAGGCAGAATTATTGCGAATTACGGTCAAGAAAGTGGGCGTTATTGGACAAAGGGTGGAAGGACAAAATGTATAACATAATTTTTGCCCAACAGAAAACTAATTTTTCCAACCCAATTAGAATTTGCCATGGACCACTTGGCCACGTTGGGAGAATCCGGTAGCTGAATCGTTATAGCTCGACCTATTACCTCCACCACAAGGTATTTATTTTATTTTAACTACTTGAATATTTATGAAAAATATATTTTGAATTTAATATGTCATATAACTTTAAGTTATAAAAGAATTAAATTAAGTCATATCGTTATGAATGAATAAAAATATATGGTTTCTCAAAAACATATACATGAAATCTGTTTGAACTTAATAAAGAAAGCCAAAACTTATTAAATTATAGATTTAATAAGTTAGGGCAGGTAACAAGACAACTGAAAAGATCATAGTTAGCATGAAGCAGAATATGTTCAGGGCACGGGATCTGACTATTTATTTTTTTTAGCTTAAATTGACATGAATCAAGGCATTACCTTGGTAAGCACACGATAGTGACAGGGAAATTTCTTCCAGAGTATTCCTTATACTTACCATTTAATTGCATGTTTTACTCGGCGACGCCAAAATCACGGCGGGGTGAAGAAAACATCAACTGTAATATCAGCCGATAGCAACAATCCAACGAAGCACAGCTTCGTCGCAATCATCTTGAACGTGTTGCCTACGAGTCGTGACATAAGCAACGCCGACTAGTTTGAAAGCAATTAAACCAAACGACACAGTCCATCATACGTCGAAACACGTTCTCAACGACGCAACCGGTTGCAACACCACTGAACACGAATGACTATAACGCGATCCACACCAACCTAAAACAGGTTAGAAGGCGAACATCAGACCTAACCAACATGTTGAGCAATGAGGTACCTGAACATAGGCCAACCCTACTAGGTGCCAACCTCGGTGGACCCACCGTGTGTGTGTGAACGCCAACAGGTAGACGAGAAGTTGGACAGAAACTTCGAGAAGTAATCGAACGTTTGCCAACATTCAAGGAAGAAAGTTGAAATCTCGGAGGTGTAAAGTCCAATATTTTTAAGTGTAAAACTATAAGTTAATTAAAGTCAAAAGTTTTAAACTTTAAGAAGAAATATTTAAAGTATAAGTGTCTTGAAAAAAAGTATGAATACTTCAAGAAGTCTCATTGGAAAAGAACTATTGCTTTAAAACAAAGCAGCCTAATCGAACGAGACAAGAGCAAAGGAGTTTCTTGTTAAATCAAAAGCGGCATAAATATAACGAGGACAAAAAATTTATCGAAGAAGTGATTAAGAGAACAGTCAAGACCATCCAAACAGTGACCCCAAAGTTCTTCTATCCCCCTCAGTTATTTAAGCTTCTCCCAAAACTCTAGAGTGCTTTAGGAGCCCATTGCTTTAGAGCAAGCGTGCGCAGGTCTTATGCCCAATCGCTAGGTCGAAGACTTGAGTTATATCGTAACATTTAAGACTCCGGTCCTTATAAATACGTGGTTTTGAATAAGATGTTACGTCTCTTTGCACACCCCAGCGATGCGTCCGATTATTGCCAACGACCATCCGTAAGTCTGCTAGGAGAATGCCTGAGGATCTTGGTGATATTTTTCATCTTTTCTTACTGTTCTTTATAAATGTTTAACATTTCGGTCAAAATGTCGAAATTACAATCGCTCTTTGTTTTTGAATTAACCAAAATTTGATTAATTCGATTTTACAAATTCTAGTATTTTATTTACAATCGCTCCTAATTCCAAAAGGATCTTTGAAAATCCATTCTGAATATAAATTATTGCAAGACATATTTAAAAATATTTGAATTTAAGGTAACTGAACAGAGCAAACAAATAATTACTTAAATCGTGAAATTAAAATTCTAACGATTGATTGAAAATAAAAATGTTTTGATTTACCGTCCAGAAGATAGGATATAAATGTTTTGGAACGACCCTGGATAGCCACTAAGCTCTTCCCACTAAGCTAGACCTTGGTAAACAGGGAGTCGTTACAATGGCGCCAGAATAGGGTATTATATAATATATAATGTGTATTATATTGTTTTATACCCCTGTCGCTATAGAGATACTAACCAATAAACACCTATTATAGATTACAAAGTTTAAATATTGATTAAGCGCTTATGCATACACATACTCTGACTTTTCTTGCGATAATTTTCTACACATCTTACTTACGTAAAAGGACACATTTGTCACAATCCAGATTTCAGGTATATAGAGGCGATGGTAAGATATCCAGAGTTCATAATTTTATATGAATAAAAAGAAGTGTACATTTTGATGTCACAACTAACTGCAAAAACGAGTCAACCAATTTCAACCAAAATTTCAGGGTACGTTGGGATAGTCTGTAGATGGTTAATGTGAAGTTTGCACGACAGTATAATCGGCATATATATCTCCCATACAAATCGTCCACGCCAGTTGGTGTCCGATAAGATCTCAGGAACGGTAACACCTAAGGGCATCATATTGTAATGAAAAGATAGAACCTTTTTATTTATCGTCTCATCAAAGACTAACTTTATTATTGAATTCTTACTTACAATATTAATTCTACATAAAGTCTTAAAGCTAAACGAATTTGGATGCAAGGAAAAATACACAAATTAGTTAATCATTCTTTGCGCTTCACTTTAAGGTTACTAAGGTGCATTTAAACACTTAAAATACACGTAATCAGCTTGACACTTTGGCATTATCATGGTGTCAAGTGATAAGCAACGTTAAGGTTACTCAATTGCATTGCAATGCTTAAATCACGTAATCAGCTAGACACTTTGGCAATATCAAGGTGTCAAGTGATAAGTATGTAGGTTATTTATTTGAGTGAATCACATCCATGCACTTTCACTACACCTCCCCTTTTAAAGAGAAAGGTCTTATGAAGATCGTTGATCATGCGATGTCGCTAAGAGCTTTCTTAGGGGGTTTTTATTCAAATTAAATGTCATTTTAATCAGCAATTGTAATCATTTCTTTTTTTTATATTTATTTTAAATTATTGTTGATTTATTTATTAAGAAAAAAAAAATAAAGAACACAAATAATACAATTTACAAATACTTGAGACAATAATATAAAACATTTCTTATAATTCATATCTTAGAGAATTCAGAAGTTGCTATCCAAATAAATTTAGAAAGTTTAATTAATGTAATGTCTTATTTAAAGATAATATTTATTCTAGGTATTAAAAACAAATAGTCGAAGTATTTCTTCTATAATTATATATTGTTATTAAATATTTTTACATATTGCTTGTTAATTTTTTCGTTCTTTCCTTTTATTTATGTAATAACATTATTTTTATCATCTATGTCAATTACTCTAAATGGTCCTTTGTAAATAGGTTCTAGTTTGTGTGCAGTGTGATTTTTAATTAATACTTCTTGACCTATGTTTATGTCAGTATTGTTGGTGTTTTGATTATTTGAATGTTTTTGATATTGTTTTGTTTTGTTAATCAAATGTTGTGCTCTAGTTAATGCAGTCTGTAGACGAAATTTAACTTCTTTTTAATAATTATCGAAATTATATATAGTATCTATTTTTCAAATGGTATTAAAGGGTTAGGTTTGGGACGTTTTGGAAAATTAATTCAAATGGACAATATCCATGTACTGTTGATGATGTTGTGTTGAAAGTATATGTGAAATATCGTATCCGTTCACCCCAATCGTTTCTGGATGCATGAATGTATGAACGTATGTATTCATTAAATGTGCGATGCGATCTTTCAACTGTTTTTAATGCTTGATGGTGGTAAGGAGCTGATGTTGTTTTTTGTATGTGTAAAAGTATTAGATGTTCTGAAAGTACATGATTATTGTATTCAGTGCCCATGTCACTAAGTATTTTATTCAAAGGTCCGTAAATTAAAATCAAATGTTCTACTACGCTTTTGCTATGGTTTTAGCGCTTTTATCAGATACTGGTATTGCTGCTAGGTATTTAGTTAGATCGCATATTAAAGTGATTATATATTGATTTCCTTTTTCTGTTATAGGAAGGGGTCCTACTGTATTTATTATTACTGTTGGGAAAGGTTTCTGAGGTGTTGGGGTTATAATCATATGTGGTTTTATATGCTTTGTAGTTTTATTTGTTTGACATTGAAGACATTTCTTAACATATTGATTTACATTTTTTGAGATGTTTTTCCAATAGTAAAATTGACGAATCTTTTTAAGAAGTCTGGTTGTTCCAGTATGTCCTCCGAAAAGAGCGTTGTCATGAAATTTTTTTAATAAAGATTTTTGTTCATCTTTATCTGTAACTATGCATATTTTACGTGTTAGTGCTATTTGTAGGTTTTTATAAGTTTATTTGCGTTTTGTTTAAATTTTTACGAGGTTAAATAAATGATAATTTAAATTCACTTGTATTTTATTTATATTTCTACTAATTGCTTCTTTTTTAAGAATCGGAAAAAATTTATCTATATCAATAATTCCATTGGCAATTGTATTTTTTATATTAATTTTTTGTGCTAGCACTTGTTTACCTCGTTTAAAATAAAATATAAGGTTACTTTTGTTAGTGTCTACTTTGAGCTTGACCCACTTTTTTCGAAAACAAATCTGGCAAAGTTTTCTCAATTCATGGTTATTGAAGGATTTGTGGAGACAGTAGTACTGCCTTCAAGTTCTGTAAAGTCTGTTCGCAGTCTGTAAACCATATGAAAGGCTCTTTCTTTCTAGTTTATTTGTTTAAATGCACGGAATACAATACGAAATTTGATATGAAGCGTCTGTAATAATTACAGAATGCTAAAAATCGACGAACTTCATCGTCATTCTTTGGTCTAGGGGAATTTTCAATAGAATCATATTTTTTACTATCTGGTAAATACTTTATCCGGGTTTAATTTTAAGCATCTTTGGAAGACTGTTTCTAAATTTTGAATCTTGTGTTTTTTGAACATCCTGTGACAGTAACATCATCCAGTATATAAAGTTTTTGAAGGTGATAAACCTGTATGCTAGATTCATCATTCTCTAAAAAGAATTTGGGGCTATTTTTAGGCCACAGTGTAAACGCGTGAAACGAAATGAACCGTTTTCTGTTGAGTAAGAAGTGATATCTTGAGATTTTTCATGTAATCCAATTTGGTGAAAACCAGAGGTTAAATCTAAACAGTAGAAAAATTTTGCTCTTCCCAGTTGGTCTAAAATATCCTCAATTTTGGGTAACGGAAATTTGTCTACTATTAGTTTTTTATTAATTTGTTGGTAATCGAATACTACATGCCATCGTTTTTCAGGATTACTTCTAAATGTTTTCTTTGGTACCAACAAAATAGGGCTGTTATAATTGGACGCTCATGGTTCGATGATTCCATCTTCTCGGAGTTTTTCAACTTGCCTTAATATTTCATCTTTTTGTGAATACGGCGTACGATAATTTTTAATGTAGACAGGATTGTCATCAGAAGCTCTTCATTTTTGTGTGTAAAAGTTGTTTGTACTTATCTTATTGTTTTCTAATGCAAAGATATCAATATATTTGGAACATATTTGGATTAATTCGGATTTTGCAATTTCAGGGAAATTTTTTGATAATTTTCCCAATATGGTTTGTTTGTCTATTTGGACAACATTGGATGTGTTAAGAATTTGATAATGAGATAACTTTTCATGCTCAATTGACACATTATTTAAAATCTTATTTTCAGAGTTTGTGTTTATAACTCTTACATATGGAAAATTTTCAGATACATACCATTGTAATGTGTTTCGTTATTTTTATTTAGGAAAAAGGACCTGCCTCGAAATGTTTGCCGGCGCTTAAAAACCTACTGGCTCTAAATATTTGTTATTTTTGAATAGTGTCAGCCGGCATAAAAATGCACTCAGGCTTTTGAATAATTAGGTCAGCTGATTGAAGCTTGTTAAATTAATGATCTTTAATTTGAAAAGTCAGTGTTTATAAAGCTAAATAACGGTATTCTCAAGTTTCTAAATCATATACAAAACTGTGCATAATATTAATACATAGTGTTCAATAATATAATAACTTAAAAGTGCGTGAGTGAAAAGTAAATATTAACTTAATGTGTAAGTGACCCCCACGACTCTGGCAGCACCTTGACGTAAGTGGTCCATCCGATCGCTGGGTGTGGGGGCTTACGTTCTTCACAGGGTTGTGTTACCCTACAAATTCTGTGAGAACAACCAAGACTGCCTCCTTTTCCCCTAGTATCCCTTCTGTTCCCCCTGGATCGGATCAAGGTGTCACACGTACCGTGCCGAGGATCATCCTGGCCGGAGACCCAGTTTAAAATAATTGCCCGGTCTTGAACGGTGTGCTCCGGATACCTGACGTCCTCCGGTTCTAATCAGCCCTACCCAGGTACTGCGGATCTCTGCCTGGGTCGACCTTCCTCTCTCCGCCACTCGTGGGATTTATAATGGAAAATTTACAAACAGCAACAAAAACTTCAACACCCAAAAGGGGATCCGGAACCCTAACAAAAAACCCGGTAGGGACTTTATGTTCCGATAAAAGAGCTGTGGTACCACCAGGCTCCTCAATCACAAATAAGAGTCAGTCGATGATAGTGATACCATCAAATCATCGACCCCTCTGAACAACAGCAAGCACATCGAAAGCCTGTGCATCGGGCATTGGACCCTCAAGCTCCTCGAACACTGGTGGTAATCGACGCGGAAACGCGGGTTCGTCTAGTGGATCGGGGCTAAGGTAATCCTAATGGTCAGTGCTAGGGCGGCCGATTATGAAAGAAGGGATCCTCTCAAAGCAGGTTACGCAAACCGCAAAAAGGCATCCCGAATTCTTCGACGTCTGGCCACTGACCCTATTAAGGAGGGACAGGTCTCGAAGAGTGACATTCAAAAAATTAAGGAGGATATTGAGTGGGCGAAAAAGGTCTTACCGGACTTCACGCTAGAGCCTCCCCGTCAAATTGCAGCCGCAAAAAGAAATCGATCTGTGGAGGAACCTACCCAGAACCCGACCGCCAAGAGGGCTAAAGCCCATGGTGTAGGAGCAAGATCCTTCGCAGAGGTTGCTAAGAATAGCACAATTGTAGGGGTGATAGACCAGAATAGCGAGGATGGTAAGATACCCAAGCACCAATGGAGCTGGATAGAGGCTTCGCTCGCTAAGGTCGCCTTGCAGGTCCTGAAGGACAACCCTGGGCCACCTCCAGCATGCACGGATGCGGGATGGTTTCAGGGCAATGTCAAGCTGATGGCCTGTGAAAATGAACGATCCGCTGAGCTATTTAAAGCGGCGATTGGGAAAGTTGGTGAGGTCTATCCAGGCGCTCGTCTAAAAGCGGTAAATTTTTACGCAATTCCGTCTAGACCAAGAGCCAGAGTCCGGGTTCCAGTCACACCATCTGAACCTGAGGAAATTTTGGAAATGCTGAAGGTCTTCAACCCAGCCATATCCACTCAAAACTGGAAGTTGGAGCCTAAAGCTGAGGATGCCAAAACCGATCACAAGGAATCCAAGATGGAGGTTTTGTTGATCCTCAACAACGAATGCATTGAGCAACTCAACAAAGATAAATGTACCCTAAACTATGGGTTTAGCAAGATTCACCCAAGAATCTATAAAACGGACACGGTGTCTCTCGTAAATCGTGCGGTCTGTAGTGCCACGATTGAGAATCCTAGCGACATCGACGAGTTGATTGGAATCGAGGATGAACTATCATCCGCGTCCGAACTAGCGACGGCGATGACAAATCTCCTTAAGGAGAAGGCTCCGTCAGAGGAGCCCTTCAGCGACGAAGAGGCTGACACCACGATTGTTGGAGTACCAAAGGATGTTCCGGGTACTCCAAATTAACTTGCATCACTGCAAAGCAGCTTCAGCTGCTCTCCAGCGTCACCTGGCAACGGACGATGTCGACTTGGTGCTGATTCAGGAACCTTGGATGAACAACAACAAAATCCTTGGCCTGAATACACGAAACTACAAAATTTTCTATGTATCTAACAAAGGTAAAACTCGAACTTATATTTAGCGAAAGTTAACTTGAATTGCTTTATTCTCCCTCAGTTTAGTCACGGGGACCTCTCTGTGGTCAGCCTGGAGCTTACTTTCCCTATGATGAGCCCATACCCACGCAATCTTTCCGGGAACTCCTACAGGGAACTCATCCAGCCACGCACATCATTCTGGGTGGAGATACAAATGCACACCACTCGCAATGGAACAGCACTAACAACAACGACAGAGGTGAGTCACTTTTTAACTTCCTACTAAACACTAAATTAAATATAATGAACAAGGGCAATGAGCCAACTTTTATTATCAAAAATCGAGAAGAAGTTCTGGATATTACCCTAGTATCAGAAAACTTCTCGGAAGAAATTCATTCTTGGAAGGTCTTAAAAGAACATTCGTTCTCGGACCATAGGTACATAGAATTCGGCTGGAAAATAACCAATCAATCCATGCCTCTAAAAATAAGAAATCTCCGTAAGACAAATTGGAGATGGTATAATAAACTAATTAAAACATCACTGAATTCAGTCACTTCTTCCCCCGTTGCTAACAAAGAAGAGTTGGACCTTCTGGTTCTAGACTTCACTAAAAAATGCTCGGATGCACTAAACAGAGCATGTCCGAAAAAAGTTTTCAAAAAATCCCATAAACCCGTATGGTGGTCTCGGGAGATTGAAATTCTCAGAAAGGACTGTCGTAGAGACTATAACTACGCAAGGCGTAGCAATAGTGAGGACTCATGGAATAGCTATAAGTCTAAAGTAGGCATTTACAAAACCGCAATCAGGAAAGCAAAGAGGGTCTCTTGGTCCTCCTTCTGCACAGAAATAGAGGGTACTTCCGAAGCTTCAAGGCTGAGGAAAATATTATCGAAATCCCCGACAGTACCAAGCTTTCTTAAAAAGGAAGTTGGCACCTGGACGGACTCATGCATCGAAACCCTAGATATACTCATGGATGCGCATTTTCCTGGTAATGTTTACTGTGACACTTCCAGCTTTCAAACACTTCCCTGCGACCTTATGCCTCAACAGATTGAGCAACTGACCAGCAAGGAGAAGTTCAAATGGGCGATTTATTCATTCCAACCTTATAAATCTCCAGGTCCCGATGGCATTATACCAGCTCAACTCCACTATAGCTTCAATGCAATAGTACCCTGGCTTCAGACAATCTACTATGGTTGCCTACGCCTTAACTATATTCCAACAGCTTGGAGAGAGACAAAAGTTATCTTTATACCGAAAGCGGGTAAGTCCTCTCACACTAAATCGAATGACTTCAGACCTATAAGCCTCTCTTCCTTTCTGGTTAAAATTCTAGAGAGACTTATTGGGCTTCTTCTTAAGCCGAAACTTGACAGGCTTCTAAAATCCCAACATGCCTACATTAAAGGCAAATCTACAGAGACAGCTCTGCACTCTCTTGTGTCTACCATCGAAAAATCACTTGAGAACTAAGAATACGCACTTGCTGCTTTTCTAGATATAGCAGGGGCATTCAATAACGTCCTTCCATGTGCAGTCACCTCGGCCTTGTCGGAACTGGGGGTGGAGGATTTTCTCCTGAGTTTCGTACACCAGATGCTCTTGGGCAGGGTGGTGAACTCAGAACTGGGAGGATCCTCCACTCGTAGGTTTGTAAGCAGAGGCACTCTGCAGGGAGGAGTTTTGTCTCCACTTCTGTGGTCCGCGACGGTTGACCAGCTGTTGCGTATCATGGAGGGGGAAGGCTACAGGGTTGTTGCTTATGCAGACGATATTGCAATCATTTTTAACCGAAAGTTTCCCCAGACTCTCTGTCAACTCATGGAGAGAGCACTCTTAATTCTCTCGAGATGGGCATCCACGTGTGGTTTAAGTGTAAACCCCGAGAAAACAGATCTCATTCTTTTCACTAGGAAATATAAAACCCCCAACTAAGAACCTCCGCGTCTGAACGGCACGAGGTTGCTCTTTAGCGATAGCACGAAATACCTAGGAGTTATCCTGGATAAGAAGCTTATCTGGAATGTTAACATTACGGAACGTGTTAAAAAGGCAAACATAGCACTATTTGCCTGTAAAAAAGCTATAGGTAAAAAATGGGGTTTTTCCCCCAAAATAGTACGCTGGATTTATACAGCAATTGTCCGCCCCATACTAATGTATGGCTCACTGGTATGGTGGAGGGTCCTTGATAAGGCAACCGCACTTCAGAAGTTTGCAAAGGTGCAAAGAAGCGCAGGTCTTTGTATTGCGGGGGCACTATCCTCAACACCAACTAGTGCCCTCAATGTCATGCTTCACCTTCCTCCTCTCGATATCTTTGCCAGGGAATGTGCCAACACAGCAGCCCTGAGACTTAGAGAATCTGGTAATTGGATAGGTGACAACTGCGACCACACAATTATTCTGAACTCGTCTGCACCCGACAAAACAGACTACTGTGTGCCGTGCTTAAATCTTGAAAAGAACTATGCAGTTTTCATCCCTTCACGGCTAGATTGGGCAAACAAAATCCCCCTTAAAACCTCCGCCATAAAAATCTTCACAGATGGATCCAAACTTCAAGAACAATTAGGGGGAGGTATCTACTCCCAGGATCTCGAAATCGAAGCGTCCTTTAGACTTCCTAACTATTGTAGTGTTTACCAAGCGGAAATGATGGCTATTCACGAAACCACTAGAATTCTAGGTCAAAAAGACCTTGAAGGAAAAAGTATATAGAACTCAATATTGAAAGTATAGAACTCAAATATTGACAACTCTAAAACTCTCACTGAGTGCCGCAAATCTCTTGACGAGATGGCAAGGCTACTCAGGATTCACCTCATATGGGTACCCGGACACAGGGATATCGAGGGCAACAATTTGGCGGACGAATTGGCAAGGAAGGGTACGACCTCTAACACCCTCTTAAATGAGGACTTTATTGGTATACCCATTTCCTCCTATAAACTCCAGTGCAAGAACAGATCCCTAGGTCTTGCACAAGAACGCTGGGAACGCTTTGATACATGTAGGATAACTAAGCTAACATGGCCTACCTACGATTTAAAACGCACCAACTCACTGCTTGAGTTAAGCAGGGTAAACCTGTTAAAAATAGTAGGAATCCTAACGGGTCACTGCCTGATCGGAGCGCATGCCCTTCGGTTGGGAGTTGCATCAAACGATTTCTGCAGAAGCTGCAGATGTGAGGAGGAGGTAGAAAACGTTCAGCACCTCCTCTGCGAATGTCCGGCTCTAGCTAAAAGGAGAATGGCAACTCTGGGCCTTCCCTTTTTAAACGGACTTGCCGAAGTCTCATGCCTGGAAATCAAGCGTATACTCAAATTCATTATCCGCTCGAACTGGTTTGAGGAGGGAAATCTCTATAAGGTTTTTAAAGAGATCATGTGGTATCACAACGGGCCTGCACTGGCCTAAGTGTACGAGTCGTCTATCGGCTCAGCCACCGTTACCTAACCTAACCTAATGTGTAAGTGTGTAATGCAAATAAATATGACTAGTATAATAACAATAAAAGTGCGCGAGTCAAAGAAACAGAATATTTACTTAGTGCGAAAGTGCGTAGTGTAAAATAAATATATAACCACTGGTCATTGTGCGTGGTGAATAACAATATACATAGTTGCGTTCAATGTTACAGTGCAATCAATAAGTTTGAGTACAGTTGGTTGCTTATTTTGGTGCGCACTACACCCCCATCCTTAAGATAAAAATTATTTTAGAAAAGAAAAAAAAATAATTTTTAATATTATTCAATTCAAAGTTTCTTATTCAGATCTAATAAACTATTCAATTGGAAAATTGCAATTTTTATATGTTTGTTTTATACATTTAAATTATTTTTATCAACTATAATAGATTATATTTTACATTTTATTCCAAAAATTTTTACAAAATAGATAAATGATATTTGTTACTAAAAATTATACAAATACAATTTGTTTATAAAATTTATACAATGCAATTGTTTTAATTAATAAATTTTTACTTTATTTGAAAGTTTTGAATTAAATCCATTTTTTTAGTAAATTATTATGGTATTCTTTATTTTACCATCTACGTTAACCTTAGAATTTACTCCATATGTATCAATTATTATATATGGACCATACAACAATTATATATGGACCAACCACCATATTGGTTTTTCTTTCTATTCATTCTTCTTTTCATTACTTTGTCACCAATTTTTATATTTAATGGTGCTGAAATGGCATTATTTTTCACTCTTTTAATCTTTGCTATATTTATCAATTCTTCTGTTTTTTCAATGAGTATTTTAATCTTAATTCCTGCGCATAATTGTCTGTGTTGTAACATTTTGAATTTTCTAATTTATCACTTGGTAGGTTTGCCAATTTGCCAAATATAAATTCAAAAGGAGTGTAATTAGTGTCAACATGAGGTGTTGTATTGTAAGGAACTGTGAAGTATGGGATCCAGTGGTCCCATTCAACATCTTTGCAAAAATTCAATAAAAATTCGTTCAATACTCTGTGGTTTCTTTCTATAGAACCTAAGGTCTCATGATGATAAGGCGTGCTGAATATTTGTTTAATGATAAGTTGTTTGCAAATCTCCGACCTCAACTCATTGGTAAATTCAGTACCCCTATCTGATTTAAGAACCTTAAAATGACCATAGGCCAAAATTACATTTTCTCTCAATGATTTAGCTACAGTCTTTACGTCTTTGGTTTCCATTGGACAAGCAATGACATACTTCGTTAACTCACACTGCATGGTTAATATGTGGCGGTAGTTATTGGATAATCGCAAAGGCCCTACAGTATCTATCGATATTATTTCGAAACTAGTTAACGGTGTGTCTGTCAAAGTTAATTCCTCTTTAGTATGTCTGGTTTGTTTGTTTATTTTACATTGTTCACATTTTAACATATGTTTCCTTATCATTTTGTTCATGTTTTTCCAAATGTATTTTTGTTTCATTTTTAAATTAGTTTTTCTAATGCCCATGTGGCCTCCATGAGGGGAATTGTGGTATTCCGTAATTAATTTATTTTGTTTTTTTTTATCGATTATTCTTGTTGGTTCATTGTATATTAAAATTTTTAAATTTTCATTATCTTTTCTATGTAAATTATTAAATATCTCTTTTAATTTATCCATTCTTATGGTTTCAAATTTTGTATAATTTTTACTTAACGCGAGCTCGTTTATATTTAACCTATGCATTTTTGACGACAGTTTCTCCAAAGTCAGCTATGTGATCGATGGATTATCACTGCATCTTGCAATAACTTCTCTATTACTTACTTACGTACTTACTTACTTAGTTGGCGCTACAACCGTATGTCGGTTTTGGCCTCATCTAAGAATTTGCGCCAGCCATTTCTGTCTTTCGCTCGCTGGCGCCAGTTGGAAATTCCAAGCTTCGTCAGGCTGTCCTCTACTTGGTCTTTTCAATGAAGATGCGGTCGTCCTCTTCTGCGTTGACCGCCGCTGGGTACAGAATCGAATGTTTTCTTCACTGGAGCATCGTCTTTCATGCGCTGAACATGACCAAGCCAGCGAAGCCGCTCGATTTTAATGCGCTTGACTATGTCGATGTCAGCGTACAGCTCATACAGTTCATCATTCCACCGTATTCGGTACTCGCCATTGACGCAGATTGGTCCGTAGATCTTACGAAGAATATTTCTCTCGAATGCTCCTAAAGTCTTTTCATCTGAACTGCTCAGCGTCCAGGTTTGTGATGCATAAAGTAGGACGAGCATGATGAGCGATTTATAGAGCGTGATTTTCGTTCATCGAGAGAGGGCTGTGCTTCTCAATTGCCTACTGAGCCCAAAGTAACACCTGTTGGCAAGAGTTATTCTTCGTTTGATCTCAATGCTGATGTCGTTGGTTGAGTTAATGCTGGATCCCAGATAAACGAAGTCCTTCACAACCTCGAAGGAGGTATTGTCAACGGTTACGTGGGTTCCAAGACGCTGGGACTGTTTGTTTGTTGACACCAAGTATTTCGTTTTATCTGCATTCACTGCCTAATCTGGAAAATGCTGCACTAACTTTGCGCGTATTATGGCCAATGATATCTATGTCATCAGCATACGCAAGCAGCATAACACTCTTGTAGAATATTATGCCACTACGTCTCAGATCAGCAGCTCGGATGATCTTTTCCATCATTAGGTTGAAAAAGTCGTACGATAAGGAATCACCTTGTCTGAAACCTCGTTTGGTAATAAATGATGGGGAGAGGTCCTTCCCGATTTTAACTGCGCTGCTGGTGTTGCTCAGTGTCATCCTGCAAAGTCATATTAGTTTTGCAGAAATACCAAATTCAGACATGGTGGAGTACAGGTGCTTCCTTATTGAGCTGTCGAAGGCGGCTTTGTAGTCGACAAAAAGATGGTGGGTGTTGACTTGTTTTTCTTGAGTCTTCTCCAAGATTTGTCGTAGCGTGAAAATCTGGTCCATGGTGGACTTTCCAGGTTTGAAGCCACACTGATAAGGTCCGATCAGTTCGTTTACAATCTATCACATAGAACGCTCGACAGGACCTTTGTAAGAACCATATTTTGCAGGCAAAATATGCCCTTACAATTAGGCCAAATGCCTCACCATACCAACTAAAAAAAACACTCAGCCAGAACAACACACCCAGACAGAACCATCCATTACCAGACCTGCAAGTATTTTTATTACTATTCTTATAACTTATATATATTTATAGTTATTAACTATACTACTAACCATATAATTAGCGTAATATAAACTAGCATTCAAAATACTTTTAATTCAGTTTACTATTTTATTTTAATTAAATGATAATGGAATTTACTATTTAATTAAATCCCATTTAGCTTACTACAATTAAGACAAAGTTTACTTAAATATTCAATGATAATTAAAAGAATATACTAAGTTGTACTTTGGGCCTAAGCCTGTCACCATATTAATATAACCAATATTAAACAAACAATGGCTCAAAACAATTACATATCATCAATTGAATATTTAACTAAATATATCTTAATACAATACCAAATTTCTACAAATAATAATCCTACATGTACATATAAAGACATACAACAGTATTTCTAAAACTTGACAATAAGTTACTTTTATGCATTTACTATCATTTATACATTTATATAAATGATATATAAATGATATACATTTTATGCAGATACTAATCAAAACAACTCTGGGTATCTAAAGTAACACAACAGAAAACCACTCAAACGAACAAATATTTTCATAGCATAAATAAAAGCTTTCGATTGACCGGACCGAAACTCACTCAAACGAATAGAACATTCTCGACCAACGAACAAAAGCTTTCAATCACATCAAAACGAACAAACATACCTAACGTATAAATAAAAGCTTTCGATGCAACAACAAGTACACACACACGAAAGCTATCACTCAAAACATGAGCTTCATATTAAATGACTTGAGAGTCAGTTATTTCTTAGCTCCTGAACGAGACAGTCCAGTTGTTTTTTAGCTCCTGAACCAGACAGTTCAGTTATTGTTTAGATCCTGAACGCGACAGTCGAGTTACTGTTTAGCTCCTGAGCCAGGCGGTTCAGTATTTGCCGACTGCTAGACGAAGCAGTCTACCATTTTGTGAAGCTCTGAACGAGGAGGTTCAGCTCTTACCAGCATCTGGAAATAATAAGAATTCTCTACGATGACTCTTGGACGAGGAGAGTCTCTCATCAATCCTGCAAATAAGAAATAAAACCATTCATTTTAATCTACACGAAAGTTAAGCCGCTTAAACGCTAGCGCAATTGCATCAAATCGCCTGTGGCCATTCAACACGCTTAGAGACAGAATAGCACACATAGCGGCACATCACACTCACACAGCAACGAATGCACAGTCGGCGGTAGCAATCATTAAGGCTAAAGCATCAGATCACACAACAAAATAACACAAGCAGTATAAACCTGTGAATCCTACATTCCCATCCAAATCTAAACCTAAATCCTCAAAAGACATAACCCTTTTCGTGCCCTGCACAAATGATATACATCTCTCACCTCCTCCTCCGTTCATGCCATAACATTGGAAGCAGAGTGACACTCGAGCCATGTTATCGCACCATTAGAAAAACCCCACAATAAACGGTTTTCCACATCGCCATTTGGGAAAATCTAAAACAGAACTCAGTAGTGGCACTCAAAAGGAATTAGATTTCTCCCCTCTGACGACGTTGAAAATCCTAACTAGTCCAAAAAGAAAACCCTATACCCCTTCCTTTCCCTTACCACCACTTCCCTTTTCCTACGGTGTTACGTAAAGCGCCCAGCACGAATACATGCAAAGCCCACCAAACGGTACCAGCAGTCACGCCATAATCGAAGAACGGAAAGTACCGTACGCTAGTTATTCAGTCATTTAGCATTTCGTCACAAAATCAAAGTGACTACCATTTAGCAACGAGACTGTACCACCGCGAGCCAACTCTGCCACCAACAACAATAACATCACCTACAACACACACACGAATGCACGCATATATACGCGTCTACGTAACTTTAGCTACCCAAAGCTTATACGAATAAAATAACAATATTACAAATTGTTCAAACGTAATGCATTAAGAAATAAAAAAATACAAATGAAACATACATTTAATCAACAAATCAAATAAAACCTCCTACTAATTCTTGATTTCGAACCCTGGACAGCCGATGAGGATACCTCAGCTGAAAAACGTTGTAACGCCCCCAGGAGGTTCGTTACACCTTTTATGCGATATTAAGAATGCTTATCCCACGGTAATTCGCGCAGATAGTGGGATCGCCTTTCTTGTGGATTGGGCAGAGCACACTGAAATTCCAATTATTCGGAATGCATTCTTCCGACCATATTCTGAATAGAAGCTCGTGAATGCACTTAAGTAGAGCTTCGCCTCCGTTCTTAAACAGCTCAGCAGGTAAGCTGCATCAGCTCCCGCGGCTTTGCTATTTTTAAGCCGAGCTATAGCTGTCAGAACTTCATCATAGTCGGGCAGCGGAACCTTGACGCTGTCATCCGCAGTTGGGGTTTCCGGAATATCATCTCTATTGGCGGGATTGTTGTCAGCGTCGCCATTTAGAAGCTTAGAGAAGTGTTCCCTCCCTAACGTCAGTGTACTCTGGACATCTGTCACTAGATTCCCGTTTTCATCCTTGCAGGAAGAGGCCCCGGTTTTAAAACCGTCGGCAAGGCGTCTTATTTTTTCGAAAAATTTTCGAGCCTCATTCCTGTCACCATACATCTCAATCTTCTCCTGCTCGCGCTTTTCTGCCTCTATTATAAATAACTTCTCTATTATTTATATTTATTTGGGTACCCTTGTAATTTCTATCTGTTACGAACCTTAATAGTATCATTTTGTTAATATCCGATTTGGATGTGCACTCCTAAGCAAAAAGTTGATCAGACTTCTTGTTAGCAATGTCACTTGTTTTGTCTGAATTTGTGTTTTGTGTATGTTTATTTTGAACCATACTTCTTGTTAAAGCCAGTATTTTACTATCATCCGCTCCTGTCGAAATCATAGCCTGCAATGAATCACTGTTCAGCACTATGCGAGATAATGCCTCAGCATTGGTATTCATGCTGCCTTTCTTGTACATAATTTCAAAATTGTAATCGCATTGATCTAGCCTAATACGTGTCATTTTTGATGACGGGTTTCTATGGGAAAACAGAGATACCAAAGGTCTGTGATCTGTTACTACTAAAAATTTGTGACCGTAGAGGTATGGTCTGAAAAAATATTTGGCCCAATGTATGGCCAATAAATCCTTTTCTATTACTGATTTGTTTAAATCGTGTTTGTTGAGAGACTTGCTCTTGTATGATATTGGTAGATCTGAAAAGGCAAAACAGCGCCTAACGCATAATTTGAGGCGTCTGTCGTTAGTACAAATTGCTTTTCAAAATTTGGGTATTGTAGTATTGGAGGGTTGAGTAATTTTGTTTTTAACGTGTCGAAAGCATTTTGACAATCATCAGTCCAATTAAATTTAATATATTTTTTTAGTAGTGAGTTCAAAACTTTAACTATTTCTGCAAATTTTGATTTGAACCTCCTATAATAATTGCAGAAAGCAACAAATCTTCTGACTTCATCTGTGTCTTTTGGCACAGGATACTTCTCAATTATTTTATTTTTTGCTGGGTCAGTTTTAATGCCCTTAGCTGTTATGAGGTTTCCTAGGTATACATCCTCTGGTTTTAAAAATGAGCACTTGTGTGCATTTAGTTTTAAATTAAATTTCCTCATTCTTTAAAAACTTAAGCAAAATTTTCATTGTGGTGCCCTAAACTGCATCCAAACACAATGATATCGTCTACATATAGGAATGCTTCAGCATCTAAACCACTTAATGCTATTGTTAGCATGCGCTGAAAGCTGTTGGACGATATTTTTATACGAATTGGTAATGTCCGTTATTTGTTGAAAAGGCAGTTAGTGGTCGTAAGTCTTCGTGCAATCGTATTTGTTGGAAGGAGCTAGTCATGTCCAAAGTCGAAAAGTATTTAGCTCTTCCTAATTTGGCTAGTACGTCGTCTATTTTTGTAAGGGGAAATTTGCCGTTTACAATTTTTTCGTTTAGTTTCCTGAAATCGACTTCTAATCTCCACTTCTTCTCATCATTAGTTGATTTTTTGGGAACAACTAAAAGTGGCGAATTATGAGGGCTAACCGAGTGTTCAACAATGTTGTCTTTTAAAAGCTTGTCTACTTGTTCGTTGATTTCTGTCATTTGTGTCTGTGGAAGTCGATAGTTTTTAATGTATACTGCAGTTGAATCAGTAGTTCACTGATAATGGTTCTCCGGGAAGGTGGAATACATCTTGAAATTGTTTTAAAATGTCAATTATTGATGTTTTTGCCTTCGGTTCGTTGCATCCAATGTCTAGTGTTTTTAAAAGTTCTTGTAATCTATGTGCATTAAATTTGTTAGCCTTTTTGCTAGAAAATATGTTGTAATTTTTTAAAGGTTTTGTTTCTATGTTGAGATCTTCTAAATTTATCTGTTTATCTGTAGTGTTTAAAACTTTAATATGTGCTTCACCATTTGCAGGTATTGTACTATTTGCAATGAAACTCCATTATTTATTTCTTTGTTAAGGACTATACTATCCTCATTAACCCTAATATTTATGGGAACCACTGCTTCTACCCGAGCAGGTACTGTACAACTGTTTTCATTTAAAATTATTGGTAATGTAAATTCTTTTTCATTTATTAAAAATGTTGCCGTGCATGTTTCAAAATCTATTTTAGACATATACTTTCTCAACATGTCACGCCCTATTATGTCATCTGTTAAAATTGGAAAATCATCCTCTACTATGTGAAAATTATGTGCAATTTCCTCTTTCTCAATTGAAAAATTTAAATATGATGTGCCTATGCACTCTATATTTTCAATTGTTATACCAGTAATTGTTAAAATATTTTTTGTGTCTATTTTATCTATGCCTCTTTTCTTGCAGATAGAAATATAGAAAAGCTATTGTTATTCTGATAATTGTTGCTTCTGTAATTATTATTGTTTCTGTAATTTCCATTTTAATTGTTGTTTTGAAAATTATTATTATTTCTGTGATTGCTATTTGAAAAATTTTTATTTCCATTTTGAAAGGTATTATTTCTATAATTGTTATTATTTCTGTATGAAAAATGTTGGTTTATATTATTGTAATTTCTGAAGTTGTGATTGAATCAATTATTTTGCTCATTATACAGGGTCCGCCAAATAACTTTTTTTTTTGAAAATTCTATAGAAAAAAAAACTACTGGATATTTTTTCAAATTTTTATTGAAAGTACAATTCTTCCGGTTAATAATGGAAAATAATTTTATTCAAATGGCTGCCTCGGCTGGCCATGCAGTAGCCTACACGATCGGTCCAATTTTTAAGCACATTATCGATTGTGTGCAGCTGTATTTCACCAATGGCTTCACGAATATTGTCTTTTAAAGCGTCAATTGTCTCTGGCTTGTCGGCGTAACACTTATCTTTGAGGGCACCCCACAAAGAATAGTCCAACGGTGTCAAATCGCAGCTCCGAGGTGGCCAAACGACATCAGCTCTGCGGCTGATTATGCGAACTTCAAAAACAGGGCGCAAAACATCGAGTGTAGCTTCGGCTGTGTGGCACATAGCGCCGTCCTGTTGAAACCAAATGTTGCCAATATCCTCCTCTTCAATTTTTGTGAACAAAAATTCGTTCAATATGGCCCGATAACGATCGCCATTGACTGTAACGGCCACTCCTTTCTCATTTTCGAAGAAAAATGGCCCAATTATGCCTCTGGACCAAAATCCGCACCAAACAGTGACTCGTTTTGGGTGCAGCGGCTTTTCAATGTATGCGTGCGGGTTTTCTGTGCCCCAAATGTGACAATTTTGCTTGTTTACATACCCGCCAAGATCAAAATGAGCTTCATCTGAAAAGATGATTTTTTTGGCAAAATCGGCATCTTCTGTAAGTCGATCGCAGGCCCACTTCTGAGCGTTGTTCCAGCGTGTACACAACCATATTCGTTCAGCGGAAGGATAAAACTAATTATCTGTCAAATCAAACATGAGCTAAGTGTTACCATTCACGAAATAAACACTAGTTGAAAAAAAAAAGTTATATGGCGGACCCTGTAGTTTCTTGTATTACTTCTGTTTTGTATATGTAAAATATTGCTTCTATCTGTTGAAAAATTTTGCTCAATAGTCAAGCAACTTTCAGTCGCTTCATTAAAAGACTTCGGCGGATTCGCCTATAGAATAGTCTGATATTCTGCCCTGACACCTTTCGTAAAAAATATTAAGTGCCATTTTTTCGTTGACCTTATATATTGCATCTTTTGCCTCCTGACTGGGCGTTTCTAAGATTTGTAGCTCTAAATTGCTTAATTGCTCTCCTAATTCCGTTATTTTCTCTCTAAATTCTGAAATTGATAAGTTGTTCTGTGCTATTGAACTTAATTCATTTAGCATTTGCTGTAGTGTTTTTGGATTGGGGTAAAATTTCACCAATAAAGATTTTAACTCAATCAATGTCGAAGGTTTATTCAAACGTCCAAGTATACTTCTCACTTGGGTTGTTAATTTAAAATTGTAGACATATTTAATAAAAAACCCTTATCTTCATATTTTACTAAATCATGAAGCAATTTTGCTTTCACTCTCTATCAATCCTCTAATTCTGCATAAACTCCTTTAAAAACTGGTAGGTTTTACATACTACATTTATGTCAAAACTTGACATTTTCGGCAAAGTATTTTCCTCCTTCCAATTAATTCATAATAAATTTTATTAAATTGATATATTAAATCTTTACAATTTTCAAAAGACTCATATTTAATTGTTTCGTTTTTTAATTCTTCAATTTTTTGCAAGTTTTCCTTTTTATATTCTTCATTATAAATTCTATTTTTACTTTTTCTTAAATTTTTCTTTAATTTTTCAAGAAATATTATACTTTCTTTAATTATGTCCATAAATTAATGTCATGACATTAAACCATATAAAATTTTTTATTTTTAATTCTTATGAATCATCCTGTGATTTCATTGTGCCAATATATCATGCATGCCAACATTTAAACATGTGTCTGCAATGATTGATTGCGAATAAGAGTACAAAGAAAAAGCAAAACTGATGTTTTAGTTTAATGAATGAAAAATATAATGGCTGTCGTAAATATTTTCGCGTAGTGTGTAAGAAAAACCAAAAAAATTTTTTTTTTATAAATCATCGATCGCGGCCAAAGAATATATAAAGGTAATTTATTTTAATTTTAATTTAAGGAATTTTAAGTGTAGTGTTTCGAGCAACAAAGCAACAAAAAAAAAATATATGGAAAAGAAAGAAATGTTATTGTTGTTGGCAACAATTTTGTTTAGCTAAAACATTTGCCAAGTGTTTGTGTGTGAGTGTAAGAGAGAAAAAATTTGTAATTACAAGTGCAACAAGTTGATATTGAAGAGAAGAAAAAAAATGCAAGCTCCGTGTATAGAAATTTAATAATAAATTTAAAAAAATATGGATTTACTTCATGGTGTGTTTTATTTTACATTAAATAAATGGAAAAAAAAAATTCAGAGAGTGTTATTAGTTCCTCAGTATTTTGCCGTCGGCTTTTTAATTTTTATTGTTTTCTTGATTTATTTATTGGGAAAAATTTCTTTATTATAATAATAAATGTAACAATTCAAATTAATAAATTCAATTTGAAAAATTTTCATTTATGTTGTTTTAAATTTAAACAATTTATGGGAGACAAGTATTTTTCCTAAATTTAGTTTTTGTTACCCTCGTAGTGGCTCTTTAGTTGGAAATCCAGTTCGTCGATGTTTTCCATAGTCCTGGCTGCTTAAATCTGCATATCCATGGTACATATGGTTACGCGTTAATCGTAACAATCAGGTACGTGCTCAGGCACATTCTGTTTTGCCGATACCCATGTAATGTGTTTCGTTATTTTTATTTAGGAAAAAGGACCTGCCTCGAAATGTTTGCCGGCGCTTAAAAACCCACTGGCTCTAAATATTTATTATTTTTAAATAGTGTCAGCCGGCATAAAAATAGCACTCAGACTTTTGAATAATTAGGTCAGCTGATTGAAGCTTGTTAAATTAATGATCTTTATTTTGAAAAGTCAGTGTTTATAAAGCTAAATAACGGTATTCTTAAGTTTCTAAATCATATACAAAAATGTGCATAATATTAATACATAGTGTTCAATAATATAATAACTTAAAAGTGCGTGAGTGAAAAGTAAATATTAACTTAATGTGTAAGTGTGTAATGCAAATAAATATAACTAATATAATAACAATAAAAGTGCGCGAGTGAAAGAAACAGAATATTAACTTGGTGCGAAAGTGCGTAATGCAAAATAAATATATAACCACTGGTCATTGTGCGTGGTGAATAACAATATACATAGTTGCGTTCAATGTTACAGTGCAATCAATAAGTTTGAGTACAGTTGGTTGCTTAATTCGGTGCGCACTACACTATGCAGCCAGCTACATACACCCCATCTTGTATTGTTTGACTTGGTATTTGTATAGATCTGAAAACATCAGCGCGTGCGGGAAGTGTAGTGGCATCTTCGTTTCAACGTTCAAGTAGAGGTATATGTATGTGATAATTTAAATTGTATTGTCTTAGTGAAAGTAAATTTGAGTTTGTATCTTGACCATATTGAAATCCTGTTTTCCGAGACTGTACCAATCTTACACGTCCTCTATTTTGTGAACGGTTTAAATGAATTCTATAGTTATTACTTCGACTACCACGGCGTGATTTATTACTGTTATTATAATTGTTAATCTGACGTGTGTGGCGGCCGTAGCCTAGTGGGTAGAGTGCGTGGCCCCTAAGCTAAAGAACCGCGGTAGACCGGGTTCAATTCCAGCTCAGACAGAAAAGTTTTTTCAATTGAATTAATTTTTCTGTTCGGTCGTCACCCCTCTGCAGACAATGGCAAACCTCAGAGAGTAAAAATTGCCATGTAAAGCTTCTTGAGAACATAAGCCGTTCGGAGTCGGCATAAAACACGTAGGTCTAGTTCTCGATCATTTGTGATCAAACATTTAACAACACGCACAACACAATTGATCAATAGAAGCCAGGTCAAAGTCCTTCCAAGGTCTGAAATGGCCAGTTTATTTTTTTTATTTAATCTGACGCCAGCCCTGGTCTTAGCTGCGTCCGCGGTGATTATGGAATCCCCTATTTCTATAGTTCGGATTAAAAGAGCCATGCCGCTTAAAGTAGAAAACCGAAGAATTTGAAGTTGTAGCTTCGGTGCTAGCTTCTACAAATTTTGAAACAACTTCATTCAAGGAAGTGAAGTTTCCTGTTTTAATAATGAGTTTACCTCGTCACTTGCGGCGTTTCTAGCAATTGCTTCAGTTGTGTTTTGCATTATTAGTTTCTCAGCAATATTATGTGGGTAGACTTCCCGTATGTAGGCTCCATCTAGTTTTTTAGTGAGTTCTTGTATTTCTTCGGCATATGTGGTAGCTGGTTTTGACTGCTGCTTAATGTTCATTAGTTTTGAACACAGCAATTAGAAGATTCACCTTTTATTGAAAATTGCAATTTGTTTTTAATATCTTGTATTGTATTTTCGTTTGTAATTAAATTTCGTGTCTGTCCCTTTAATTTAGTTTTTATCACCTCAATGGCAATCAACTCATGTGTTTCCTGTATCCTATCAATTAGTAATAAAACATCAAGAAAACTTTGCAGATCGCTTATACCACCATCAAACACTGGTAAAATTTTTGTTGTTTTTTCTAAAACTGTGCTCTGTTCGTGTCATAATGGTTTTTTCTATTTCGTCGTCTGATTCCAATTCTGCCTTATCACTACCGTCCGTCTCTGTGATTTGCTTATCGACTTCACAGCTAAGAGTTAGAGGAACTTTAATACTAATTTTATGATTGTCAAAGGCTTTAATTAGCTTATCTCTTAATTTGAGAAAGATTTCATCTGCTAGTTCTTTGTGAAGTGTTGTGAGTCTGTCATATTATCTATGCAGTGTCGCTCTAATAGCGTTAAAAGTTTCAATTGAAATTGTTATATGTTTATTTAATGTTTCTGCCTTAATTACCCAATTTTGACTTATACATTTATAAGATTGATTAAAGTTAGGTTTCCAATGGTTCTAAACAATGTAATATATTTTCCCATTGCATACTTATAGATATGTAATAACATGATTATAAAAAAAAAAAATTCATAATTGTAGATGCATAATTATAATCATACTATCTCAATTGTTTGTTTTTATGTTTTTGTTTTATGTTTAGTTTGCATACATATACCATATAATTACTGCTCATAATCTGCTGTTTCAATTTGCTGTTGCATGTTTTGTTACTGCCGTTCGCGTACGATGCTCTCCCCCCACATTTTGAGGCGTTCTTCCGTCTTCTGCAGTTTTATTTTTTATTAACCGTTTTGTTATTTTCACTTTTTGGCTGGTTACCATATAAATCTTGAAGGTTGTTAGCATATAAAACTGAAACATATGTTGACTGTTGAAGTGTTAGCGCAGATCCAAGCTGCTGGTATTTGTATTTGGCGGATTCAGCGGCTTAGATTGTTTCTTATAACAGCATACACTGCTATTATTAAAAGTATTCCTACAATTAAACTTATTATTTCCCATGGCGTTGATTTTTCACTTTTGATATCATAGTTTATTGGGATTTCGGTATGTTTTTCGATTTTATTCTCCAGTACTTCTTTTCCCACTTCATATCCTGACAGTGCTATCATTATAACACCTAATAATTTTTCCACCAAGACATTTTGAATATTCTTTTCTTTTTTTTTTCAAGTAATCACAGTTTTATTTGTTCGCTTCACATATCACAGTACATTGTTTCTTATTTATTACATTTTTCAGATTGGCAGGATGGCCATGTAATGAAAGTTCAACTCATTCGTATGAGAGCGCGTAACTGAACTGCAACTGTTACGGTCGCCATGTAATGAAAAGATCGAACCTTTTTATTTATCACCTCATCAAAGACTAACTTTATAATTGAATTCTTACAATATTAGTTCTACATTAAGTCTTAAAGCTAAACGAATTTAGATGTAAGGGAAAACACACAGATAAGTGAATCATACTTTGCGCTTCACTTTAAGGTTACTAAGGTGCATTTAAACACTTAAAATACACATAATCAGCTTGACACTTTGGCAATATCAAGGTGTCAAGTGATAAGTATGTAAGTGATTTATTTGAGTGAATCACATCCGTGCATTTTCACTTCAATATTTATAACATTTTTTGCCAAAGTCCATATCTCAAATAATAAATAAAAAATTGCAACACCCTCTATTACCGCCCATAAATTAATAAATACTCTATATTTCAGAGGAATTCGGTAATATTGCACAAAAAATTTTTGTAATTTAGTTCGTATGGTTACTCTCGGCAACTCAACCGAAAATGTGCGTGGCTTAACTATAAATCAAACAGTTGAGAATATCAAACTGTGTTTAAATTTCGTTTTAATAAGGTTTGGCAATTCACTGTGATTTGTTTAACGCCAGAACAACATTTTTAAATTGTGGAAATTTACTTTGAAAATAATAAATCAGTTTGAGATGTTCATATAACATTTTGTTTATTTTACGGTCAACATCATCGGCCTAGTGAGCGAGCAATTCGCGCAGTTATTGATCGGTTCTCAATTCAAAACCATCAATAAGACAAAGAAATGTGTGTACCGAAGAGACAATTGGACACCATTAAAATTGACTGTTTGGTGAAGTCTACACGCTGGCGGCATTATCGGTCCTTATTTCTTTCGAAATGAGGAAGGAGCTGCCGTTAATGTGAGAGGTGAGTGCTATCGAGTCATGCTTACTGATTTTTCGTTAACAAAAATTAATTACCTAAACAGCGACGATATTTAATTCCAACTAGGCGGCTCAACTTGCCATACAGCGCGCTTAACCGTCAATTTATTGCAAAATCAATTTGGCGACAACTTTATTTCCAGAAGTGGTGCTGTTAACTGGCCCCATCGTTTGTGCGACTTAATGCCTCTATATTACTTTTTATGGAGCTATGCTAAGTCATTGGTTTTTTCCGACAAACCAGCAACTATTGAAGCATTGGAAACCAATATTCAATCCACCGTTGACGCCATACGGCCAGATTTATTAGAAAAAGTAGTGAAAAATTGAATTGATCGAATGGACTTACCATTCATTATATTAAATAAATATTACCGTTTTTGACTTGGTAAAATGGTAAATTCTTTATCGTTTTGGTAAATTTTTTTTGTACAAGCAAATTTTTTTAAAAAGTACAAGATTTTGAATAAATAATTATGTAGATATTGCATTCCATTCAATATTTGCCACCAATATTTTTTCATATAAGTTCTTTTATTGTTCATTAGTGAAAAATATCTAAAAATCATTTTTTTCAATATAAAGCAAGAAATTTGCGAATTTTTTTTACTTTTTTAAAATAAGATCTTTTTTAATCGCTTATACTGCAACAACTGACGAAAATAGAAAAATTTGTACGAACAAGAAATGTGCGCCTTTTTCTAAGCATTGATGTGAAGACAATAGTTGAAGACTTGAAGTAATTGTTTTAGTCTTTAATCATATTATTTTGTAATGCGAAAATTAGAACTTCCAACAAAATAGATTTATTTTAATTTTTACCTATTTTTTTTTTTTTTTTTTGTTAAAAATGTAAAACCAAAATATTTGTCTTATTATTGGTATGATTTGAGAGTGGAAAAATTAATACTTACGGAACATTGAGTTTTCAATCGTAGCTTACACGTGCGTACACGAAACGTACCGCAGCGTGCTTTTCTTAGCTTGTTTACTTACCTGAACATGTTACTTCATTGTCTATTTCTAAAAACATTCCGATGACGTTGTCAATGATTTCATGTTCTCAATTCAAAAACCGCTTTTGTAATTTATTTAACGTGAAAAATTCATTGCTCCATAAGTATTTGACTTGTCAATCTTAAATTATACCAGTATTAAGAATAATGTTTTGTCTTTTTTTTTTTAAAAACGACAAATTAGGTTGAAATAACAAATAAATCTAGTCTGTTGGAAATCTCTATTTTTCGCAATCAAAAAATAATATGATTAAGTTTTAGTGAACATCATTCGAAAGCTAAGAAAAAAGCTCACATATCTTTTTTGGAACAATTTCTAAACTTACAACTACATCTAAGCTCTTTGAGTCGATAATGAAAGACAAAATGTTCTTTATAGTAAAAATATTATTTCTACTTACCAACATGGTTTTGTACCTAGTCGTTCTACAATGACAAACTTAGTGTTGTTTTCGGAATATTGTATTTCAGCATTTAGTCAAGGGTGTCAAGTTGACACTATTAATATGAATTTTTCTAAAGCATTTGATAAAATTTCTCATACTCTTTTAATTAAAAAGCTAAAAAGATTGGGTTTTCACTCAATTTTTCTGGAGTGGCTGGAATCCTATTTAGCAGATAGACAATGCGTAGTGACGTTTGATAACGTCAAATCTTACTCTTTTTATGCAACCTCTGGTGTTCCGCAAGATAGTATCTTAGGGCCATTACTTTCTTCGTTATTTATTAATGGCATTACCTCAATTTTTCTCATTGTAGATATCTACTCTACGCCAATGATCTTAAGATTTTCTTTAAAATAAGTAATGTTAATGACACTTTACTCTTACAGAATGAAATAGATAAACTTTATATTTGGTCCTGTAACAATGGTATTTTGTTAAACCTTAGTAAATGTGTTTCTATGACTTTTTCTTAATCTGATGCTATTTGTCCATCCGCTTATTATATTGCCAATTCCTTATTAACTTCCGTTTCTCAATTCAAAGACTTTTACTTCTCATCTTGACTTCATTATTCGTCGTAATAGTGCATGCTTTCTGGATCCGTATACTTCAAAAGTTCTGTTTAGTTCTCTTGTACGCTCGAGGCTAGAGTACGCAGCGATTATTTGGAACCCATTTTACGAGGCTCATAGTTAACGGCTTGAAAAAATTCAGAAAGCTTTTACAAGGTTTGCCTTGCGTTCTTTTAATACAGACGGTGTACCTCCCTCATATAATACCCGATGCCTCTTAATAGGTTTAAAACCTTTGGAGAAAAGAAGAAGTATTTTGTCATTGCTTTTTGTGCTTGATATCATTACTGTTTTCGTTGATTACCCTGCGCTATTGGAAATGATTGATTTCAATGCTCCTACGAGAGCTCTCAGAAATTATTATCCGTTTTACTTGGAAATTTATCGATCTAATTATGCAGTTAATGCCCCTATATATCGAGCTTTGCATTTATTTAATTCCACAAATTCTAATTACTTATTTATCTATTTATCTATTTCAAAATACCAAATGCAATCTTTTTTAAACTCTATCTTTTGAATATAATATTAGGTATATTAAGCCTTATATTTAGTCAATGTATTTGAGTCTTATTTCTTCATAATCTAAATTAAACTGAATCAAATTAATTATATAATTAATAAGTTTAATTAAGTGAATTAATTCCATATTAAATAGTTTTTTGTATTTTATTTTTATTTACTACTTACTTACTTAGTTGGCGCTACAACCGTATGTCGGTTTTGGCCTCATCTAAGAATTTGCGCCAGCCATTTCTGTCTTTCGCTTGCTGGCGCCAGTTGGAAATTCCAAGCTTCGTCAGGTTGTCCTCTACTTGGTCTTTCCAACGAAGATGCGGTCGTTCTCTTCTGCGTTGACCGCCGCTGGGTACAGAATCGAATGTTTTCTTCACTGGAGCATCGTCTTTCATGCGCTGAACATGACCAAGCCAGCGAAGCCGCTCGATTTTAATGCGCTTGACTATGTCGATGTCAGCGTACAGCTCATACAGTTCATCATTCCACCGTATTCGGTACTCGCCATTGACGCAGATTGGTCCGTAGATCTTACGAAGAATCTTTCTTTCGAATGCTCCTAAAGTCTTTTCATCTAAACTGCTCAGCGTCCAGGTTTGTGATGCGTAAAGTAGGACGGGCATGATGAGCGATTTATAGAGCGTGATTTTCGTTCGTCGAGAGAGGGCTCTGCTTCTCAATTGCCTACTGAGCCCAAAGTAACACCTGTTGGCAAGAGTTATTCTTCGTTTGATCTCAATGCTGATGTCGTTGGTTGAGTTAATGCTGGATCCCAGATAAACGAAGTTCTTCACAACCTCGAATGAGGTATTGTCAACGGTAACGTGGGTTCCAAGACGCTTGGACTGTTTGTTTGTTGACACTAAGTATTTCGTCTTATCTGCATTCACTGACAGACCCATTCGACTTGACTCTCTTTCTAATCTGGAAAATGCTGCACTGACTTCGCGCGTATTATGGCCAATGATATCTATGTCATCAGCATACGCAAGCAGCATAACACTCTTGTAGAATATTATGCCACTACGTCTCAGATCAGCAGCTCGGATGATCTTTTCCATCATTAGGTTGAAAAAGTCGCACGATAAGGAATCACCTTGTCTGAAAACTCGTTTGTTAATAAATGGTGGGGAGAGGTCCTTCCCGATTTTAACTGCGCTGCTGGTGTTGCTCAGTGTCATCCTGCAAAGTCGTATTAGTTTTGAAGGAATACCAAATTTAGACATTGTGGAGTATAGGTGCTTCCTTATTGAGCTGTCGAAGGCGGCTTTGTAGTCGACAAAAAGATGGTGGGTGTCGACTTGTTTTTCTTGAGTCTTCTCCAAGATTTGTCGAAGCGTGAAAATCTGGTCGATGGTAGACTTTCCAGGTCTGAAGCCACACTGATAAGGTCCGATCAGTTCGTTTACAATGGGCTTCAATCTTTCACATAAAACGCTCAACAGGACCTTATATGCGATATTAAGAAGGCTTATCCCACGGTAATTGGCACAGATAGTGGGATCGCCTTTCTTGTGGATTGGGCAGAGCACACTGATATTCCAATCGTTCGGAATGCATTCTTCCGACCATATTCTGCATAGAGGCTCGTGAATGCATTTAAGTAGAGCTTCGCCTCCATTCCTAAACAGATCAGCAGGTAAGCCATCAGCTCCCGTGGCTTTGTTATTTTTAAGCCGAGCTATAGCTGTCAGAACTTCATCATAGTCGGGCAGCGGAACCTCGACGCTGTCATTCGCAATTGGGGTTTCCGGAATATCATCTCTATTGGCGGGATTGTTGTCAGCGTCGCCATTTAGAAGCTTAGAGAAGTGTTCCCTCCATAACGTCAGTGTACTCTGGACATCTGTCACTAGATTCCCGTTTTCATCCTTGCAGGAAGAGGCCCCGGTTTTAAAACCATCGGCAAGGCGTCTTATTTTTTCGAAAAATTTTCGGGCCTCATTCCTTTCACCATACATATCAATCTTCTCTTGCTCGCGCTTTTCTGCCTCTCTTTTTTTCGGCCTGAAAATATGTCTCTCTTCCCTCCTCTTTTCTTTGTATCGCTCCTTAGCAGCACGCGTTACAACCGACTGCAGGGTGGCTTTGTAGGTGGGGTCTTTCTCTGCAGTGGCGTCGCGACACTCCTGGTCGTACCACTGGTTTCGGCGAGGGCGTTGGTAGCCAATCACCTCTTCAGCAGCCGCACGCATGGAGTTGGAAATGTGTGTCCACTGCGCGCATATATCATCGATTGGAGGAGTGCTTTGAAGCAGGAGTGAGAGTCGAGTGGCGAAAGCATCGGCTGTCTGTTTCGATTGCAGCTTGTCGACGTCTAGCTTTCTCTGTGTAGGGTTGCGTGTATTCTTAGCTGCGCACAGACGTGTACGGATCTTGGCTGCAACAAGATAGTGATCCGAGTCAATGTTTGCACCACGGATCGTGCGTACATCCAATACACTGGAAGAGTGCCTTCCGTCGATCAAAACGTGATCAATTTGATTTTTTGTTTTTTGATAAGGGGACATCCAGGTGGCTTTATGAATATTGAGATGCTTGAATCTAGTGCTACTTACGACCATGTTTCGTGCTGCGGCGAAGTCAATCAGCCTCATTCCGTTATCGGAGGTGTTGTCGTGGAGGCTGAACTTTCCGACTGTTGGGCCGAAAATATTTTCCTTGCCCACCTTAGCGTTGAAGTCACCAAGCACGATTTTTACGTCATGGCGGGGGCAGCGCTCGTAAGCATTTTCAAGGCGCTCGTAGAAAATTTCCTTGATCTCATCGTCCTTGTCTTCTGTCGGAGCGTGCGCACATATTAGGCTTATATTGAAAAATCGAACCTTGATGCGGATTATGGCAAGTCGTTCGTTCACAGGTGTGAATCGCAGGACGTGGGGCCGTAGTCTCTTGCCAACTACAAATCCGCATCCAAACTCGTGCTTCTCCGCATGGCCGCTGTAGTAGATATCACAGGGTGCATGCCGAATGCAACCCTGTCCCTTCCATCGCATTTCTTGGATAGCAGTGATATCAGTTTTGTACCTTTCCAAGACATCAGTCAGTTGGATAGAGGCACCTTCCCAATTAAGGGTTCGGACATTCCAGGTGCATATCCGTAAATCATTATCAGTTTTTCGTTTACGGTAGTCGTCATCAGATTTGGGGATCATTTTTCTTCTTTTCTTATATGTTTAACCTCGCCAGGTTGAGACAGTCAGACATGTTACATTGTTCCATCGCCCCCAGTTTTCCTTATTTTTATTTATATTCTATTAATCTGTAAGGTAATTTGTCCATGGATTAAAATAAATAAATAAAATTTTTCTATCATTGCCAGTTATTGCAGTATAAGCGATTAACAAAAAATTAATTTTTTACAAACGTGAAATACAAAGCAATTTTTAAAGAAATTTCGCAAAATTTAAGCCGAAAGTCCAAAATTAAATATAGAAACTGAACTTATTTCTAAATTAATAGTTTATTGAATAGGTAATAGCATAGCCTTTCTTTCAACACCCATACTTAATTTTGTATACAAATAAAAAAATAGAAAATTTTCGAGCACTTATTTTAAACTTTTGGCCCCTATAACTTCTAAGCCAGATGAGAGCGGCAGTTAGTTTTCTCAGATTTTAAACTAGAAGCCCTTATTACAGACACATTTTTCACGAGTGAACTATTTTTTTGCTAAAAGTACGTTATTAAGTAATTATTATTAAGTAATTATTATTAAGTAATTATTATTAAGTAATTATTCTGAAAAAATAAAATTTGACCTTAAGGTACTATTACAGTGTGTAGCTATAAAAAAGCACCAAGAAATTTTTTTTACCAAGTATTTGAGTCTTATGATTCTAATTTTTTACATAATGAAGAATTAGTCATGAGAAAATAAAAAATTTTTTTTTGTCTTTGTAGTTGTTAATTTTTTACAGGGAGTTGAAGTTAGCGTTTTTAAAAAATTGTTGCAATTGGCTTCTCGTCTCCAGATTTTACGAAACATCTAAAGGTTAAAAAACCAAGGAGAATTCATGAGTTATGGGTTGTAGTTGAGCACTCAACCTACGCAAATAAAAAAAAATTAACAATTAAAAAATGGCACGCGTTGAAAAAAAATTTACAAAAAACTCCCTTTTTTGCCGAAACTTTCAGCCATACAAAAAAAAATTATAAAAGTTTTTTGGCTTTTTATAAGTTTAGTGCTTAACAGAGTCTATAAGGATCACAATGATCGATCAAGTAGAACTCCAGATATCTTTGAAGCTCGATATCTTGTTTCGAGAAAAACGCGATTAAAGATTTAAAAGTTCTTGAATATCACACGACATACGAATATAATATGTATTATAACTTTTCTTCTATTTGATACTTTTTCTAAAATTTTGTATACGTATTTTTAAGACCTTACAGAACCATATTCTAACGAAAAAAAACAATTGATTTTTAATTATTTACACACTGTAAAAATACCTTAAGATTTTTTCAGAGACGACATAAAAAATCTATCAATTTTAACTCCAAGTACTATATTGTCAAAATCGGAAATTTCTATATTACCATTGATCTCAAATTTTTTGTATTTAATAGATGGTGATACTGAAAATGTTGTCACTCAATGAACTCAGTTTCAAATTGATTCTCTGTTGAAAAAATAGTTAGAACTCTGTCATTTCTTCACTTGTATAGTACTTGGATCATTTTCAAAAGAGAGTGTTAGACATTAATACTCGTATCGAGTTTATACCAACCCTCTGGGAATTAGGAACACTCCCAGATTAATGTAGGAAACATTCCATAGCATGTAGGAAACATTTCCTTTCGTTGAACACTCCATTTTTTTTGCACATGATGTCATTAGAAAGAAAAATTCCTCTCCACTGTCTTAAAAATGAATGTTTAAACAACTGAGTTTAAAAATTTAAATAGATTTTCGGCGAGGTGCTAAATCAGCTTACTAAGGACAAGAGTAAGTCTTCGGCCCGAATTCACAATCAATACTTAAGTTGTACTTAAGTATAAGCTCTGAAAATGCGTTTCATCAGCCATATTTAAGTTCAACTACTCTGAATAAATTTTTTTTTATTTTTCAGAATAACCTATCAACGCAAATATAAAATGGTTTAAACTAAAATAAGCATTTAAAGTGTTTGTTCTTGCGTTGCCATATGGCAATGACGGGGTGTTTCGGGTTTAGTATGGAAAATGCGTGACTTAAGTTCCACTTAAGTCATCGAAAGTCAACAACTGATTATATTTTGCAAAGTAATTAAACTAATCAGCTAAAACTAATTGGTAAAACTTAAGGGGACAGTAGTACACACCTGAATTTTCAAAAAATAATTTTTTTTAGGATTGATTTTTGTTCAAAGAATCTATTTTTAAATATTGTTCGGGTAGCGAACGATCGTGGATAGATTGGCGGAAAAAGAGAACAAATGGGTTAGGAACAATTTATGTTTTATTTATACCTTTTGGTTAAACACTTGTTTAAAATAAATAAGTGTAGTTTGACGTGTTGTTGGGTGTTTGTATTTGCTGGTTGTTGATCCGTTGATTGTAGTCTTCCTTGTTGAATTTTTCGTGGTAATGTCTTTGTCTTCTGGATGGGTGGGTTGTTGCAATGTTGATTGATGTCCAATTCGTGTATATGTTGTACATAAATGTGTGCTTTTGATGTAGTTGATGTTTTCTTGTTGTAAGTTCTTGTGGGTGGGTTGTTTCCATTGGTGGGTTTTAACGATGATCTTCACTTTCGGTATATTAGAACGAAAAAGAATACGCTTCTGGCGCAACGTTGCTGTTGCCGAACGACAAATGTCAGCGCTCGTGCGACTTGTAGCGAGTAATTAAGAAGACGTGTTTAATACACACGGTGTTTACGCTTGACGTAAACATTCCGCCCGCCTTGCAGTGTCTGCAAACTAAAGAGATTAGTAGGGTTCTATACAGATATTTTAAGTGAGCAAAATACAAATATTCATTTTTAATATATTCAGTGCATATCTTATAACATACAAGTGTAATATGCTCACTTGTTATTTCGATTAGGGTAGGTTCGGGTAGGGTAGTGTAGGGTAGAGTAGGGTAGAGTGAAGTAGAGTAGAGTAGAGTTGAGCGGAGGGTAGAATCACTACGTTTTTAATAAGTAAAATTTTCTTTTATTATGGGTGAAGTTTCTCATATCGGGTTCAGCTTGAATTATTTTACTCGAGTCTAAAAAGTGATCTTGGGTTAGGATCGTGCTTTTTGACGAGATTGGATTCCGAGTAAACAGCGGGTTGTATTTATCGGAAGATCGTTTCTCATGGCTTAGTAGGTTGAACCTATCTCGTTTCGCTTTTTTCTTCTTGGTCGGTTCATCGAAGTTTTTATCTATCGTGTGAGAACGACGGGTGGGTGAGTTATTGGCGATGACTCGAGGAGCTCGTGGCAGTAAAGAAAAATTGGGTTTGATTTTTTTGGGTGCTACGGCAGATGACTTTTTGGGTTTAAAGTCTTGGGTGATGCCAAATGGGTTATTGGACCAGTCTTCTGCTTTTGGATATTCTGTCATAGCAATATGTCTCGAAATTTTACATTCTTTACAATGTGAGTTCTTTTTGTTGGGGTTGGGTTCTTCTTTCGGTTTTTTGAACAGAGTCAAGAAGTCATTACTTTTAATTGTGTTGTGTAACGACACAATTTTGTTGGGTTTTGACTCAAGAACCCGTCCAGAAAGAATCCATCCAAATTCGGATTCTTGCGCTAGTAAGCATCCGCCTATATTGCGCTGAACACCACGATGAATTATGAGTGGATAGACATCACAGCCGATTATCATATCCACGGGTCGAGACATATAAAATTGGGTGTCTGCCAATTTGTGGCCGGACAGGGTCTCACATATGGTCGAATCAATCGAGTGTGTGGGTAAATCACATGTGAGAGTCTTCAACACCAGGGCCTGGGCCTCAATTCTAAGGGTTGGATTCATTGAGGATCGCAATGTCAGCTCACAGCACTTTGTCGGGTTTGCAGAAACTGTTCAGACCCGTTACCTGTGCACCTATTGATCGGGTTGGAAGACCAATTCGTTTTCTCAGGCGATCTGTAATGAATGTTGCCTCAGACCCAGAGTCAATGAGGGCTCTTGCTGTGTGTGTGGCTCCTTGGTGTTCAATGCTGACCATTGCTATTCCTAGAGAGTCTTCTTTCTGCTGGCCGCAAAGTGTGAAGAAATTGCCTTAGATTCTTCGAGCTCATTTGTTGGGTTAGTGAGTGTAGAGTTAGTGGACTGTATGTGTGTTGAAAATGCCTGACTTGTAGAGCTTTTTCGCTCAGCAGTTTCTTTGGCTTGAACACTCGTGCTTGGGGTGGGTTCTGGTTCTGTGATACTTCTGTGCAATAAGGAATTGTGCCTCTTATTACAATATCGACAGTTATATCTGCTCTTACAGTCATTTACTCCATGGGAGACTGCTAGGCAGTTAAAGCAGCATCCAGCTTGCTAAACTGCGGCTAGGCGATCATGGATCCACTTTCATGGAGATGTAGCTTGGGCACTCCCGAAGAGTGTGCTCGCTATTGCAAAGCCTGCAAATAGCTCCATCTGCTTCATAATTGGGTTTGGCATTCATGTGGTTTTGAGTTACATTTACGCGGTACGAATTTATGTGCTTTTCCCATCTGGACCCCCATCTGGGTCCAAAGTTACTAGAAGGGTTTGGTTGACTAGGTTTTGTGTAGGCAAAACCTTTAATGTCGCCAACCGATTCAAGTGTTTTATATATGTGGGTCAGAAACTTGTCCAGACTTTTCCATTCAGGAATTGTGGAGTTATCGATTAGAGAACTCTCAAAGTCCTCTAAGATACTCTTGGGTAGTTTTGTAGAGCAAATATACACTAAGATAGGATCCCAACTATCCATGTCTATCTGTAGGGTTTTAAGGGTCCAAAGACAATTATTAATTGTCCTTTGGAGTTTCTTAACAGAGCTTCCTGTCTCTGTAAGAACTTGAGGCAAATTTAGGAGGGTTTTTAGTTGCGCATTTATTTGCATTCTTTTATTCTCGTATTGATCGACGAGATTGCTCCACGCCATAAAAAATCCTTCATTTGTCAATGGGGCATTTTTTATAACATTTGTAGCTTCACCGCGGGTTTTCTGCAACAAGTACAAAAGTTTTTCAACGTTGCTTAATCGGGTATTGTTTATGTATAGGGCCGTAAACAGGTCCCTAAACGTTGGCCATGTGGCATAATCCCCATTGAAAATGTCAATGTCGCAGGGTGGAAGATTTATTGATGGGTAACTTTCAGAAGCTGGGGTCGATTTCGAGGGTGAATTTTTGGGTTTTTCTTCTATAGCCTTCATGATTTCAATATGCTCTGTTATTGAGACATAGCAGTTAACATATGCTTGGTACGTCTTCCGGTACCTTGCCTTGAACTTTTCCTTGTCCAAAGGCGCTTGTGGGTCTTCAGGCTTTTCCCGCACAATTTCGTATGCTGTCTGAAATTTGTCCAACAAATATTGCAGCTGCTTCTTTTGCAATTCCAGTACATGGGAAGTCTGATCTGCGAGTTGGATGTTAGTGTGCCACTCTTCCAACTCCATAATGTTATTTGAAAAATTAACATATATGGTCAGCGACATTTTAAGAATTTGCGATCTAAGGGTTAAGGATGGTAGAGGGTTAAAAATTTTGTGGGTATAAAACTTTGTATAAAACTCTCAAATTGGGATACGGGTCTCTTACTTGAATTAAGAGAAAACAAGATTTTATTTAATTTTTATTTAGGGTGCTAATGGGTTAGCAAGCGAAAATTTTTGAAATTATGTAAGTTTTGGGTTTAAATTCCAAAAAACTTGAAAAAGTTGTTAAAAAGGGTTAAGGGTACTTAATGGGTTAAGGAATCGCAATGGATTAATAATTTTTTCGAATAAAATAAATTTTTACCAATATCGGGTAAATTTGAAAAATCCCGGGTAAATTTTTTTTTCTCGTAGGGTTTTTTACGATGTGGCAACACCAAATGAGAAACCTTTCCTTTTGTTTAAAGTGTATGTATGTACGTATGCATATACGCATAAACGAAAGAGTGGGTGGGTAAAGAGCAAAGAAGTTAGCAATCAACTAAATCAGCTGCGAAATCTTTAAATTAGTGCAAACTTTCAGAGCAAAATTAATATAGTAATTTTATTGTGGATAAAAAGTGTATAATCAAACTTTTATATAAGTGATTTTAAGAGTGAATTCTAGTGAAATATTTGTAATATTTGTGCACTTTTTTATTTTAATGTTTTAAATTTAACACCGGAAACTATTTGCCGGTGTGTTTTGTTGCGACGAAAATTTGTTCGTGCAGTTTTTTCTTCGGCGTTTGTGTGTGTTTTTTAACTTTTTGTGCACAAATATTTTCTTGTTAATTTATTTATAATAAAATTATGGCACTGAATAATAATGAATATTTGTTTACTCACTGTTTTCTTTCTTTGGGTAGGGTTGGGTGAATTTGTGTGTGTTCCAAGAGTGTTTGTTGCTCGCTTTTGTTTGTTTTCTTTGCTGGTGGTTTTTGTGCACTTGTTGTGAGGGTCTCTTTTTTGTGGACGTTGGAGTCGCACAACTTTCCTGGCCAATTTTGGGTGCTGGTTTGGCTATCCGGCTCGAAGGACCAAATGTTCGGGTAGCAAACGATCGTGGATAGATTGGCGGAAAAAGAGAACAAATGGGTTAGAGTGGGTTAGGAACATTTTATGTTTTATTTATACCTTTTGGTAAAACACTTGTTTAAAATAAATAAGTGTGTTTTGACGTGTTGTTGGGTGTTTGTGTTTACTGGTTGTTGGTCCGTTGATTGTAGTCTTCCTTGTTGAGTTTGTCGTGGTAATGTCTTTGTCTTCTGGATGGGTGGGTTGTTGCAATGTTGATTGATGCCCAATTCGTGTATATGTTGTACATAAATGTGTGCTTTTGATGTAGTTGATGTTTTCTTGTTGAAAGTTCTTGTGGGTGGGTTGTTTCCGTTGGTGGGTTTTAACGATGATCTTCACTTTCGGTAATTAGAACGAAAAAGAGTACGCTGCTGGCGCAACGTTGCTGTTACCGAACGACAACTGTCAGCGCTCGTGCGACTTGTTGCGAGTAATTAAGAAGACGTGTTTAATACACACGGTGTTTACGTTTGACGTAAACAAATATAAAATTAGAAATTAATTTCTATGTAAAATTATAAGGTTTTAAACGCAGAGCGTCAAGTCCGTATAATCGGTGATAAAAACTTTGAAGCGCTTTTTCTAGAAATCACATTTTTTGAGTTGGCGGGCGTTATAAAAAAACTACTACACTGATCGTTCTGAAATTTTAATGTGTTATTGTACACATATAAGTCTATAGATTAAACTACGGATAGAAAGGTCGGTAAAGTATTTTTGGTTTTCAAGAGGTTTTTTGGTCCAAAAAATTAGCTTATTTCGAAAAAACGCAGCCATTTTTTCAATATTTGCCAAAAAATTGTTTTAGTTTAGTCTATAGCGGCTTTGATGCTCATTAAAACCCCGTTTTTAATTTTTTTTGTCAGACGTTCCAGCGAGTCTAAATCACGAACGCTGTGATTTTTTGATGATATTTTCAGAAACCTGCAGCGGCCAAAAAACACGCTGGAAAAATCCAATTTTTTTTTATACTACATAATATTACATATATTACATAAAAATAAATATGCAAAGTTTTAATATGATATCTTGTTCCTTTCTTAAAAAAATTTTCATTTTAAAAATTTCATTTCTGAAAAATCCAGGTGTGTACCGGGTGTGTGTGTGTGTGTGAAATCGGGCCTTAATCTAGAATATTGAAGTTTACATATGATATATTTCCTGTTTGTGTCAAAACTACATATGGACCGCTTTAAAATGTCATATGATTAAGTAGCCAATGTGAATGTTCAATTTGTTCTATATTATTTAAATGAATGAATTCCAAATGTGTGAAATCATGTACGACTTTAAACAGTGAGTTGATCACAGCTTAATCACTCAAAGACTACTGAAGAGGAAATGTAGTGATTTCCGAAACGGACTGTCTAGTCAGCTAAGTGATTGACTCTGTACAGCGTTGTTGTTGTTGCCGTCTTAAAAAACTGGCTTGATCTAAAGCTCGGAAATAAATTCATGTAATTTATTATTTTAAATTTTAAAGTTTTTATTTTAAAATAAAAAATTTACAATAATTAAGGTGCTGGTGGTGGAATTTTGTATTCCGTCTCTGGAGTCTCGTAGATTTTCTCCTTCTTTGGCTCAACAACGGACACATTATTAGGCAATGGTTTCCTAGGACCAATCTTACTATTGGGATTATAAGGCAACATGATCTTGACCTTAATACTCAACATACCCTGGCGCAACAGACGTGATGAGTAGCAGTTCTGACATAGTCGTTGCATGGATCACCAGAGTGAACCATCAGACTATCGACGAACTTCATAGACTTTGCAAGTTGACCGCGAAGTTTGCCAGAGACTACGCAGCCAATAAATCGTTAAGATTGTTGCCACGGGTTGCGCCTCTCGGCATACAACTCAATACGGCCGGGTTCAAAATTGAAACGCCTCTGTACTATTGCAGTTAGCTCTCGAATGCGATGTCCCTTCTCTCCCAGCAGGTTTCTGTTGCCATGATGATGATTTCAGTGCGCGACGGTGTGACACGCACCTCAATTCCGGAGTTACCATCTTAAGTAAGTTCGCGAGTGAGGACCTCGTTCAATTTAGACTTTAACATGCCACCGGCAATGAACTTGCGTTTTTTTATATTTTAAAGCCTAATTTTTTTAACACAACTTACACAGAACGTAATTAAAAAAAGAAAATAAAATATAAAAGCAAAAAAAATTTGCTTAAAATATATTTTATTACTAAAATCAAAAACTCAGTATCAAAACAAAGTTATATTTTTTGATGTGAAGAAATAAACTCAGTATCAGCTAGAATCGAGTTTCAAATTGAAGTTTTTATGACTTAGATCTCCGTGAAGAAATGACTTAGTACTCGGGAGAGAACTAAAAATAGGTCTAGTACTCGGTCTAGCATTAAAACTCTGTAAGGATTTCTAACCTTGAAGTAAACATTGATTATGGTGTAATAGAATTTTGGAATTAAGTTTGAAATTAAAAAACCTCATGGGAGAAAGGTTAAGGATTTAACAGATTTTGTTTTTAATTTAGTGTCGCTACTTCGAAGCTCGGCTGCAGCAGAAAGAAAGTTTTCTGAATTTGCATTAACACGAAGCAAGTTACATTTTGGAACCATTAATAGCATTATGCTAGCCAAAGAACTTTGCGAAGTAAAAAATAAGCCTCATTATTTGTGGTTGAAAGAGAAACGATTTATAGATAAAACTTTTATTTTAATTAATTTATTTAAGCTTTATAATATTAAAAAAGTTCCTTTATTTTTTTAATACAAAGAAGCAAATACTTTTAAAATATTTTAAAAAAAATTGAATTAATAAATTTTTGTTTGGTTTGAATGGCAAAGTCATATATTAAAACTTGATACAGTCGAACTTCCCTATAGTGAACTTATATACAATAAAGTGCTCCCTACAATGAATTGATTTAAGAAACACAGCTTTTTTGTTCTACTTGAAGTGTATTTACATCACCTTATAATAATTTTCCATACAGTGAATCTTTCTCTACAATGAACAAATGTTGCAGCTGCTAATTGAACTCTCATGCGTTTTTGTCCCTATATAATAGATTTTTTCAAACCATTTTCTGTAAAGCATATTAATATCACTGTGTGAAGAGAAAAAGTAAAACATTATTAGGGGATGCCCAAAAGATGAAAATAACTGCAATGAAGTTTCTATGTAATGAAGTTATTTTCTAATTCCTTGCGAATTCATTATAGGGAAATTCGACTGTATTATAGAAATGTAATTTTAATATTTAAATGTTTATATCGCATTGTATACGTTTACTTATGCTTTTTAATATAAGTTAAGGGCCGTATTCATTATATTTGTAATGCACTCGTTAAAAACTGTTTTAGTTAAAACACTTAACTATGCCTTAAAATCCTGTTTATGCATAAACGTATTTTAAAAGCATTTTAAGCAATATGGGAAAACAGTATGCAACACTTCATCAGCTGACAGCTTGACGAAAAACAGACTTCTTTTCGCCGGATAGCTGATTTTGACAAGTTATGTTAGGTATTAAAAAAGCAAAAAAAGTTATGTGAAAAATAAACAAGAATTTAAAACAATGGACATAATCACTTTTTTGAAAATCTACGCTTTGGTGGAAGAAGAGGATCGAAAAAAGATCAACATCTTCGAACAAAGACAACGACGAGAAAAAAAATACTGATTCAGCAAAGACAGTATGCGACAAATAATAAATATGCTTGCAAAAGATACAAAAAAGGTGGAAAGAGACCACTGGAGTTGCAAGTCTCTCTGCAATTAGCTGTTGGGGTAGAAACGAAGTCCAAGATGATTTTTTACGATCTCTTACAACGTTGATGCTAAAATACGTCTTATGCTAGAAATCATATTTAGCAAAATAACTGCCATGAAATGATCTACCAGATTTTAACAATAAAAATTCATTTCAACAATATTTCTGTCTTGCAATATTTTTGAAAGTTCTCATGCTGCTTAAAAAACATCCTATATCAATGTTGCCACGCCTACTTTTACCGCCCTTCTATATATACACAATCGTTCGTGCGGTGTGTCTCTTAACATCTCAAGAACGGTAACACCTAAGGCCACCAAATTTAAAATATTTGTTAAGGTGAATATCTCGGTTAATAAAAATAGAGTCACACTTCCTTTTGCCACCTTGTCATAGACCGGAAATGTAATGCGTGTAAGGAGCGTGTGTGCATGATTTCGGTTCCAGGCTTGAGCTCGTCGTATTGGGTAGAGTTCGTACTCTTCACACCATGTTCATTACGCTTTATGATCATAAAAATGAAATACTCATGCACAATTCCATAAACTACCAAATCAGCAAACTTTAAAAAAAAAACAATATTGACACTACATGCAATGACACCAGGTGTTATTATGGTTCCACCGAACTCACTTTTCCCTACCCAACCATTACTGCGAGAGATCTTACCTTCTCCCCCGTCAAAACCAAAGCAAAACCAACGGGTTGACTACATTCGCATCTTATAAAATTTATTACATACTCATTATGTTAACAAAATCTTTAATTTAAAAAAAAATCATATTTAAATTAACAGTTTACAAATTTTTTTATAATATCAAAATTCATAGCTTAGTTTATTCTAATTTAACTCAAAATTGACATTTTTGATAATGATTTCAGTTTATATTATTCTTAAAAAAAAAATGTAATACACACCAAAAATTAAATATTTAATCGCGACAATTCTTCCATTTTCCAACACTTAAAAAAATTGATATATTATCCACTTGGTTTAAAGAAAGAAAATTAGAGAGTCTTAATAAAGAGCAAAACAATGTGTAACCAAAAATGAAATTGAGTTACATTGCATTGCATGTAATATTATCTTCGCTAAAACAAAATGCGTAAGCCGCTCTTGCAAGATAATCGCTTGTGCTTTAAAAAAAAAAAATTAAAATAAAAAAAAATCTGCAAATCAAAGAGCGAGAGAGAAAGTGTGAACTGCGTTATCTTACATATAGATAACTTCGCCGCAGCGTAGGTGTACTACACTGAGAGTAATCACTTATGTTAACATTTTGCCCACTTGACCATGTTTCCAAAAAGCTTTCGTTAACTTAACAGCTTTTGTTAACATGGCTAAAACACTAACACAGTATTAACCTTTAGTAGGTATTTAATTGAATTTACTTTATATCTAATAAATCATTAGTTTAGTTAATTTTCAAATTATTTTTGCAGAGATTAAAAAATATTTAAAATAAGATTATACATTATAGATGTGCATGACACTCACCGCAACTTAACATCCCACGATGAAAGGCCCTTCATTGGTGCTATGCTGTATGATAGAAATTGTTGTAAATGTTTTAAACTTTATGCATGTAAAAAAAAACCATTAAGACCACCTTAATTTTGTGCGTGTACTCTCACTACGGCAAATTTTTTAGGTATACCAAAATGAAGCTGCTTATATATTATGTATTGATTATTAATATTCACTAGTTTTAAGGTCTTTATGAATGCTTTTATACAAATTTAAGTAATTATTTTTAAGCTTATTTTAATTATTAAATTTAACACTTGCTTTTAGATAATAAACCTACTAAACTATTTAGTGCAATTTAGGCAAATTTTTTAGGTATACCAAAATGAAGCTGCTTATATATTATGTATTGATTATTAATATTCACTAGTTTTAAGGTCTTTATGAATGCTTTTATACAAATTTAAGTAATTATTTTTAAGCTTATTTTAATTATTAAATTTAACACTTGCTTTTAGATAATAAACCTACTAAACTATTTAGTGCAATTTAGTTGTTAGTATATCGTAAACATATTATAGATATTTAATTTAGAGTTTAATTATATATATATTATATATATATATATATACGATTTTTTCTTTTTGTATTTTCGTTTCTGTAACCTGTTTTTGTAACCTGTTTTTGTCTTGCTGTTTCACACGCTTAAGAGAGACTGAATGCAGATGAAGTTGATGTAGGTTTCTGATGCGCCAAAGAGCCAATCTGAATACCAGCCAAAATTATTGGCATTACCATTAATTAAAAATAGCTCCCAAATGTTTACCTGCAGAGAATTTCCCATGAAGCCTATGATATCCATATTTCTTTATTTGATAATTTACGGACCTTTTTCATTAATTGGGTATAAATCCAGCAATTATTTACAATTGATTGTAACAGAGTATATTATTTTGTCACTAAAAATTGTGAACCAATAGAGATCACTTTTATGTGCCACTTTATATGTAAAACTAGCAAAATTTGACAATTTAAACTACTTCACCATGTGGTGTCCAGAATAGAAAAGAAAGATCATTTGCCGGAAATGATCGAGGATCAGCCATTCTTATAAATCTTGGGCGAAATGGTTGGCCAACGTGATTATTATAACTTTTGAGTGTAAGGTACAAAAGCATTACCATTCTTTAAATACAATAGTAAAAGTAAACTTCAATACCGGTAATCACAAAAAACAAATTACTGTAGATATACATAAGTTCATCATAACCTACAATTAATTAAAAATGCTGTATTTCAGACGGTTTTGATAGTCACGAATTGGTTTCAAACGGAAACATGTGTCATGAGTGGCTCGAGTGGCATGTGATTTGGACACTTCCACATTTTTCAAAAATTCACTTAAGGATCACAAACAAATAAGCTGAATTGGGGCAGGACAACGTCTGTCGGGCCCGCTGCACAGTGGTTCCAAATCGAAAAAAGATGGCCAAAACCTCAAGGAGTGGTCTGATTTTCATGAAATTAAGTATATATATGTTTTTGGGGTCGCTGATCACGAATCTGAAGTCAAAAATTTAAAATTCAAAATGGCGGCTACAAAATGGCGGCCATGAACAAGCTAACTTCTTTAATAATTGTTTAATTCAGCTCAAAATTGGTATTCGGGGGTTTTTGAGGTCGCTGATCACGAATCTGAAGTCCAAAATTTAAAATTCAAAATGGCGGCTTCAAAATGGCGGCCATGAACCAGCTAACTTCTTTAATAATTGTTTAATTCAGCTCAAAATTGGTATTCGGGAGTTTTTGAGGTCGCTGATCACGAATCTGAAGTCCAAAATTTAAAATTCAAAATGGCGGCTTCAAAATGGCGGCCATGAACAAGCTAACTTCTTTAATAATTGTTTAATTCAGCTCAAAATTGGTATTCGGGGGTTTTTGGGGTTTAATATTTGTGAAAAAAAATTTATTTAAATCAAACAAAATTTGTTTTTTTATGTCACTGTTATTTTCACATTTTAATTTTTTTGCCACAAAATTAACGATTTTCTGTTTTTTATTTTTTTTTTTCATGTTATCGGTGTTTAAAATTTCGTTATGCATATGCATTCTTTTAATTTTTGCAAACATTTTATTAACACGACCGTTTTTTCAACACAACACGCGATAAAACGCAACCGATCGCACACAAAAAATTTACGTTTAAAGAAAAGCTTCCTCAGATAACTTTGATAATAACTTTGATAACACTAGGCGCCACCATTTTTGAGATCCACATGCCACTATACTTTTCTTATGGTTTTCGGCCTTCTAAACACGAATATCCGATTAGGGAACGTTTGGGTAAAATGTTTTCCTTCTATTAGTATTATAAGATATCCCACAAAGTAACCAATACCTTTCTATAGGGGCGTAACGCGGCGAACACTTTCGTTTTTTCCATTTTCACTGATCCAAATTTTTCAAAAAATATAAATTTTCAATGATTTTTTTAAAATATTAGGCATGAAATTTTTTCAAAGTTTTAAGTTTATTCTAATTGCATATGCTTCGATTCAATATATGAAAATATAAAACAACTTAAATTACTTGTACAGATAATACAAAAAATGTTTGAATTTGGGTCAAAATTTTACTATTTTTTTTGTAAAATTTTTGCCAAACTTTCAAGGCGTTAAAAATGAAAAAAAAAATTTAAAAAAAAATTGACATCGCAGTTTTTTTCACTTATCTATCTTTAATAGGTATTTGAAGTAAAATATGTTTTTCAAACATCTTTAAAAATGAGGTTTTGGCCGCCTTTTTCATGTTTGGAACCAATGTGCGCTGGTTTTATATAAATCTTTTGATCTACAGGCCACAAGGGGTTTGACGCGGGAAACAAATCAAATATGAAATATAGTCGCGTAAAGCATCGATCTGCTACTGTCAGGTACATACAATCTCGAGGCCCGGTTGAGAGCAGAATTTTACACTGTGCGACCATGGTGAGGACAACGTGGATTCATTCCTTATGCAAAGACAATTTAATGAAATACGCCCAAGAACTCCATCTGGATGAAACCGGAACTGTCGAAGAGCTATGAAAGAGGTTCGTGAGTTTCGTCACTGACCTAGACAACGAGACGAAGTGGGAGCAACGTTTCTAAGAGCTCGAAGGCAAGCATGCTGATCGACGCCTTACATCACGACGGATATCTATCCTACATTGCATTCAATAAGATCCAGAAAATGACAACTCGCTATTTAAGTTCTAGGTACCCGAAACAGCCATTAGTCACGTCGATAGCACGAGAGTTAATTACGTCATCGATCAAGTACGGAAGGGAGCTTTACACTATGACGGGAACCACTGTCAGAAGCTTCAAAGGAGAAGAGTTCAAGGCAAAATTGCTATCTTTTTCTACCCCCTCGTTATTTCGAGCGTCTCGAAGACTAAATCCAGATTAGGGTACAACAGCAAAACGAAGGAGTTAAGGATTACTGCCTCGACATACTGGACCTTATGCGCCACGACAATTATTCAACAGCACAGAAATTGGAGCTCTTTTTTGAAAAAGCCATCTGGACTACAAGTTCGATGTTCAGAGAAAAGACTTCGATTCGTTGAGCTAACTGACCCCACTTGCAAAAGACTGCGAAAGCTTCATCGAAGATGGTGAGGGTCCACGGTGACTATCCTTGCCAAACCAAGGGACAGTTTACGGTAGCTTCGACGATACCTCGGTGTGATACCTCGTGATACAAACAGACTCCAATGAATACGTCCTGGGCGTAGTTTAAACTCAAGAGACCAATGGCATAGAATGCGTAATAGCATACGTTAGTCGTCACTTGAACCAAGACGAGAAAAATTATACCCCAACGGAAGAGGCATGTTTAGCCATTATATAGGGTATAAAGAAAATGAGATATTATCTGGAAGGTAACAGGTTCACCGTGATCACGGACCACCTCTCATTAAAGTGGCTGAACTCCATCGAGAGCCCATCAGGGCGCATAGCGCGGTGGGCGATCGAACTACAACAATAAACTGTCTTCAGTTGAATGTCTATTGAAACGGTTGACTATGTCCTCGTTAAGATCTCGTTGTGCTTTTTGCTCTAAATCTATCGCTTAAGAACTTGCATTTAGTTGCACAGTGTGCAAAAATTACTTTCATAAGTCGTGTGTAAATATCGACAATGACAACGTTTTTGATATAATCAAAAACAATTTAAACATTACTTATAATTGCGGTAATTGTGCTAATTCTTATACTAATTTAATATCGGTCGTATCTGAGTTAGTATCTGAAGAAACACTTTTAAAATCGCTAATATATGAACAATCGAATAAAAACAATTTTTCAAATTTGCAAAAGAATAAATCTTGCTCCACTATGCTGTCTTCTCTGCAATCTAATATAAAGAAAAGAGATGCCGTTGCTGATGCTTCTTTATATTAGATAAAAATAAGAGATGCTCTTGCTGCTGTTGACTCACTTGCATATTCTTTGAATATCGCTTCACCTGCTGCTTCGTCGCTCTCTGTCGCTCAAAAAAATCTCAAAAAAATCTATGCAAGCTCAATTGAGTATGTTATCTCTATTTCGCCTACTGTTCGGCCATCTAACACTCAACCTAACTACGCTTGGAATATATATAGTGCGTTCAAAGAAAAAGCAAATAAATAACAATATTGTTATGGACAACAATGCTGCTATTGAACTTGATGTTGCTGTTAATAAAAAATGGGTGCACCACTCTTCGTTCATGCCGTCGCTAAATGAGGATAATATTACTGATTATGTTGCTAAAGATGCTGGAATTGATAAACACCACCTTTCTTGCTACAAACAATTAAAAAAAATGATGTATCCATTGACTCTCTTAAAAGAATTAACTTTAAGTTTGGTGTCTCTTCTAAATATTACGAAAAGCCACGTGAACCTTTTGTGTGTATGCATCGATTTAGTATAAGAGTTTAGTACAAACTTCGAAGGAACGATTTTGAGGTAACAGGTTTGGATTAAAATTAGTATTAAGACAAAAGCAATAAATCAGTTCTGTATTGACTGGCTTAAGTTAAACATGTGTTTTAAATTGATAAAAGAGTAATATAGTAGAGGAAAACGGGAAAATTACTAGAGAAACGGGAAATAAAAGTGCAATCGACGAAAAGTTAATTAAAGGTCAAAAGCTGGAATATTGTGAAGATAACTTAAATATGAATAAGGAAAAAGAAGCTCAATCAAATAAATTGGCCTTTATTGGAACAATTCAGTTCTTTACACCAGGTGATGATTTTGGAGATTATTAAGAAAGGCTGCAGCATTTATTAACTTTAAACAAAGTTACCGAAGACAAGCTTAACCCGAATCAACCTGAGTAATTTTTTTTTTCAATTTTCAAAATGACCTGTTAACGCAAATATAACTAAAATAAGCACATTTTAAGTGCTTGTGTTTGCGTTGCCATATGCCAACGACAGGGTATTTTGGGGTAAGGCCTTATACCTTATAACATTGATTGGATCAGAATCATATAAAATTTAAAATCACTTATAGATCCGGCAAAGTAAGACTCAAAATCATATGATGAGCTTATCGCAGTGTTTGAAAAGTACTTCAAACCGAAAATTAATATAATTGCTGAAAGATTCAAGTATTATATATAAAACGGTTAGTGATTACGTGGTGGAGTTACAAACGTTAGCACAGTCTGATGACTTTAAATAATTCTTGGAAGAGGCCTTGGGAGACAAACTGATTTGCGGTATAAGCAACGAAAATATACTGCAGAAATTATTAAACAAAACGGAGTTAACATAGATAAAGCATGCGAACTAGTGAAGAACATGGAAATGACAAAAACCCAACTACGAGAGATGAGACCGGACACATATGAAGGAATAGCACTTATTAGAAGTAATAATTAAGGTTCAGGGACATAACGCCCAAAAAAAAAAATGAAATAAAGCCCAAAAATTTTTAATGCAAATTTGGGCGTTATTTTTTAATGAAAAAAGGCCCAAAATTTTGGCATTTATTTAATTTTTCTATTTTGGCACTATTTCATAATGAAATAACACCCAAAAATTAAAAAATGAAATAAAACCAAAAATTTTCCATACAAATTTGGGCGTTATTTTCTATTTGGGGCGTTACTTCATTATTATTCAGATATAACACTTTTTATGTGAACTATTTGGAACAAAATGTTAAATCAATTTCAAATTCAATTCAGAAGTACTGTAGACAGCGAAGCCGGTGTTGGACTTACTGACTGTTGTAATCCCTAAGCAGCCTGACTGTTGTTATCCCTAAACAGAATTATATCCAGAAGTACTGTAGAAAGCGAAGCCGGTGTTGGACTTGTTCCAACGGTGCTATTTAATTATAAAAGGGGTTTTATCTTAAAAAGTTATCCATGGATTTTTATGTTTGATACCTCGTTAAATAGACCAACCTCGACCAACCTCGAGATACTCGCATAACCTCACTTTTGATACTCATAGTTTTGTTAAAAAATTGAAAAAACATTTTTTAAGGCCATTTTTTCTAACTTTTAGCCCCTATAACTTCTAAACGACTTGATAGCGACCTTTAACTTTTTCATTATTAGCTTTTTTAGATCCAAATACACATTTTGAAAAAAAGCCATTCCCATGAAAGAACTTCTAAGTGTTAGGTGTTCTTTCACCAATGTTAGGAATTATTTCATCTTTGACTGTTAGGTGTCTGTTCATTATGAAATAACTCCTAAAAAGTTGCTGATGAAATAAGTCCTAATTAGGAGCTATTTCATTTAGAATTGTTAGGAGTTATTTCATTTAGAATTGTTAGGAGTTATTTAACTCCTATGGCTCTATGAAATATGGCCATAAAACGAAAAAAGGGCATGTCCGTATTAAGCCCAATTGGTTTTTTTATTTATGATATAACGATTTGCCCTTATACGAAATGTGGTTTTAAAATTCCGTTCAAGGTTAAACCATTTTATCGGCCAAATACAATTTTATGTGGTGGGGCACTATATCATATTAAAAACAGATCCCAAATTTGGGCCCTTCTGAAATTTAGGACTTAATTCATCATTTCCGTTTAGGTTTTGTTTCATAATGAACATACTCCTAAATGTTAGGTTTTATTTCATCTTTTCTTTTGGTCTTATTTCATCAGGAGCAAGGAGTTATTCCATCTTTCAACGTTAGGACTTATTGCATTTACTGTTAGGAGTTATTTCGTTAGGACCTATTTCGTTAGAATTTATTTCGCAGAGCCGGTAAAATGTTCCTAATTTTTTTATATAAAGATTTTGGGTGTTATTTTATTTTCGATTTGGGCATTATTTCATTTTTTTTGGCTGTATTTTATTTTTGATTTTGAGCGATATTTCATTTTTGTAAGTCTAAAATATTTTGGATCTTATTTCATTTTCAGTTTGGGCGTTATTTCATTTTTTATTGCCTTATTTCATTTTTTATTTTGGGCTTTATTTAATTTTTTATGCCCAAAATGTTTGGGCTTTATTTCATATTTTATTTTGGGTGTTATTTCATTCGGCGTTATTTCCCTGAAACATAATTACAACAGAGAGAATCATACTCAACGTGGAAGAAGTCAGTCTCGGGGAGGTATAATTCAGAAAGTAACACGCATACAGGGTGGAAAAAAATACAGAAGAATTTAAAAATGCAAAATGTTATAGGTGTGATATGATAGGGCATTTTAAAAGAATTTGCAGAGTAAGATTAAATTGTAAGTGTATGATCAAGAAAAAAATGTTAATTATTTAGAAAATAATGGAAAGATAATAGTTTAATTTTAGGGTACATAAAAACATTATCAAACTTTGATAGCAATGCACAAAAAGTAAAAGCAATTGTAAATGGTTCTTATTTATAAATGGAAGTTGATTCAGGGGCATGCTCATCAGTTTTAAGTTATAATTGCTATAACGACTTTTTTAAGAGTACACAAATTGTTCCTGCAGAGAAACAAATAAAAGTTTTAACTGGGCAACAAGTGGAAATAGTTGAAAAAATTATAGTCAAAGTTAAAGATATTGTACATGATGAAAAAGAACATAAATTGAAAATTGTGATTATAAAATCGGACAGGAGTTTTACACCACTCTTGGGTAGCGATTGGTTTGATGTTTTGTTTCCATCGTGAAGATTAAGTTTTTCTGTGAACAAAATAAATGAAGAAAATGGTAGAAAACTTGATTGGCTCAAATTAAAATTTCCAAAAGTTTTCTCAAACGAATTTAAAGATCCAATTGGTAGCTATTCTGTTGCGCTTAAATTAAAAGAAAATGCCGTTCCACACCTTTTCAAAACCATATTCAGTGCCATTTGGAATTCGCGATAATAAATAGTGAAGAAAAACCAATTTTGTTTGCTTCTAGTTCGTTATTCTAGTACGCTATTCTCAAACACACCGGGAAGCATTGACAATAGTGTATGCTGTTAAAAAATTTCATAAATACTTTAACGGTTATCGATTTACAATAATAACGGACCACCAACTTTTGAGAGAAATATTTAGCGAAAATAATGGTAATTTATCAGTGGCTGCGGCTCGATTGCAAAGGTGGGTGATACAGTTATCTTTGTATGATTCAGTACAAAAATGCGGCTAAGGTAGGACATGCAGAAGCATTATCCAGGCTACCAATAGGAAAACCAAATGAGATTCCGGATGAGTTTTTAAACTTTTTAGATTATGGATCGGGTAAAATTAAATTGTTAAAGTTAGACGATATAAGTGCTGAGACAGCAGGGGATAGATTATTGAGCAAAGTATATAAAGGGTTAATGAATGTTGAATTACAATGTAAATCAGATGTAGAGTTGAAATATTATTTTGATAAGCAAGACTTATTTTCTTGCTGTAATGGATGTATTTATTATGGTAGTCGAGTAGTAATTCCAGAGAAATTAAGATATCATGTCACAAATATGTTGCATGATATACACATAGGTATTGTTCGATTGAAAATGTTGGCAAGAAACTACGTTTGATGGCATAAGATAGACTCAGACATTGAAGATTTTATAAAGAGCTGTCGAATTTGTGCGCAAACACAAATTTTTGATAAAACAGTTCCTGAATCTTCATGGAAAAAGCCTTTAATGTGTATGATCGTATCGAAATAGATTTTTTTAGCATTGAAGGGATTAACTTTTTATTATTTATTGATAGTTACTCAAAATGGATTGATATATGTGAAATGAAAAGTACCACAGCAATCAAAGTAATTGAAAAGTTGCCGAATTGGTTTTCGATTTTGGTATTCCACAGCAATTAGTGTCTGATAATGGGTCACCATTTCAGGCATCTGAATTTATTGAATTTTGTACGAGAAATGGTATACAGGTTTTTAAAGCCCACTATATCACCCAGAGTTAAACGGGCAATGCAAAAAAGCTGTACAGACAGAAAAAAATCTTTTAAAACATTTCTCATTGAAACCAATTAAGTTAAACAAAAGTTAACTTTTAAAATAGATAATTTTCTATTAAAGTATCGGAATACACCTTCAACAGTTACACGGAAATCACACTCGAAACTTATTTTTAAATTCAATCCAAGAACTCTCTTAGAAGTAATGACAACAAAAAATAATCATAACAATAATTGCACACTAAATGAATCAAAATATTTATATAATACTGATCAGAATAAACCTAGAAACTTATTCATTTAAAAAAATTAAGATCGTATTCCAAGAGGTCTCAAAAGTTTAATAGGGTGGTCAAGATCTCCCAAAAAAACTTTTAGGAAATATACGGATGTCCTCCTCTCCCGCAAGGACAAAGTTGTTTTTGAAGAAAAACAGTAAAAAATCACGTTCTCAAAATGCTTTGATTTTTGTAAGAAAAACTACATATCTTTTAAAGTAAAAGAAAATAAAGACTTTAACTAACAATATCCTGTCAAACACGATGCCACTCTCGATTTTTACTAGGGCATGCAATCCCGGACTTTTTTAGTCCCAACAGTCCCGGAATTACAACGCCTAAAATACCGGGATTTTCGGGATCCCGGGATTGTCTTCACTGCAAAAAAATTCCAACAAAAAGTTCAATGAAAAACCTGAATGTGATTTAAAAATTTTTTAAATAAAAACCTTTCTCAAAATATCTGTACAAAATAACACAATGTGAGAAACACATGATACTATCATAGAAATACTGAAATGTGATTTTTATAATCCAAAAATAAAAGTATATGTAACTATCTGTACAAAACATGACGTGAAAAATATAAAAATATAAACCTTTCTTGAACTAAACTTATAATATATTACAAAATACTAACTTCAAAAACTTAAATGTGACCTTAAAAATTAAAAACAAACTTCCTTAAACAAGCTGTACAAAATATTACAAGATTCGTATTTAGAATTACTAAAATTATTATACTATTTTATTGCTTTTTAAATAATTTTATGAGCCGAACGATCTCATTTAATCAATTTTTTGTTTAAGAATTCATTTATTTTATTTATTTTTTATTTATATTAGTTATTTAAAAAAGAAACAATCATGAGTACACTAAGAGCAAACTTTTTTATATTGCAATATAAGATAAACAGGAAGAAATAATAGCAACTCGAAGCAAATTAAAATTAAGCAAAGAAAATTAACAGTAATAATTAAAAATTAAACACAATTTAGGAAACAAAAAATAACTTAATATAATAAATAAAATATTTAAATTAAAAGGTTTTATTAAAGAGTACAGAAAATAAAAAAGAAAGAATAGAAAAAAAGAGTAGAGAAGTAATCTAAGGAGCAGAAAAGAATGAAAAGACTGAATAAAAAGTGACTCTCCCACTGACCTCCCTAAGACTTCGTGGCAGATTATTCCACAACCTAATGGCGTTGATGAAAAACAAGTGGGAAGTGTTTACCGAAAAATGCCTCGGAACTATCATGACATTGCTTCTTCTATACATGGCAAATTGAAGTTTATCATACAAATACCCAGGTGTTTTATCATAGAATAACTTATGAAGGTAAATGCATAATCAAACAGAAAAAGTTATAACAGGTAATACAAGTTGAATTACCAACTTACGCCTAATATCAATTGGTGTTACACTGGCAGACAATCTTAGGTTGCGCAAAACATAATACATTTTACTTACTACACTATTAACATGGTCCACACATGACAGAGAAGAATTTAAATGGAAGCCTAGATTCACAGTTTTCGACACAACAATAAGTTTATTTGGTCCAATAAACAAATCAAGAAAATAATTTAAACAAGACTTAACCTTGCAAACAGGGAGCACATATGATTTGGAAGAATTAAGTATAAAATCATTCTTTCTAGCCCATTCATTAGCATTATTGAGACATGCCCAAAATGCAGGGATTGTCGAAACGTTCCGAAATTGGATGCCCTAATTCTTACCCATAAGGTCTTGCGTGAAGGATATTCGAATCTAAAGGCACACTCGAGATAGCACAGAACTTTTGATTGCTATCTGATTGTCCAAGTTGTGGTGATTTTAATTAAAGTGTTGATATTTTCCTTAAATTTGGCGAATTAATAATTTGCCATTTTTTGCATATGCATTTCTTGTGATAAGAAAATCGTAAAAATCCAAATTTTAAAAAATTGCAATGAAATGTTGTTAAACAATTTTTTGAAACAACACTTAATACAAATACAAAAAATTGTGTCATTTATTTGAATAAATTGGTCGTTATGGAATTTTTTATTAGAAGTGTACCCTTTTGAAAATGTCAACTTTGAGTACTTTTACGAAAAAAATTCTCAAAATCCAAATATGCAAAATGTTAACCAATAACAACAATAATGCTTAAAGCATAGTCTTAAGCTATTTTGTGCACAAAATTAAAAAACCAAAATCCTAAGAGAAAAGTTATAGCTGGTGAAACTTCATTTTTTTTAAAAATCCGCAAAGTGTCTGTTTCTGGCATTTCGAACACAAAAAAAAATCATAGAAAAATCATAAAAACGTTATGTCTCATTTGAAATGACTTTAAAATTAATGCTTTTTAAATTTTTTTGATTTTTGTTTAACAAAAATTTTGGAATTTGAAGGCTGCCAACATATTAGACCCTGGTTTTTCTGCTCAAAATATTAAAAAAAATTCCAAACCTAGCAATTTAATCTTTTATAGTTTTATTTGTTTTATATGTATTTCTTTTGTTTCTTACATGCCCAACAATTGCCTATTCGATCAATCTATCACTTTCACGTGCAGAACTTATCACCAACAACAACAAAATCTTAATCGATGTTAACCAAATTTGTCAATACCCACATAAAACAACCCTCCCACTCACATAAACATGTGCGCGGTCAATGCTGTTGATTAGTCTTGTAATCTAAAGATAATGAAAAAACGCAGTTTCCTTGAAAAATTACACGAAACAACACAAAAAGAACAAATTCAGGCTGGCGCAGGTGTCTCGCAACAACCTGATCTGATCTGATCTGACCTGCATGCTTCCACTCTGCACACTTCCAGCAGGTTTATATGAAATCGTATGAAGCGAGTTTTCTCGCAATGAGACAAGTAAGCAAACCTGCCTGCCTGCTTCAGCGTTTACTCTGTCCGCTGACTAAGTGTCTAGTTTGTCTGGGACTACGTTCGATTTTTGAATGAAGTGTATTGGTCAAAGGTATGTGATTCGTAAATATTGTGAAATTGTTACCTTCAAGATGATGTCTGAAATGTTTAATTGTCAGATATATGGCAAGTAATTTGCAATCGAATGTGCTGTATTTAGTTTCGGTTTGTGAAAGTTTCTTTTAAAAGAATGCTAAAGGTTCAAGTACTTCGTTGCTTTGTTCTTGTAACACGCCTCCTATTGCGGTGTTCGATGCATCTACAGCAATTGATATTTTTTTTTATTTATTTAACTTCATTAGTCTTTGAACAATATTTCTTATAAACTAGAACAATAAGTAATTGATTAATTAAAAATAATGTTACAAAATGGTACTAAGCAAAATTCTCATTTGATTTTTGGATATGGAAAAATCGACATTATGATTGCAACTTATGTCATTGAACAGATTAAGAGCTCTAAAAATTATCGCATTTATATCATAGTTATTGCGACACATTTCCAAATAGAAAAGATAAAAACTTCGTAGAGTTCTAGCCAGCACATTAAACTTAATCATTTCTAACAATTCAGGACTATCGACGACACCAGAAATGATGTCATGGATATAAAGTTGAGATAAAATATTTTTCCTACTCTCCAAAGATTAGAGACCAATTAAGAGACATTTGGCACCATAAAATGGAATCGAACCTTCGGCATTAAAAGCAAACCTAGTGCAAGATTTTTGGACACGTTCAAGTCTCAACTTATGCGTCGAATAATGCGGGTACCAAACTACAGCCGCATACTCAAGTCTGGAACGAACCAAACTTATGAACAACACTTTTAAAATATGGGGATCCAAAATGCAAGAACTGTTACGACGAATAAACGCCAGCACGGCATAAGCCTTTGGAAAAACATAGTCCAAATGTGAGGCAAACGAAAACTTAACATCAAAGACAACCCCAAGGTCTTTAAACTGATTAGCAGATACTAACTTTGTAGACGCAATATGATATGAAGACGGACGAACATTAGAAGAACTCGAGTAAGACATGAAAACACATTTACTCAAATTAAGAAAGAGACAATTATTAGAACACCAATTATAAATTTTCTGAATTTCACTTTGAAGAAATTCACAATCGGACGAGTTTTTGACTTTAAGGAAAATTTTGAGGTTATCAGCATATAACCAGCAATTACTGTGAGCTAAAAGAAAAGTAATATCGTTAATAAAAAGAATAAAAAGAATACGTCCTTGAGAAACCCCAGATGCAGCCACATATGGGTAGGATTTAGCGTTATCAAAAGCAAAAACACACTGCCTATTGGATAAGTAAAATCTTAGCCAACTAAGAACACTGGAATGAAAGCTCATCCTCTGCAATTTTTCAATTAAAAGAAAATGGAGACTTTGTCAAAAGCTTTTGACAAATCAGTGTAAATCACGTCAACTTGATGTCCTTCCAAAAACAATGATAAGCAGTATTCAGAGAAAATTACCAAATTTGAAACACTAGACCGCCCGGGCATAAAACCATGAGTAGAGTAGCTATGGGGATTCTATGGGCCTCCAAATTCACAAAATTGTGGCAAACTGCGCAGTCGGCGTCGCGAGATGGGCTATGATTGGTCAAGCTGGCTGAAGTAGGATGGCTGAAGCGTGTTGTTGTTGTTGTTGTTATAAATTGGAGATAAGCATGCAAGATGGGCGGACGGACGGACAGATAGCTAGATGGGCTATGATTGGTCAAGCTGGCTGAAGTAGGATGGCTGAAGCGTGTTGTTGTTGTTATAAATTGGAGATAAGCATGCAAGATGGGTGGATGGATGGACAGACGGATAGCTAGATGGGCTATGATTATCCAAACTGGCTGAAGTAGGATGGCTGAAGCGTGCTGCTGTCGCTATAAATCAAAATTTCAAGTTTAAGGTGATAAGCCCAAGCTTCATCGCAAGCATAATGTTTATGTATTTAAGTCGCTACAAAAACTTCAAGTTTAAGGTGCTAAGCTTTCAGCTTCATAGTATGCGTAACAAGCGGACCCAAAACCGCAAGTTTAAGATAAGGAAACAGTGAAGAAGTAAAATATTTTTTATTTTAGTTTAATATGTTTATGAATTTAAGTCGCTACAAAAATTTCAAGTTTAAGGTGATAAGCCCCAGCTTCATAGTAATCGTAATAAGTGGACCCAAAACCGAAAGTTTAAGATAAGGAAACAGTGTAGAAGTCTAATATTTTTTCAATGCTTGTTTAATATAATATGTTTATGAATTTAAGTCGCTACAAATTTCAAGTTAAAGATGATAAGCCCAAGCTTCATAGTAAGCGTAATAAGCGAACTCAAAACCGCAAGTTTCAGATAAGGAAACAGCGATGAAAAAAAAATATTTTTTCTATGGCTGTTTAATATGTTTATGAATTTATGTCGCTACAAATTTCAAGTTAAAAATGATAAGCCCAAGCTTCATAGTAAGCATAATAAGTGGACACAAGACCACAAGATTAAAATAAGAGTGAAGTGCTATGTTGTTGTCGAAATTAGAAATAAGCATGAAACGTATTAACTCATAAAAGGCTTTGTTGAGAGGATATATACTATATGTAGGCTAGTGGTTCAGAACTGGTGGAATGTGGTTAGGTGGTTGACGTGCTATGTTGTTGTTGAAATTGAAGATAAGGATTTAAGAATCATTTATTATTTGAGAACGTATATAAATGATTAAGTCGAGAGTATTTCATTCATTCGATATTTGATCAGCAACATAAATCGTTTAAATCTATTTCTGGAAGATTATATTAAATAATAATAAAATGAGTGCACGCGTCAATGAAATTTTAAAACAACGCAAAAGCATTGTACGAAAATGCTCATAAGAATCGGGAGCTAGTTATACAGAGCATAAGAGAGTGCTCCTCGCTCCTCATTAGCCTTCGAGATATTTTACGGAGGGCAACAAATGTTGGAACAAAGCAGAGTGCTACATGTGGAATAGGACTGATTCAAGGCTATCGCACGCAGTTGAAGAAGCTCAACGCTTTTACTGGTGCAGGTCTTTCTTGAACGGGTAACAGATCGAATTGGGCTTATATTCGAATTTGATGGGAAGAAATCGAGTCAACATTTGGTGGACGGTAAGTTTAATTAAAAAAAAAAATAATACAAGTTATTTATTTTATCCTTGTTTAATTTTCAGAGTACGTACTGGCGTTATAATTAATTTAATGCATAAAGATCCCCAGAATTTCGGCAGATTGTGTAGATCTCTTCCAGCGCACCGTTAAGAAATCCTTAGCGAAATTTACGTCCCTTAAGGTAAATACAATATTTTGTGGCGAATTTCGAGTTACTAGAGCTAATGAAGAAAATAGTGACTTGAAATTCATGAACACGAAAAATGTTGCTATTTACCGGGAAACAGATATTTGAGCTTGGTTTTTGAACATGTTTTGAACTTGGTTTTTTGAAAAAGCTGGAAGAGTTCCAAGAACGGGATAGTGGATGGGCGTTGGCCGCAGTCGTTAACTTGTCAGTGAAAATTAACAAATTCACACCACAGCTAGGATCGTCATATATCCCGCTACCACCACAGATTCATAGCAAGAAAGCATGCGTTAATGTGAAAAATGATGACAATGCATGTTTTGCGTGGGCAATCATATCTGCTCTGCATCCAGCGAAGGCACATATGGAACGCATGTCAATGTATCCGAATTATCGGGATTTATTAAATTTGACAAATATTGTATTCCCAATGACTATGAGGCAGATCCCGAGATTTGAGATGCAAAATAATATCTCAATTAATAAAAACATTCTACATAAAAAAGCAAATTTATAGTCGTACCGTCATATTTGAAGAAAACTAAAATGGAATGTCACATAAATCTCCTTATGATGCAGAGCAGATATCAGAATGAAGATGATGATAATGATAACAACAATGTCGCTGATAATGGAGACGGTAGGAGCAATGATGATGTGCCAGTCACATACCATTATGTGTGGATAAAAAGCCTTTCACGACTTTTATCCATGCAAGTATCAGCACATCGTGAAGCCAAATATTTTTGTGATAGATGTTTGCACTACTTTCACTCTGCACTCAAGTTGGAGCAACACACCGAGGACTGTAGCAGACTAAACAATTGCAAAATAAGGATGCTGACAGAAGCTGAGCAGGAGGTTTGCTTCAAAAATTTTAAAAATAAGATTATGACCCCATTTGTGGTATATGCCGATTAGGAGTGCATTTTGGCAAAGTCCATTGTTGGAAATGCATACCAGAAGCATATACCATATAGTGTGGGTTTTTATGTTAAGTGTGCGTATGAGCCCACGTTATCGTTTTATAAAAGCTATCGTTGAGCAGATTGTATTGCGTGGTTCGTTTCGGAACTAAATAATTTTGCCGAAGATGTTCAAACTGTCTCTACCCATGGATGGCATGACTGTTGAGCAAGTTCAAAGTTTTGTGATCGCCAACACATGTCACATATGTGAGAAAGCCTTCACCAATGATGATGTCAAGGTACGCGATCATTGTCATCTTACCAGTGTTTATTGAAGCCCAGCGCATGAGGAGTGCAATATAAACTTCAAAGGCTCACACACAATACCCATAATTTTTCATAATCTTACCGGTTATGACTCACATTTCATTTTTAAAAATTTAGCTACAGATTTAAAGGGGCGAATTTACCTTCTACCAATAAACAAGGAACGTTACATTTCATTCACAAAACGACTGGACGAATACGTGATAAAATATCGGTTTATTGACTCATTCAAATTCATGACGAGTAGCTTAGATGCTTTAGCCTCACATCTACCATATTTCTAATTCTTAAATCAGAGTTTTAAAATTTACATGATGAACAAATAAATTTTCTGACACTTAAGGGTGTCTTTCCGTATGACTACTGCGATGATGCAGCTAAATTTTCGGAAACATCATTACCCGATATTACACATTTTTACAATAAACTTAATGATACAAGCATTCGCCCAGAGGATTATGCTCATGCACAAAAAGTCTGGGCTGAATTAAATATTAATAATTTGGGTGAATATTCAGATATTTACTTGAAAGCTGACGTGTTACTATTATCTGATATTTTGGAACAATTTCACACAAGTTGTCATAAAACTTATGGTCTAGATCTCGCACATTATTTCACTCTACCTGGTTATACATGGGATGCAATGCTCAAGCATACTGATATAACCCTTGAGCTATTGACGGATATTGATATGCTCATGTTTGTAGAGGTATTCGTGGTGGTCTTAGCCAGTGTACTAAGCGTTATTCGAAAGCCAACAATTAATACATGACTGATTGCAATGAGGCTCAACCATCCAAATTCTTAATGTATTATGACATTAAAAATCAGTATGGTTGGGCCATGTCTCAATTTCTCCCCCCACAGCGAGTTTCATTGGCTGTCAGATTCTCAAAATTTTAATGTTGAGACTATAGCTGACGATTCAGATGTAGGATATATTCTCGAGGTAGATTTAGAGTATAAAATTAATCTCCACGATTACCATAAAGATCTCCCCTTTTGTCCAGATCATATTACACCTCCAGGATCAAAGCAGAAAAAACTGTTGGCAACTTTGGGTGGAAGCGTGAGATATATTATTCACTACAGAAATCTAAAGCAGGATTTGAAATATGGATTAAGGCTATCTAAAATTCACAAAATTTTGAAATTTAGACAATCTGCATGGTTGAAGCCATATATCGATCTAAACACGAGTCTTCGAACAGCAGCTAAAAATGAGTTTGAGAAGAACCTTTTCAAAACTCATGAATAATGCTGTGTTCGGAAAAACTATGGAAAACATACGTAAACACAGTGTTGTTAAATTGGTAACGAGTTGGTTAGGTCGATATGATGCTGAAGCCCTTATTTCAAAGCCTGAGTTTAAAGCCTCAACAATATTTGGTGAAAATTTGATGACAATTGAACTCAATAAAACTGAAATATACTTCAATAAACCCATTTATGTTGGTATGTGCATCCTTGATTTGATGAGCCAAAACAACCATTTATGATTTTCATTATGGTTACATGGCTCCTCAATTTTGTTTCGATTGTAGCAGGTCATCAAACGCGATTGCTTTATACACTTTGAAACAAGCGACTATCCTATTGAAAACGTGTGGGGTATTCCTCAAGTCAATAAAAAAGTTTTGAGTCTCATGAAAGATGAGAATAATGGCAGTATCATGACTGAATTTGTAAGGCTCCGCGTAAAAATATATGCGATACGGGTAGAGGGTGAAGAGTCAATGAAAAAATCTAAAGGTGTAAAAAGAAACATAGTCAAGACTAAAATAATGTTTAGTGAATATGTTGATTGCCTTGAAAACAACATTGAAAAGACAGTTCAACAAAATTTGATTCAGTCGCGAAAACATGAAGTAAATTCTATCGTACAATCAAAAATTGCATTAAGCCCTCACGGTAATAAGCGTTTTTTGATAGCAAATAGTAATGAGCTCATTACCGAGGGGTAAGAAGAAGAAAAAAATAAAATTTAAACTTTACTCTGCTGTTGGAATTTTATAATAATCTCTAGTATGGGTAAGTATTTGATGTTAATGATGATTGTGATGACTTACAATGAAAAAAAATGGATTTTAAGTATTTTATTTTTTCTTTTAGCCTATTTTCGAAAACAAAAATTTCAAACATAAATGTCCACAATTTATTGTGTTAAAATTTTGATATCTATTACAGCTATAGTTTATATCTTTCCCTAAATATTTTATTATTTCCTTTGGTGGTTGTAAATTTCCAAAGCTGTCAAAATATTCAATTTGATTATTTTTTTCCAGTATGCTACCCAATGTGTGACTGGTTTTTTATTATTATTATTATTAGTATTATTATTATTATCAATATTGCTATTATTATTAATATTATTATTATCATTATTATTATTATTATTATTATTATTATTATTATTATTATTATTATTATTATTATTATTATTATTATTATTATTATTATTATTATTATTATTATTATTATTATTATTATTATTATTATTATTATTATTATTATTATTATTATTATTATTATTATTATTATTATTATTATTATTATTATTATTATTATTATTATTATTATTATTATTATTATTATTATTATTATTATTATTATTATTATTATTATTATTATTATTATTATTATTATTATTATTATTATTATTATTATTATTATTATTATTATTATTATTATTATTATTATTATTATTATTATTATTATTATTATTATTATTATTATTATTATTATTATTATTATTATTATTATTATTATTATTATTATTATTATTATTATTATTATTATTATTATTATTATTATTATTATTATTATTATTATTATTATTATTATTATTATTATTATTATTATTATTATTATTATTATTATTATTATTATTATTATTATTATTATTATTATTATTATTATTATTATTATTATTATTATTATTATTATTATTATTATTATTATTATTATTATTATTATTATTATTATTATTATTATTATTATTATTATTATTATTATTATTATTATTATTATTATTATTATTATTATTATTATTATTATTATTATTATTATTATTATTATTATTATTATTATTATTATTATTATTATTATTATTATTATTATTATTATTATTATTATTATTATTATTATTATTATTATTATTATTATTATTATTATTATTATTATTATTATTATTATTATTATTATTATTATTATTATTATTATTATTATTATTATTATTATTATTATTATTATTATTATTATTATTATTATTATTATTATTATTATTATTATTATTATTATTATTATTATTATTATTATTATTATTATTATTATTATTATTATTATTATTATTATTATTATTATTATTATTATTATTATTATTATTATTATTATTATTATTATTATTATTATTATTATTATTATTATTATTATTATTATTATTATTATTATTATTATTATTATTATTATTATTATTATTATTATTATTATTATTATTATTATTATTATTATTATTATTATTATTATTATTATTATTATTATTATTATTATTATTATTATTATTATTATTATTATTATTATTATTATTATTATTATTATTATTATTATTATTATTATTATTATTATTATTATTATTATTATTATTATTATTATTATTATTATTATTATTATTATTATTATTATTATTATTATTATTATTATTATTATTATTATTATTATTATTATTATTATTATTATTATTATTATTATTATTATTATTATTATTATTATTATTATTATTATTATTATTATTATTATTATTATTATTATTATTATTATTATTATTATTATTATTATTATTATTATTATTATTATTATTATTATTATTATTATTATTATTATTATTATTATTATTATTATTATTATTATTATTATTATTATTATTATTATTATTATTATTATTATTATTATTATTATTATTATTATTATTATTATTATTATTATTATTATTATTATTATTATTATTATTATTATTATTATTATTATTATTATTATTATTATTATTATTATTATTATTATTATTATTATTATTATTATTATTATTATTATTATTATTATTATTATTATTATTATTATTATTATTATTATTATTATTATTATTATTATTATTATTATTATTATTATTATTATTATTATTATTATTATTATTATTATTATTATTATTATTATTATTATTATTATTATTATTATTATTATTATTATTATTATTATTATTATTATTATTATTATTATTATTATTATTATTATTATTATTATTATTATTATTATTATTATTATTATTATTATTTTTATTATTATTATTATTATTATTATTATTATTATTATTATTATTATTATTATTATTATTATTATTATTATTATTATTATTAAAGTTTTTTCTAAATGACCTCTATATTTATTATGTTGACTTTATATGACTTAAATACAAATTCTAAATGTTTGATAGTTTAAATCATACTTGATTTTAAATACAAATTCTAGTTGTTTGATAGTTTAAAATCGTTTATTGAGCTTAAGGTCAAAGTTAGAACAATTAATTGTTCTAACGAATTTTTCCAAAGAAACAACAACAACAACAAAGTTTTTCAATATGAAAGGAAAAAAACCACTAGCAATTGATTTTATTGTACAATTTCTGCGGTGCTAAACGCGTCATCAGAAATCTTTGTGATTGCCCGTGCAAGCGCGCTAATGCAATGCACCATCGGGGCGATGAGATTTTGAAGCTTCAATTTCTCATTTTTTCCCTCAATTTCATAATGTCACATTTGTTGTTGTATTTCTGTTTTACTTTAGTTTCTATGCTTATGTTATTATATGTAGTCCAACAGCCTGCTGGAAGTCTGCACTAACAAAGCATGTTTACTGAAGTTGTTTTTAGAATTTTTTGCTGATTTTGTTTTCAGCTGTTTCCGTTTGGTCGAGCTCTACCATTTGATTAAAGTTTTTTCTAAATGACCTCTATATTTATTATGTTGACTTTATATGACTTAAATACAAATTCTAAATGTTTGATAGTTTAAATCATACTTGATTTTAAATACAAATTCTAGTTGTTTGATAGTTTAAAATCGTTTATTGAGCTTAAGGTCAAAGTTAGAACAATTAATTGTTCTAACGAATTTTTCCAAAGAAACAACAACAACAACAACAAAGTTTTTCAATATGAAAGGAAAAAAAAACCACTAGCAATTGATTTTATTGTACAATTTCTGCGGTGCTAAACGCGTCATCAGAAATCTTTGTGATTGCCCGTGCAAGCGCGCTTATGCAATGCACCATCGGGGCGATGAGATTTTGAAGCTTCAATTTCTCATTTTTTCCCTCAATTTCATAATGTCACATTTGTTGTTGTATTTCTGTTTTACTTTAGTTTCTATGCTTATGTTATTATATGTAGTCCAACAGCCTGCTGGAAGTCTGCACTAACAAAGCATGTTTAATGAAGTTGTTTTTAGAATTTTTTGCTGATTTTGTTTTCAGCTGTTTCCGTTTGGTCGAGCTCTACCATTTGATTAAAGTTTTTTCTAAATGACCTCTATATTTATTATGTTGACTTTATATGACTTAAATACAAATTCTAAATGTTTGATAGTTTAAATCATACTTGATTTTAAATACAAATTCTAGTTGTTTGATAGTTTAAAATCGTTTATTGAGCTTAAGGTCAAAGTTAGAACAATTAATTGTTCTAACGAATTTTTCCAAAGAAACAACAACAACAACAAAGTTTTTAAGGAAAAAAACCACTAGCAATTGATTTTATTGTACAATTTCTGCGGTGCTAAACGCGTCATCAGAAATCGTTGTGATTGCCCGTGCCAGCGCGCTAATGCAATGCACCATCGGGGCGATGAGATTTTGAAGCTTCAATTTCTCATTTTTTCCCTCAATTTCATAATGTCACATTTGTTGTTGTATTTCTGTTTTACTTTGGTTTCTATGCTTATTATTATTATTATTATTATTATTATTATTATTATTATTATTATTATTATTATTATTATTATTATTATTATTATTATTATTATTATTATTATTATTATTATTATTATTATTATTATTATTATTATTATTATTATTATTATTATTATTATTATTATTATTATTATTATTATTATTATTATTATTATTATTATTATTATTATTATTATTATTATTATTATTATTATTATTATTATTATTATTATTATTATTATTATTATTATTATTATTATTATTATTATTATTATTATTATTATTATTATTATTATTATTATTATTATTATTATTATTATTATTATTATTATTATTATTATTATTATTATTATTATTATTATTATTATTATTATTATTATTATTATTATTATTATTATTATTATTATTATTATTATTATTATTATTATTATTATTATTATTATTATTATTATTATTATTATTATTATTATTATTATTATTATTATTATTATTATTATTATTATTATTATTATTATTATTATTATTATTATTATTATTATTATTATTATTATTATTATTATTATTATTATTATTATTATTATTATTATTATTATTATTATTATTATTATTATTATTATTATTATTATTATTATTATTATTATTATTATTATTATTATTATTATTATTATTATTATTATTATTATTATTATTATTATTATTATTATTATTATTATTATTATTATTATTATTATTATTATTATTATTATTATTATTATTATTATTATTATTATTATTATTATTATTATTATTATTATTATTATTATTATTATTATTATTATTATTATTATTATTATTATTATTATTATTATTATTATTATTATTATTATTATTATTATTATTATTATTATTATTATTATTATTATTATTATTATTATTATTATTATTATTATTATTATTATTATTATTATTATTATTATTATTATTATTATTATTATTATTATTATTATTATTATTATTATTATTATTATTATTATTATTATTATTATTATTATTATTATTATTATTATTATTATTATTATTATTATTATTATTATTATTATTATTATTATTATTATTATTATTATTATTATTATTATTATTATTATTATTATTATTATTATTATTATTATTATTATTATTATTATTATTATTATTATTATTATTATTATTATTATTATTATTATTATTATTATTATTATTATTATTATTATTATTATTATTATTATTATTATTATTATTATTATTATTATTATTATTATTATTATTATTATTATTATTATTATTATTATTATTATTATTATTATTATTATTATTATTATTATTATTATTATTATTATTATTATTATTATTATTATTATTATTATTATTATTATTATTATTATTATTATTATTATTATTATTATTATTATTATTATTATTATTATTATTATTATTATTATTATTATTATTATTATTATTATTATTATTATTATTATTATTATTATTATTATTATTATTATTATTATTATTATTATTATTATTATTATTATTATTATTATTATTATTATTATTATTATTATTATTATTATTATTATTATTATTATTATTATTATTATTATTATTATTATTATTATTATTATTATTATTATTATTATTATTATTATTATTATTATTATTATTATTATTATTATTATTATTATTATTATTATTATTATTATTATTATTATTATTATTATTATTATTATTATTATTATTATTATTATTATTATTATTATTATTATTATTATTATTATTATTATTATTATTATTATTATTATTATTATTATTATTATTATTATTATTATTATTATTATTATTATTATTATTATTATTATTATTATTATTATTATTATTATTATTATTATTATTATTATTATTATTATTATTATTATTATTATTATTATTATTATTATTATTATTATTATTATTATTATTATTATTATTATTATTATTATTATTATTATTATTATTATTATTATTATTATTATTATTATTATTATTATTATTATTATTATTATTATTATTATTATTATTATTATTATTATTATTATTATTATTATTATTATTATTATTATTATTATTATTATTATTATTATTATTATTATTATTATTATTATTATTATTATTATTATTATTATTATTATTATTATTATTATTATTATTATTATTATTATTATTATTATTATTATTATTATTATTATTATTATTATTATTATTATTATTATTATTATTATTATTATTATTATTATTATTATTATTATTATTATTATTATTATTGTTATCATTATTATTATTATTATTATTATTATTATTATTATTATTATTATTGTTATCATTATTATTATTATTATTATTATTATTATTATTATTATTATTATTATTATTATTATTATTATTATTATTATTATTATTATTATTATTATTATTATTATTATTATTATTATTATTATTATTATTATTATTATTATTATTATTATTATTATTATTATTATTATTATTATTATTATTATTATTATTATTATTATTATTATTATTATTATTATTATTATTATTATTATTATTATTATTATTATTATTATTATTATTATTATTATTATTATTATTATTATTATTATTATTATTATTATTATTATTATTATTATTATTATTATTATTATTATTATTATTATTATTATTATTATTATTATTATTATTATTATTATTATTATTATTATTATTATTATTATTATTATTATTATTATTATTATTATTATTATTATTATTATTATTATTATTATTATTATTATTATTATTATTATTATTATTATTATTATTATTATTATTATTATTATTATTATTATTATTATTATTATTATTATTATTATTATTATTATTATTATTATTATTATTATTATTATTATTATTATTATTATTATTATTATTATTATTATTATTATTATTATTATTATTATTATTATTATTATTATTATTATTATTATTATTATTATTATTATTATTATTATTATTATTATTATTATTATTATTATTATTATTATTATTATTATTATTATTATTATTATTATTATTATTATTATTATTATTATTATTATTATTATTATTATTATTATTATTATTATTATTATTATTATTATTATTATTATTATTATTATTATTATTATTATTATTATTATTATTATTATTATTATTATTATTATTATTATTATTATTATTATTATTATTATTATTATTATTATTATTATTATTATTATTATTATTATTATTATTATTATTATTATTATTATTATTATTATTATTATTATTATTATTATTATTATTATTATTATTATTATTATTATTATTATTATTATTATTATTATTATTATTATTATTATTATTATTATTATTATTATTATTATTATTATTATTATTATTATTATTATTATTATTATTATTATTATTATTATTATTATTATTATTATTATTATTATTATTATTATTATTATTATTATTATTATTATATTATTATTATTATTATTATTATTATTATTATTATTATTATTATTATTATTATTATTATTATTATTATTATTATTATTATTATTATTATTATTATTATTATTATTATTATTATTATTATTATTATTATTATTATTATTATTATTATTATTATTATTATTATTATTATTATTATTATTATTATTATTATTATTATTATTATTATTATTATTATTATTATTATTATTATTATTATTATTATTATTATTATTATTATTATTATTATTATTATTATTATTATTATTATTATTATTATTATTATTATTATTATTATTATTATTATTATTATTATTATTATTATTATTATTATTATTATTATTATTATTATTATTATTATTATTATTATTATTATTATTATTATTATTATTATTATTATTATTATTATTATTATTATTATTATTATTATTATTATTATTATTATTATTATTATTATTAATCGCTTCCAAATCCCGTCGTATCTAATGAGAATGATGCGAAACTATCTTAAGGATCGTAAACTTACTTACGAAACCACAAGCGGTCCCAGACAAAAACAGATAACGTCAGGGGCCGCACAAGGGTCAATTCTCGGCCCAGATCTTTGGAACGTAAGTTACGACGAAATCCTTCGTATGGATATGCCCGATGATACATATCTTGTCGGGTACGCAGATGATATCGCTGCTATTATCACCGCACGAGACACCACAGACGCACAAAGAAAGCTCAATCAGGTCATGCTTAGAACAAAAGCATGGCTGGACTCTCACGGCCTCCAACTGGCTACAGAAAAAACTGAGCTCCTTCTTCTCACAAGAAAGCATATCCCACTAGAAGTAGAGCTGAGTGTATGCGCGAACACTATCACTACCCAGAAGGTGGTAAACTACCTAGGGATAAGGCTTGATAACAAGCTATCCTACTGGGCGCAGATACAATATGCAGCGACGAAAGCAGCCCAAATAACAGCATGGCTTAGCCATTTAATGGCAAACATAGGCGGTCCTATGCAGAGTAAGAGAAAGTTGTTAATGTCGACAACACACTCCATACTCCTGTATGGAAGTGAGCTGTGGGCTGATGTTCTGAAAACGACACGCAAAAGAAAGCCCCTATCGGCAGTACAGAGAACGGCAGCCTTACGGGTAGCTTCAGCGTACCGCACGGTTTCTGAAGCTGCAGTATTAGTGATCAGTGGAACCATACCAATCGATCTTCTAGCACAAGAGCGCAAAACGTTATGGGAACTGAAGAAGGAGAACAATAACGACAGAATGACCAAGCAGGCGGTTCAGCTACAGACCCTGCGACGGTGGCAAGACCGATGGGACACTGACACCAAAGGCAGGTGGACAGCCAAATTAGTCCCACACCTAGATAGATGGTATAATCGAGAATTCGGTGAGGTAAACTTTTACGTCACGCAGTTCCTGTCAGGCCACGGGTACTTTCGAAAGTACCTTCACAAAATGGGAAAAGTAGAAAGTCCCGATTGTATCTATGGCGACGGACAGCTAGATGACGCAGAGCACACCTTCTTCCAATGTGCACGGTGGCAAGCGGAGCGTAACGCCCTTATATTAATAGTAGGCGTTTTCAACGTAGATCGCGTGCTTGATATTATGGTCAGCAGCGAAGAAAACTGGAAATGCGTAGCCAGATGCGTTGAAAATATTCTACGAAAAAAGAAACGCGATCTGGAAGCTGCCGAGCTACCGGTGGAAAGTAGATAGTGGTAGCTTGGCTAGCTGTGGCGAAATAAAGCGCTGCAGGCAGCTGATCTTGACCTATAACTTGAATGAGGATATTTGAACCTCGAAGGCAAGAAAGGCAGAAGCGGAGGCCCGGACGCGGGTTTTTACAGATGCTGGCTCACACAGCCAAATACAGGGACCACCCCGAAGTAATGCGAAAGCGGTTCCGGGGTGGGAAAAACTCCCGTATAAGAAGGAGGTGGTTTAGTCGGTAGGCGCTAGCAATAGGCGACAGCGGATCCCGACACACCGGTCAAGGGACGAACTTGGCTGACGGTGCGTAACAGGCATTCCACCTGACCTTTTCCGCAAAAAAAAAAAAAAAAAAAAAATTATTATTATTATTATTATTATTATTATTATTATTATTATTATTATTATTATTATTATTATTATTATTATTATTATTATTATTATTATTATTATTATTATTATTATTATTATTATTATTATTATTATTATTATTATTATTATTATTATTATTATTATTATTATTATTATTATTATTATTATTATTA